>OZ020535.1:21298323-21419954 GCA_963971435.1 Lasius platythorax | reverse complement strand
AGCTTTCAATAATAGAATATCTTTGGAGGATATAGTAAAATTCGAAAGTGATGAAAAACATTTAAATATTTCTTAAACGTAGTAGAAGAAATTTTAATGTACTACAAAAGTATCTTGAAGAAAAATCAAAATGTGGTTGCAGTATACAATTATAGACATGGAAAGGAAAATTTAGAAGGAATTGCAAAATATTACAGAATTAGCGAACACATTTTAAAGTATGAAGTAACCGTTTCTATCCATCTTGGAGAAAAATATCACACATGCAATATAATAGAAAAGTAAATTCAAGAAATAAATCTAGCTTCATACTTCAGCAAGAGCAATGACTTTTGGATATATATAAAAACTTTGCTCTAGATAAAAAATCGCAAGCTTGCTCTTGCAAAACTTGCATTTTGGAATGATTTTGTCAACACTTGCTTACAATTTTGCAAAAAATATTAATAAATAATATCCAATGAATTGGGAGCTAAAGGGTAGATATATCTCGGCTGCAAAAGTTTGAGTTAAGATACAATATAAAATTTCTACATTTTGCATTAAGAAATGTACTTTGCTTAAAGAGCCTTAAAAAAGCAAATGAGTAACAAACAATAACTCTTCCGTCGTTTGATAGGGAAATTACTTTTGAATTGTCAAATAGTTTAACATTTTATAGCCAATAAATTTTAATCTATTTCGAAACTGTACTGTGATGAAATGTTGACACAAATATCTCAAAAGACCACATTTACTGTTTTTTTTTACAATTTAGATTTATGTCTTTGAACAGTTTTGATTGAAAAGAGATATTTAAAAAAGAAACAGCATTGTTCTTATAAATGACGAGTTTATAAATCTAAGATGTTTTTTATCAAATGGAAACAAAACGTCGAGAAACAAGTATTGGAATTTATGAATACAAACGAGCTTTTATATATAATTAGGCTACAATATTTTTATTACTTTTGAACAATAAATGTTGTTGAAAATATATGTGTAATAATCGCGATATATCATTCAATTATCGAAGAAGAAAGCGCGACTCGCGTTAACACGCGATTAAGAAATGTTTAACCGTCGACGATGGAACCTGTATTTTTTTCACACACACCGAAGAGAGAGAGAAGCGCGATCTATTTATATTGACAGATTATTGAAAAAGGAGGAGTTGCGCGATCGCGATCGAAACGCTAAATTTGTGATTAATTATCGAAGAAGCATTCGTAGACTACATTGCAAAATACTGTTAATGTTTTTGATAAGCAAAAAGAGCAAATGTTGTTTCTGCAGCATCTGGTTATGCGTTATTATTCACATAAGAAACGCGGTATTATTCACGAGGTGTTAATTTCTTATCGCTAGTCTATAACACATAGAGAGCTCTCTCGAAAAAATATACAATGTATTGTATCGACAAAATCGCTGATACAGAGCATCTTGTTCTTGTGAATACTGAACTGATATCGATCAAAACGAGAGTCTTGTGGGTATATTGCAAAAAAGTTGCGAATTAGATCACGTAAGATCTACCAAATAGATTTAAATATTTCTATAGTAATTTTCAATATTTCTATAAATTTAAAAATCGCTTTTCAAGTCGCTGCATTCGAATCTAATGTCAAAATTGACAAATTCGAATATATACATAAATTTTTGCATATAGATTTATATAAATTTTTATAAAAATACGAACATTTTTAATTTTGAAATCTATATTAATTTTGCTACTTGTTATAACCCGAGAGGCTATACAATTTTATTTCATTTAAAATAAGAATGAGTACAATGCTGAGATCGCGAATTTAGCAATCGACCGGAAATCACGCGAGAATGCAAGCCATATATTTAATTGTTTACCCGGTTTAAAAATATCATAAGTCTTACTTGTAGAACGAAAGGAAGCTCTCTATGTAAATTTTGAGGCAAATCGGAGGAAATGACGCTAATATAGGAATTTACTTAATATGCTTATATGTATTTACATATAGTTATACTTTGATACCCACTTTGCAGAGACATATCTTTTTTAAAATTTTGATTCTAAATAATTAAATGTATACAAAAAGAACTTGATCCATAGGGTGGTACGCAACCACGGGCTTCTTACTCCAATGAACATGATCTTCTATACGTCTTCCTCGGTGCAGAAAATATATAATGAAATATATAGTGTAACGCTCTATAATGTTCTAGTAATAGTTGTAAAATGAGACAATTACCTCTAAATAAATAAATATGCATTCTTTAATTTTTCACATGTGGATTTTGAGAATAATCCGAAAATATAGATATCTTTATGTGTTTTTTATATATCGAAATGATAAACAAATATTCCAGAAATTAATTAAAGGTATTTGCCTGGGAGAAAATTTATGATTTTTCTCTAAATTTTTTAATTAATCTAAACAATCGAATAATTAATTCATATACATTTATTTATTCTCACTACTACAATATTTATTGCATAGTTTTCTCCCAAAACCAAAATATAAATATCAGTTAATTTGGTGTATTAGTATTTATTGAATTATATGAAGCAATTTCTGCGCGTGCATTTCAACAATAAAGTTCTTTTAATTTTAAAATCTAACTTTAAATTAATTAGTTATACATTAACGAAAGATTGACGCAACATTTTTGTATATATACCGAATGCCGATTCAATGCCACATTAGCAAAAAAGAGAATACATATCTTCAAAATATAAAGAAAAAATATGTACTGCTTAGCGACATTTACTTCGAGATTTTAAACTCTATTTACTTTTCTCAGATACAAAACTGGAAACCTTGAATATAGTCAAAATCTGACATTGTGCTAGTCATTGTTGGATCAGAATAAGATATCCATTATAACCGATACGCTGTGAGAAGATATTAATTTAAGCATATTTGTTTTTTGATTTACTTTGTAAGTACATTATCGTTCTAAGTTTCTTTTCTAATTTTTTAAAGATTCTTTACTGGAGCATTTAAATATTGCAAAACATATTGTAATTTATCTATAATTTAGGCCAGAAATTGAAATATTGCGAGATGAAAATCACGAAAACGATTTTTTATTCGTGCGATATTGCAACTTTTATGTTCACAATAGTGCAACATGCAATCATTTCCTTGTTTTTGCTTTCTTTCGTAGATTATCTTAATAGCAATCATGGTATCGATTGAAATAAAATTAAAAATTAAGGAACACCTCATATTAAGTAATAAGCTCCATATAGCAGCAAAAGAAGTTTTAGAAAATGGAGATTTATCTATAACGGAAGACGTAGCAACAAAACATGGACTCGAATATCCTCTTTTATTTCGAAAAGTAGATATTATGACACGTAAAGAAGAGTTCTATGATAGAAAACGAAGATTAGATGCAGCAAGAAAAGAAATTATAGAAAAAAAGTCCACATATAACGCAGTCTCAAACAATTATGGAATTCCTGCAAGTACGTTAAAGTTCGAAATGAAGAAAGCTCGTATGCAAAAAGATTACGAATATGACAGAAAACTGAATAATTTTTCTGTTTTTACATACTTGCAAGAGGAATTACTTTTAAAGAGTTTAAAAGACTGGGCAAGACGTGAATCATCGCAAGATCATTGTTCTTGCACATTTTGCGCCTTGGAAAAGCTATTAACACTTGCTTATGAGTTTGCCCAACAAAATAATATAGGATGTACCTCATGGGATAAATCTAGACAGGCGTCAATTGACTGGTTGATAGATTTCGAAATGACGCACACCGATGAAATTACTAACTCGTTCTATTCATTTGAGAATGTTTGCAAACAAATTAGAGGTTGAAACAAACTTACGCAGATGAGTAGCAAACTATAACTTTTGATGTTTAAAAGTAAAATTTTAAATTGCTAAATAGTTTTAAGATTTTGCAGCAAACAAATATTGATCTGTTTCTATCTAGTATTTTATATTCAATATCCATATAAAAAGTCTCAGAAGATAACAGTCATTGTGTTTAGAATTTAAGTCTATGATATTAAATGGATTATAATTTTGAAGTGGAAACTAATGCTTAATCAATAATATACTATTTGTTTACAAACGATTCTTACTTTATAAATATTGTAAAATTTTCATGTCTATGCGATCGAAGTAACGATTGATTACAGTAAGTTTTAAGATTCTTTGACAATAATCTCGGGTTAAATTTTCAATTAATACCTGTTCTAAATTATTAAGATGATTAAATTCTTAATTTTCTATTACTTTATATGTAGAAAGTTAAATTACATCACATTTAGTTTCGTAAAACTAATTGCCAATTAAATTAACCATCGTAAGTTTTATATACGTAATATGAGGTAATAAATATGATAAAGAGCTTTCTATACATACACACACATATTTTTAGGATCTATAAGTTGTTGCTGATTGTTATTATTGATATATTTTCTAATGACAGCATTTTTCCATTTTATTTGCAGATAAAAATTCTGATATTAAAATGTCGTTGCCATTATACTTTTTGAATGCTCTGGCACATTATATCGCCTTGCGGAATGTACTTCTAAATAACAATTTCTATTCTTAATATTGATTAGTTTTTGTACATTGTTATAAAAATCTTTTGTTTTTATACGCGACTAATTTTCTTGGTGAATATTTTGAATATTATGTTACTAATAATAACATAATAATAGAAATATCATAAAACTATATTATACATTAAATATAATAATATATTACATTATTATTAATAGCATAACATAATAATAACATAATAATATATTATATAATATATATTATATTTGATACATTAGAATTTTAATAACGCGTTACAAATCAAAATGATTATATAAAATGTTTCAAAGACGAAGGATATAGTAAAATTATAAAAATACTAATATGGAACTGATTAAATTATTAAATTAATTATATTAAATAATTTTTAATATTAATAATAAAATATATTGATATCTCTCTTATATTTTAATAAGAAGCGTCATTTTTAATACGCGATATTTTTGACAGATTGATGCTCATTGCGTTTTAATGTTAAATTATTTTAATAAGACTTTTATTATATTTTTATTATTAAGACTGATTAAATATCGGAACTGCCTATAAATATAATTATTATTATAATTAATTTATTAATGTTCATTAATACAAAATTAAAGTTTATCGGTAGTGTAAATTGTTGTGTTGATGTTGGAAGATATTATATGTTTGCTACTATATAATGTATTGTGTACGAATACTCAAACATGAGATAATCTAAACGATAAACTCTGCATTATTCTAATAATATTTTTTTAAAATTATTGTATCTTTGACATTTTAATATATGGATTTTTATATTTAAAAGACTTAGAAAATGTATTATTTGGTGTCGTGATAGTATTGGGATATCACACATATAATTAGTTTTAAAAGTAATGTTGAGAATTGTATATTACATATAAATTTTTTACGACTATTTACAGTGATAAAATAGATATGTAAATTTATAATGATAAGTATTTTAAAAGAATTTTCTGATTTTGACAAACACTTTTACTTGATATAATCAGGGATGCATTATTATAACCATTATACGCTATTTAATAAGTTATTGTTACGGTAGTTATTCTTCAATTTCGTCAATCGAAAGAAATGGATGTCCAGTATATATATATATATATATATATATATATATATATACATTATTTTCTATTTTAATTCACATTTAAATAAGAATGTTTCTTTAATTTTATAAATCGAGATATACATACTTATTTAGTATAATTATGTAACAATTAAACTCTTGAGAATAATGAATAAACTTTTAACGTGACTTCTAGTATATAAGGCTTTCAATGTTATGCATAGAGATAACTGAAACATTCTTGAAAAAATACACATGTTTTCTTTCGATTGAGACATGGATTATATGAGAGAACGAGCTCGTTTTTCAGCAAGCTAAGTTCCATAAGAGGATTAGTTGATTAAATTTCAACATATTGTTGTTATTTAATTGTTCTTCTAATAGTAATAATATTATATTTATGAAGGACGTAATTTATCTTAAATAGGGAATCAAATATATCTATTAATATTAATAATATTTGACAGCTTCCTACATTTTATGTAAAGCTTTTTTTTTGTAGAAGGTAGAAAAGTACGCGCTGTAAAAATTATGTAATACAAAAGAATGGCAGATTTAAACTACGCATTGCAATTGTTCAAATATAAATCATTATTTTACTAATTTTTTTGTGTAGTATATTAAAATCTAAATCTATATTTTCTTAATTTGCAGTTAACTATGTAGTTAATTTAAGATAATTATTAAGAGAACTTGGCGGTAATTGATTTATATTTATTGAATTAATATCGCAACTGACTGAATGATTCTCGAATCCGAATATTCACAGCACGTATCTACATACAGAATTATATTTGTCATCTACATAATTATTGTATAATCGATATGCGTATTGCTGTATAATCGATAGGATCGAGACATGTTACACGATATATTATGAGATTAGTATTTGTAAGAAAAAGTAACTGTTTATTAATACTTTTGTATGTTTATCTTTATCTATACGCATTTTAAATATGATTTTGAAAATTGCATGTCACGTCTTAAGCTTTGTCGACAAACTTTTTGGACAAAATGTAATAATATAATAAAATCAATGTTTTATTTATCAAAGATAATATCTTAGAAGTTATTTTATGACTTTTCCTGAAAACTTCGTTTCGTTTTGAATGCTACGAATGATGTTTTTGCGTACATGTATATAGAACTATAAATCACCGAAACATTAGTTGATAAAAAAAATTAAATATTACAAACTTTGATACTACTACATCACACACTATCAGAATATTTATAAAAGTATATTTTAATATTATAAAATTATATATAACAACTGCATATATAATAAGCTTTTGTCGATATATACGTGCTCGAGAACTTAATATTACATTACTATATAAATTACCATCACAAAATTAATGTCAGAAAAGAAGAAAGATCAAATACGACTTTGGATGCGCAGAAGGGATACGTGTACTAAATAGCATCTTAGTAGAGTAATCTTGAATTAATGTTTTATTTATTTTTTAACATAATTCTGCCTGTTTTAAATTCGATTATTTTGTGACAATGTTGCAGTCCTTATTTTCATACAATCGGATGAAGTTCACGCTTTGCATTGTATCTCAATTGTAAAAAAACGTTTGTTTAAATATATTTGGTTTATGCTGTATATATTATATTGTCTTAATCTGCGTTCCATTTAATCTTTTAAAAGTTATTTCGAAAATATTTAAAAACATTTTGAAATTTTTGTGCTTTTTTTTTCCTATACATAATTTAAATAAATTGTTTAATTTCGAGTTTTTATGAATGCAATGATGGGCAAGAGATTTGAACATTACGAAGCAAAAAGTGCGATTATATAATCTTCATTTTGTCGTATTGCAATTTGTATATCTATAATAATTAAGCAATATGTTTTCTTTCTATTAGTTTTTTTTGTATATTATTTTAATAACTGTTGCATTTAGGAGAATGATTGAAAAACACCTAGAAATAAGAGGAAAGATCGAGACAACAAAAAACTGAAGCTTTCAATAATAGTATATCTTTGGAGGATATAGTAAAACGTGATGAAGAAAGTGATGAAAGTGATCGAAAGTGATGAAAAACATTTAAATATTTCTTAAACGTAGTAGAAGAAATTTTAATGTACTGCAAAAGTATCTTGAAGAAAAATCAAAATATGGTTGCAGTATACAATTATGGACATGGAAAAAAAAATTTAGAAGGAATTGCAAAATATTACAGAATTAGCGAACACATTTTAAAGTATGAAGTAACCGTTTCTATCCGTCTTGGAGAAAAATATCACACATGCAATATAATAGAAAAGTAAATTCAAGAAATAAATCTAGCTTCATACTTCAGCAAGAGCAATGACTTTTGGAGATATTTAAAAACTTTGCTCTAGATAAAAAATCGCAAGCTTGCTCTTGCAAAACTTGCATTTTGGAATGATTTTGTCAACACTTGCTTACAATTTTGCAAAAAATATTAATAAATAATATTCAATGAATTGGGAGCTAAAGGGTAGATATATCTCGGCTGCAAAAGTTTGAGTTAAGATACAATATAAAATTTCTACATTTTGCATTAAGAAATGTACTTTGCTTAAAGAGCCTTAAAAAAGCAAATGAGTAACAAACAATAACTCTTCCGTCGTTTGATAGGGAAATTACTTTTGAATTGTCAAATAGTTTAACATTTTATAGCCAATAAATTTTAATCTATTTCGAAACTGTACTGTGATGAAATGTTGACACAAATATCTCAAAAGACCACATTTACTGTTTTTTTTTACAATTTAGATTTATGTCTTTGAACAGTTTTGATTGAAAAGAGATATTTAAAAAAGAAACAGCATTGTTCTTATAAATGACGAGTCTATAAATCTAAGATGTTTTTTATCAAATGGAAACAAAACGTCGAGAAACAAGTATTGGAATTTATGAATACAAACGAGCTTTTATATATAATTAGGCTACAATATTTTTATTACTTTTGAACAATAAATGTTGTTGAAAATATTTGTGTAATAATCGCGATATATCAATCAATTATCGAAGAAGTAAGCGCGACTCGCGTTAACACGCGATTAAGAAATGTTTAACCGTCTACGATGGAACCTGTATTTTTTTCACACACACCGAAAAGAGAGAGAAGCGCGATCTATTTATATTCACAGATTATTGAAAAAGGAGGAGTTGCGCGATCGCGATCGAAACGCTAAATTTGTGATTAATTATCGAAGAAGCATGCGTAGACTACATTGCAAAATACTGTTAATGTTTTTGATAAGCAAAAAGAGCAAATGTTGTTTCTGCAGCATCTGGTTATGCGTTATTATTCACATAAGAAACGCGATATTATTCACGAAGTGTTAATTTCTTATCGCTAGTCTATAACACATAGAGAGCTCTCTCGAAAAAATATACAATGTATTGTATCGACAAAATCGCTGATACAGAGCATCTTGTTCTTGTGAATACTGAACTGATATCGATCAAAACGAGAGTCTTGTGAGTATATTGCAAAAAAGTTGCGAATTAGATCACGTAAGATCTATCAATTAGATTTAAATATTTCTATAGTAATTTTCAATATTTCTATAAACTTAAAAATCGCTTTTCAGGTCGCTGCATACGAATCTAATGTCAAAATTGACAAATTCGAATATATACATAAATTTTTGCATATAGATTTATATAAATTTTTATAAAAATACAAACATTTTTAATTTTGAAATCTATATTAATTTCGCTACTTGTTATAACCCGAGAGGCTATACAATTTTATTTCATTTAAAATAAGAATGAGTACAATGCTGAGATCGCGAATTTAGCAATCGACCGGAAATCACGCGAGAATGCAAACCATATATTTAAATGTTTCCCTGGCTTAAAAATATCATAAGTCTTACTTGTAGAACGAAAGGAAGCTCTCTATGTAAATTTTGAGGCAAATCGGAGGAAATGACGCTAATATAGGAATTTACCTAATATGCTTATATGTATTTACATATAGTTATACTTTGATACCCACTTTGCAGAGACATACCTCTTTTAAAATTTTGATTCTAAATAATTCAATGTATACAAAAAGAACTTGATCCATAGGGTGGTACGCAACCACGGGCTTCTTACTCCAATGAACATGATCTTCCATACGTTTTCCTCGGTGCAGAAAATATATAATAAATAGGGCTCGTGTAACGCTCTATAATGTTCTAGTAATAGTTGTAAAATGAGACAATTACTTCTAACTAAATAAATATACATTCTTTTATGTTTCATATGTGGATTTTGAGAATAATCCGAAAATATAGATACCTTTATGTGTTTTTTATATATCGAAATGATAAACAAATATTCCAGAAATTAATTAAAGGTATTTGCCTGCAAGAAAATTTTTGATTTTTCTCAAAATTTTTAAATTAATCTAAACAATCGAATAATTAATTCATATACATTTATTTATTCTCACTACTACAATATTTATTGCATAGTTTTCTCCCAAAACCAAAATATGAATATCAGTTAATTTGGTGTATTAGTATTTATTGAATTATATGAAGCAATTTCTGCGCGTGCATTTCAACAATAAAGTTCTTTTAATTTTAAATTCTTATTTTAAATGTATTAATTATACATGATCGAAAGATTGACGCAACATTATTGTATATATACCTAGTGCCGATTCAATGCCACATTAGCAAAAGAGAGAATACATATCTTCAAAAATGTAGAGAAAAAAATATGTACCGCTTAGCGACATTTACTTCGAGTTTTAAAACTCTATTTACTATCCTAAGGTACAACACTGTGGAAACCTTGCATAAATATTGTCATAATCTGACATTGTGCTAGTCATCGTTTGTATACGATCAGAATAAGATATCCATTATATCCGTTACGTCGTGAGAAGAAATTTATTTAGAAATATTTGTTTTTCGATTTACTTTATAAGTACATTATCGTCCTAAGTTTCTTTTCTAATTTTTTAAAGATTCTTTACTAGAGCATTTAAATATTGCAACACATATTGTAATTTATCTATAATTTACACCAGAAATTGAAATATTGCAAAATGAAAATCACGAAATCAATTTTTTATTCGTGCGATATTGCAACTTTTATGTTCACAATAGTGCTACATATAATAATTTCCTTGTTTTTGCTTTCTTTCGTAGATTATCTTAATAGCAATCATGGTATCGACTGAAATAAAAAAAAAAAAATGAGCAGCACCTCAATTTAAGTTATAAGCTCCACATTGCAGCAAATAAAGTTTTAGAAAATGGTTTATCTGTAATAAATGTAACTACAAAATATGTACTCGATTATCCTGTTTTACTTCGGAAAGTAGATATTATGAAACGTAAAAAAGAGTTTTACGATAAAAAACGAAGATTAGATGCAGCAATAAAAGAAATTATTCAAGGAAGGTCCACATATAAAGCTGTTTCAAAACATCATGGAATTTCTGCATGTGCGTTATACTATGAAATGAGGAATGCCCGTGCTCAAGGAAATAACGAATATGACAGAAAAATAGCTGGTAATCCTGTTTTTACATACTTGCAAGAGGAATCACTTTTAAAGGTTTTAAAAGACTGGGCAAGACGTGAATCATCGCAAGGTCATTGTTCTTGCACACTATGCGCCTTAGAAATACTATTAATACTTGCTTATTAGTTTGCCCAACAAAATAATATAGGATGTACCTTATGGGATACATTTAGACAGGTTTCAATTGACTGGTTGATAGATTTCGAAATGAGGCACACCGATGAAATTAATCTCTCGTTCCTTTCTTTTGTGGATATTTTCAAACAAATTATTGCTTGAGACAAACATATGCTGATGAGTAGGAAGCTACAACCTTTGATGTTTAAAAGTAGGATTCCGAATTGCTAAATAGTTTTAAAATTTAGCACCCAACAAATATTCATCTGTTTCTATCTAGTATTTTTAATTCAATATCCATATAAAGTCTCAGAAAGTAACAGTCATTGTGTTTAGAATTAAGTCTATGATATTAAATGGATTATGATTTTGGAGTGAAAAGTAATGCTTAATCAATAATATATTATCTATTTACAAACGATTCCTACTTTATAAATATTGTAAAATTTTCATGTCTGTACGATCGAAGTAACGATCGATTATAATAAGTTTTAGGACTCTATGACAATAACCTCCAATTTACTTTACAAATAATACCTGTTCTAAATTATTAAGATGATTAAATTCTTAATTTTTTATTATTTTATATGTAGAAATTCGAATTATAACGCGACATTTAATTTTGTAAAATTAATTGCTGATTAAATTAATTATAAGTTTTATATACATGAGGTAATAAATTTGGTAAAAAGCTTTCATTACACACACACACACACACACATTTTTAAAATATGTATGATGTCACAGATTGATATTATTTATACATTACTTGATGACAGATTTTGTTCATTTTATTTACAGATAAAAATTCTGATACTAAAATGTTGTTATTATATTTTTTGATTGATCTGGCACATACATCGCACAACTAGAAAGTACTCTTAAATAACAATTTCTATTTCTAATATTGATTAATGTTTGTATTATTAAAATTGTTTGTTCTTATATGCGGCTAGTGAATTGTGGAATATATTGTGTTAATAATAATAACATAATATTAAAAATGAAATAATAATACCCAGCAAACACACTTTTATAACCATGTTATAACGGTTACATAACTCAGTGTAACCGAATATAACAAGTAATATTACAGGTTTGTAACATGTAATACTCTCATTCCTTGTAATTTCCCACTCAAAGAAGCAACAATGTTATATAGCAGTTATACATTTAATTGTAACAATTATATAATGTAATATTATTGTTACATTAAGAACATAACTGTAATAAATTTTAGATATAACATATTATTGCTACTGAATTGATATTTATATAATTGTTATATGAATGTTACACCATAATTTTCAAATGATTTTGAATATACATGTAATATTTATATAACAACTATATAAATATCAAATCAGTAGCAATATTATGTTATACATTAATTTTATTACAGTTATGTGTTCTTAATGTATCAATTTATATAATTGTTACAATTAAAGGTGTGTATATATATATATATATATATATATATATACATATATATATATATACATATATATATATATATATATATATATATATACATATATATATATATATATACATATATATATATATATATATATATATATATATATATATATGCATATATAATACATCTCTCAAGAAGAAAAAACCGTAGTAACTTAACAATTTTTTAAATTTCTTTTGTTGTAGAATTTAACCGAATTCAGATTCTACAACAAAAGAAATTTACAAAATTGTTAAGTTACTCCGGTTTTTTCTTCTTAAGAGCATGTGTGATATATGTATATAAAACATATATAACAATCTTTTACTATAATATCACTTTTCAAGCTTCGAAAATGATATAAAAGGTTATGTATTAAGATTATTATAAACAGGTCATTTAATTGGTCTATTTATTAAACTTAATACATAATCTTTTATATTATTTTCGAAGCTTGAAATGTGATTATAGTAAGATTATTATATAGACGATATATGTAGGTCGTTAATTTTATTTGGACATTATATAATTTTCGTAGACGAAATAATAAAACTTTTAAATTATATATTATTCTTATTATTATTATGGAATCACTCAAACAATCTTATGTGTACCCTGATAATATGCGTCCACAGAAATATATATTTATTATATCACAAATGATAATATTATATATATATAAAAATATAAACGAATTTCTGAGAGCTAAAATAAATATATAACATATATATAAACTTTTTATATATATACTAACTATATAAGGAATCACCCAAACAATAATATTTATTATATCAGAAATGATAATTATATATAAACGAATTTCTAAACTAAAACAAATATATTACGTATATATATATATATATATATTCACTAATAAAGGATCACCTAACAATCTTGTGTATCCTAACAATATGCGTACACATCAGAAACATATTTATTATATTATATCAGAAACGGTAATTATATATATATATATATATATATATATATATTCACTAATAAAGGATCACCTAACAATCTTGTGTATCCTAACAATATGCGTACACATCAGAAACATATTTATTATATTATATCAGAAACGGTAATTATATATATATATATATATATATATTCACTAATAAAGGATCACCTAACAATCTTGTGTATCCTAACAATATGCGTACACATCAGAAACATATTTATTATATTATATCAGAAACGGTAATTATATATATATATATATATATATATATATATATATATATATATATATATATTCACTAATAAAGGATCACTTAACAATCTTGTGTATCCTAACAATATGCGTACACATCAGAAACATATTTATTATATTATATCAGAAACGGTAATTATATATATATATATATATATATATATATATATATATATATATTCACTAATAAAGGATCACCTAACAATCTTGTGTATCCTAACAATATGCGTACACATCAGAAACATATTTATTATACTATATCAGAAACGGTAATTATATATATATATATATATATATATATATATATATATATATATTCACTAATAAAGGATCACCTAACAATCTTGTGTATCCTAACAATATGCGTACACATCAGAAACATATTTATTATATTATATCAGAAACGGTAATTATATATATATATATATCAACATATATATATATATATATATATATATATATATATATATATATTATAAACTTGAAACAAAAATATAAGTAGCAGACGCGCTCATGGCTCATGGCAAATCATGGGGATTTATTTGGCGCGGCGTTAATCAGCGTTAAATGTTTACGCATCATACGAACCAAAGATTCACGCACTGTCAATTGCCTTGCTCGCTCGCGGTCGCCCGACGTCCGACTCTGTCGCGCCCCAAATCGAGAGAAACTCCATATATATATATTAACTATAAATAGCACCATGTATTACAGATCATTTTTTTTTTCTTCCCGCGCTGCTCGTTGCTTAGCAAACCTGAACCACTCCGCAGTGGTTATATCAAATTCGGCTTCTGTTAAACCTGAATGTATTGAGCATATGATATCTGCAAAATAAGTTAAAATTAAATTAACAATATTAATGTGTGTGCGCGTGTATATGAAAGGAAAATTACTTTTAATAATTAAATAGTATCTAATAATAAAAAATGTACGTTTGTGTAATCTAAAATCACAGAATTTAAGAAGATTAAGTTAAATATAATTTTATAATATTTACCACGTATATTCTTAATAAATGTTAAATTGCATATTTTATAATTTGATCGAACGCCTTTCCAGGAACAGCTTATAGCGCATTTATTGCTGATTATTCGTTCTAAAGCACGATGAATGCTGTTACGTGGAGTGTTGCCTCCAATTTTTAGAATCATTTTTTTCTGAAATTAACAATAAGGTTATGTAAATAATATACAAGACAATATCATATCAACTATACTAAATTTAGAAGAAGGAGTTAGTGATATTTATTGAAAAAAGTGTAGATTATAAGAATAGTTCTATATAAAAAATGAAAAAAGTTGTATATAGAAAAAATGTAAATTACTTTTTACTTCATTTCTTTTCAAAAAGTAAACAACCGATTCTTATTCCATGGGTAACTGCATTCACTGCAACAGATTTAATGTTGATTCTATAACTCAATCTATATTCATTTTTCTATATAGAACTTTTTTGGTATAGAAATGAAGTAAATGGTATAGATACTATTTACTTTATTTTAATATCAATAATATAGATCTCTATACAGATTTGGAAACAGTTGCAAATGAAAAATAACTTACAAATTGCGATGCAGCATCTTCGTTTGATATCATTAAATTTTCGAATTCTTTTATGGATTCCACTGTTTGTAGTGGCAATAATGGTATTATCATTACCATATCATTTTCTGTCAATTCTGCATTATTACGTTGACGGGATTCCAATTTACTTAATCTTTTCGAGATACTCATTAGCTCAAAATTGGTAGTAACGTTTGCACGTATAACATTATCTAAACCTGCTGCAATTAAAAAGAAATATACAGCATGTATTATATTTTTAGTTTATATATATTATGCAAACATCATCCATAGTTGACGCGCACGCACGCACGCACGCACGCACGCACGCACGCACGCACGCACGCACGCACGCACGCACACACACACACACACACACACAGCTAAATATTTAATAAATTTTCAAAACTGTATACATATAAAATAGGTATAATTTGTTATAACTTACTTTCTATCCGTTGTAGAATATTGTAAACATCTTGTATTTCTGGAAGTTCTAAAATAGGGATACTGTCAATATCCATTGCAACAGACGGTGAGGACTTATCACGATATGGAGTTTCTTTAATTGCTCTTTCATTAGAGCTGCATTTGTTGATATCTGCAGATTACAATCGTCTGTTTTAATATGTTTATACATTTATATAAACGAAGTTGTAAGGTATAAACTTACTTGTGCGTGATGATGAAATTTCAATATCGGTATTTTTGGAAACAAAAAGATTTAGATTTTTATCAGTACTGGAAGTATTAACAGATTGGCAACAGTTATCTATTTTCTGAGAATTGTATTCAGGCATAGGATTAAAAACAGGTCGATTAATATCTGCAAAGTAAAATAACAATAATAAGAAAAATAACAATAAATTAACAAAAAATAAATAAGTATTTCAAATATTCAGGATATTATATAAATTTCAAATTCAAAGTAAATGTCAAAACTTACTCTGTTTCGAGTGTTTAATTGATTTGTTTTTTTCATTATCGTAATTTTCTTTATCACACACATTTCCTTCATCATTCGAATCGTCAGCATAATATTCATTTTTCTTTAATTTCCTTTGTCCTCGGCCACATTTTTCGTCGTCAGTTGTAGCATAAGTAGCATCTGCAGCTGATTTTCGCGCAGATGCAAGTGACGCTATCCAAATAATAATAATAATAATAATAATAATAATAATAACAACATCCGTAACAATAGTAATTATAATAATGTTAATATTTGACATATAATATAAATAATAAGCATTTACACGTTAAAAGAAAAAAAGATTGAACAAAATAATGAAAATATTGGAATTAAAATATAAAAAGTGTTTATAAAACTATAACTTACAACAATATTTTATCACCGTTATGTCAAATATTGACCACAACGTCATATCTGGTTCAACTCGATTTTCAAGAAGCGAATTGATATTTTTTATGTTAGCAGGCCACCAACAAATGAATCCATCATTTTTATCATTTCGGTTAATCCAATTTGTTGGAATCTCTGAGAAGGATTCATCAACTAAGAATTGTACAACAGCGTACAATTTTTTTCCGGACATTTTCTCTGAAAAAAAGGAAAATATATACATATATATATATATTTTACAGACTCACAGTGGTAATGACTCAGTACAATATGAAGTCTGTCATAAATGTCTTCGCAGAAAACACCATAAATTTTTTATAATACAAGTTCGTAATTGTCAAATTTTTTATAAAGTTAGAAATAAACTTTTTTTAAAAATTTATAATAATTCACAGAAAGATGCTATAAAATAATTAATAATACTATGAAACTGGATAAGTATTTTATAATAAACAGAAATGGAACAAATATAGAAATAAAAATAAGTAATAGTAACAAAAATAAGTTACAATCCCATTAATAATCTCAGTTATAGGTATAATATCCAAAACATTTATTCAACATTTTAAACAACTTCAGCTAAAACCAGACATACACAGCAACATATAAAAATCAATAATCGTAAAAACCTGTAGTATCATCAGATCATTCTTTAAAAAAAACACTAAAGTATTGTCTTTAATTTGGTAATAAAACCCGTTAGAAAGAACATAACACCATCGCAAGATAAGAACGAAAATCAAAATAAGAATAATTATGTGCATGCATGTAAAAGTGGAATTATAACAAATGTGTCTTGCAACTCAAGATGTTTTAATTTCAAACATTTTGTTTTTATGTTCGTTGCCGGCAATTTTTCAATATTAAAAGGACTTGTTTCTGTAAAAGTTTGTATACCTAGTAGTTCCTTAGAATTACATGGGGTGCTAAAAAATGGTTCGGTAAATAAAATTCGCTTTACATTTATGTATGGAACATCATTACTATCCAAAATTATTTCAGAAATAAATGCCAAAGAATTGTCGTTCAACAAACAACAGTTTTCATTTTCTTTCGTAAAAATAGTGAAGCCATTGAACTCTAAATGAGATATATCATTAGTGTTTTGAATTGTTTTTTTAAAATGAATAATAGGATATGACTTTAAATAACATTTTTCGGATGAAAGTTGGTTTAATTCAAAAATTCGATTGGAATATTCCTCTAATGGTTTGCCACAATTTTTTATTTGTTTTTTAATTTTTTGCATATGATTTTCAAATTTAAAACAACTGAAGGCGTCTAAACACCCAAGAGTTTTAACATCATTTGCAAGATGTTCTAAATTATGAACGTTATGTGAAAGATATTCGAGTCCGAAAGCATTTCTGTAGTGTGAAATGAACCAGGTTATCAAGGAATGTGCAAAATCATTAAGAACTAAACATCTTTTTGGATCTGCAAATATACGAATAGCTATACTTAGTGATAAAAAATGATTATAATAGTCTTTAGACAAAAATGGCTTTAACAAAACTAAACCTAAATAAAGCAAAAAAAGGCGAACTTCCGTAGCTTTCCAACTATCAATGTATAATAAACTTCTTGGCATTCTCGCAAATTCTTTAATTATAAATTTTCTTGTGTCGAGTAGGTGTTTATTAATGGAATCAATTGCAGCATTAGATAATCTTATATCTTTCTTACCCCTGACATAAAATTGCAATAAACGTCTCGATCCTAAACAAACAAGATGCATGTAATCGAGAGGAATTTGTGAAATCATATCTATCGGAAGATTTTCTAGAATTGAATCACCTATATGATGCTCATCTTGACTACGAGTACGAAATGATTCGTTTGTTCTTAATGTGCAATTAATTTCCGGAAAGACAACTCGATTACATACAAAATCACCTTCTTGTAAGCATTTCGAACATGAAAAATAACCCGTGTGACCTTTGGTACGTGTGATTAATGATTTTGCAGGAGCATCGCATAATATTGCATTTAATATAATTTTACAATGGAAATCTTCATTATCTAATAATACACCTTCTTGAAGAACAATTTGTGCTTCATTAACAAAAGGACGAAGAAAATCATTTACATTATTCGGTTTTGACATTCCGTGAAACACGCCAACTGCAAAAGGCTCGGTATAAAGATCGTTAATTTCAATTGAAGCAAGAATAGGCCAAAATTGGCTACCTGAGCTTTTACTCAGAGGTAAGCCATCGATATTAATATTTATTTTTACTTCACGAGGCATGGTTCTACAATATTTTGATATAGAGCGTTTTATTCCCGAAGCTAATCCAAAATGAATGTATCTTCCACCACTAACAGAAGTTATATTTTGAAAAGTATTACGTGGTGTTTTCATTAAACTTCTACACGTTTTAGGTAAATCATTATGACCATGTTTCCGCAGAATTAAAAGAAGTTTATCTACAGTACCTTGAGGAATACAACATTCTGAAACTAAGATTTGCAAATCTTCTTGTAAACTTAAATTTTGTACATCTTGTTCTGAGATTTCATTATTAAAATCGATTGATTTGGTAGAAAAATTAGATAATGAAGGATTATCTTGATCTGATAAAATAGGAATGTCGTAACTGTTAGATATTGAACAACTATAATTATCCATTGATAGATTTGGGATATTATTGGATGAATCGAAAATGCTATCACTGAGAAGGGTATTAGTTTCATTTGAAAATGTTGTACTCTCTGAGTTAGAATAATTACAGATTTCTACATTAGAATTAGTTTTAAAACGTTTTTTGAGAACATTTGATGTAGTTGTAATTTTATTTAATTGTGAAATATGAAATAAAATTAATTGATTTTTACGTCTTTTTGATAAATGATGATATGTTTTCGGCATGTTGACAATTGATCGATTATTAAAATTAAAACAAATTTAAAAAAATTTAGTAAGCTTTAGTAGTTAGCAAGATGATAACAAATTAGAAAAAAGAACCAAAGTATTAGTATTTAAAAAGTAAAAAGATTAGATAGAAAGAATTAATATAAGAATGTATGTATATAAACAGGCAAATATATAAAAAACGAGTATGGAAATGTTTAAAAAAAAATTGATAAATTGAATACAACTTTAAATACTAACTATAAAAACTAAAATCATATGCAAATATCAATAATTAAATAAAACAAGTAATAACTTTACGTACAAACAACCAATTAATTTTAAACAAAATGAATAAATAATATGCCAACAAGCATATGAACAATTAAATGAAATGAGATAAATGTATACGCAAACTATCTTAAAATGAGCAACTTTGAAAAGTTAGTACACTTGACGATGACCTACTGTAATACGATAAATATAAAAACCAAGTAAAAATCTTCATATATCAATGCTTCGATGAAACTTCATATATATCCGATGAATAAAATAAAAGAACATATGCAAACCAAGTTATTTTAAGCAAGTGAACTGATAATGTACTACAGAAAATATCAATTAAATGCAACAAATAATAATCAATGGATATAACAAAATGCAAATGGACTAACAATGTGCGACTGAGTAATTGAGAAATTGTTAAGTGAAAACTATTCAAAATCTAATATTATTATAATATTACTATAAAAACTATATTAAATAAAATATATCAAATCTACTAATTGATAATAAAACAAACTAAAAACTTTGCTAATTAAATTAAATGAGTGTCAATGTAAATATTTATTTTATATGAAGAAAATTTGCGAAAAATTAGCTTGCGTATCTATCTATCTATCATAACTCATAAAATTCTGCAATATTGTGTTGTTTTAATTGATAAATAATATTTATACTTCCCTGCTTTTTCAACGTTGTGATTCGATGAAAATCAAAAATCCATACAGCATTCCACAATCCACAATAATTGTGTACTTACGATGAACGAATCGACGAGACAATAGTTCAGGCTCGAGACAATGTGCTGGTAATCTTATTTTACTTCTGGAATCTTTTAATGGAGAGGTTAGCCTTCTGTAAGAAAAAGCGTAGGAATGACGAAAGATTATATTTAGATATAATAACACAGTCTTCTGATAAACACTTTAGATATACTTACAATCGTTGGCTTGTGTAAAGCGTTCTACAATTATTGTCTGTACAATTATTACCTTTGTTAGACAATTTGTCGCAGAGAGTTGAGACAAAGAGAAAGATCGCACCGAGAAAGAATAATGCAGCACACATGTATATTTTTGCGGTATGCGTTTGGAATACTCTGCTTACTCTCGCAGAGTCCACTGCAAAGCCCGATATTAATAATTAAACATACGACGGTCAACAGACTCTGAGCACCAAATAATTCTCGACACAACCGATCACTTTAGGAACCGATCACCTTTTGGAACACGAAGGCACAGCACAATGCGTACTCACTTTTTGCCCGCTTTCCCGCCAACAATAACTCAACCCTGAATCGCATCTGAACTAGATAGGCAATCACGCGTTACCGCGATGTCAGCGCTATATTAACACTGGTTTTTCGTCGTCGCGATATTATGCATTTGGAAGGACGCGGGAAAAAGCCGTGCGTATGCAAAAAGTCGCGGCATTTAGCAGCATTGCGCAAAACACGCAAATGAAGAAACATATATATAACTATTCTACGCATACATTATATAACAACAATAAACAGATGATATATAAATTTATATAATAAATATTATATAGCAGCTGTTATTTTAATTTTTTACTCTAATGTTATATGACTGTTATAATACGTATTTGCTATTATATTATATAGCAACAGCAAACAGATGGTATATAAATTTATATAATAAATATATAATAGCTGTTATTTTAATTTTTTATTCCAATGTTATATAATTGTTATAATATGTGTTTGCTAGTATATTATATAGCAACAGTAAATAGATGATATATAACAATTATATAATAAAGATATAACGCTGTTATTTTAATTTTTGACTCCAATGTTATATAACTGTTATAATATGTGTTTGCTGGGTAATAACCAAGAAATGAAATGTATAAAAAGGAAAATTTTGTAGTCGTGCAAACGTTCGATAAACGTGTTTAAGATAAGCTTAACTTTTTGAAAACATCTGCATAATTTAGCTGCATAACTTTAACACATTTTTCCTATATCCACAGATATATATAGGTGTATTAGGGTGGTAGTTATAAGGCTTGAAGTTTACAGTATTTTGACATAAAATACAAAATATCGTGTAATTAATAGCAACTATGTGTTTTTTTACACCAATTGATTGGTCTTATTATTTTATGCATAAAAGTATTAAGGTAAGATTACCGAAAACTGAATGTTTTACACGATATTTTGTATTTTATGTCAAAATACTGTAAACTTCAAGCCTTATAAATCGAAAAGTACTTAATGAAAAATAACTTAATTATAGTGTTTTGGAAATCTCTCGAGGTAAGCTAGAAGAATATGTAATGCAAAATAGGGGGTTCCATTTAAAAAATTCAAAGTGATTTTTATATGACCTTGACGGTGCTATTCAAGGTCATACTAATATTACTATGTAATGCATAACTTAAAGCCCTGCAACTTTTGTTTAAAACATTTTTCACAAAAATGCATATTTTTCGAGATATTCCGGGGTTCCGACCTTTTCTCCTCACCCTGTATGTATATGTTACGAAATAGAAAAACAGTTTTGAATAATCTTATTCAATATATTTAATTTGTTCTTTCTATAATATATTGGATATGTACGATTGATGCATTTACACAATATTTCAATTTTGCTTACATTAAGAATTCACTATGCACGTATTTTACATATATAACTTCAAACTAATCTGTGTCAATTAAATTTTCTTTCTAGATTTGGTTAGTTTTTGATATTACACTTTATTGCATTAAAAATAAAAAAAATATTTATATTTACAATCTTAATACGTAAGAAAATAAAAGAAAAGTAAAGAAGTATAGAAAATATATTTAAAATTATATTACAGCCTAATATCATAGACAATTCTTTAAAAGGAGAAAATAATTCATTAAATAACTTTTTGATGCATATGCAATTCTAACTGTCAAATGTTTAAACTAAAGGATGCGACAAATATTGTCCCGCTGTAGTTAATGCAATAAATAACTTGACAGTTGAATTTGCTTGTAGATATTTGATCAACGTTTAGTATTAGTTTCAATATCGAGATAGCAGCATTGCAACATAGATTTACCGATGTAAACGTAATTACAAACGTATCGTAATAAGATAAGTAAGTTTGAAACATAAAATGTTATAATATTATCCGTATTATCGATGATAAATAGAGCAATTTTTTCGTGGTAAAAGATAAATAAAATTTATCTTGATACTATATAATTATAATTTATAATTATAAATAATAGTATAATATCCGCGTTTTTTATCATTTGATCGTTTTTCTACTTAAACATTTTTAAAAACTATGAAAGATGATTCATTACGTGTGTGTCTTACCATCTTTGATACAATCAAATGTACTATCCGCATTATTTTGCATTGGGTTTCATCGAGGAAAATACACTAATTATTGATTTATGTATCAGTAATTTTATAATTTTACCATAAAATTCATTATAATCGATCATAAGATAGAGTCTTCAAAAGTAACATTCAAAGATATATACTCATAATTTACACACACGCACACATGCACACGCACACACACGAACTCGATGTATTACAAAGAGTCTAACAAGGGACACGGAGACATATTGCTCCATTCATTATTCTATTCGAATCATTCAGCTTGTAACATTGATAGTTGTTGATCACTAGTGGAGAATCGCGTGAAAGCAGACCGAGTACATATATATAAAAGAGGAAATTATTATGTTAAGAACGTTAAAAATATTATGTATTTTACTAAAAGTGTTAATGCTAACAGCCATCGCGTTCTCGGAGGATCTGGAGGATCTTGAAGCTTCGGTGAGTCTCTAGAAAAAGTATTTTCATGTACTTTGATAATCTAAACTGATCTAAACTTTATGCACATAAAAGATATTTCTCATAAAGAAATTTGAATGTTATATTTTGCAGATAACGAATTACTTGTGTAATTAAAACTGTACAATACATAACGAAAGAGTTTTGTTGCTATAAAAAATATATATATATAATTATTTTAATTTTGCGTCACATATTAAAAAGTCGATATTATATAGTACAAAATTAAATTAAATTGACGGTTTTATCTTAAAACTTAAATGTAACACGTGTTATCATAATTATTGTATTTAAGAATAAGAATTTTAACATTAATGATTCCGTTGATTCCGTTTATTCTCAGCAACATTGATAAAAACATATGTGACTTTTTGCTTATTTATATGATTTTTCTCTAATTTCTAAAATATCTTAATTCTTATAATGACAAATTAAAAAAAGCTCCAATATAATAATACAATGCAGGTACACTTGGCGTCATAAATGCCTTCCCACCTGAAGACAGCTGCTTTCGAGTCAATAATGCTAGACGCATTGTCTCTAGTTATTTCGGCTGTCTTCAGGTGGGTAGGCATTTATGACGCGAAGTGTACAAAGAGGGCTAATGAGAGTTATGCACGGATATTAGGCGCATTTCGGTTATTAGTACTGTCTTGTATGTCGCTGAGGTTAGGACATACAAAAAACGTCTGAATTTTTTAATCATTTCGCTGAAGATGATACAAAGAAGGGACCGAAACGTTCGATATAATTAGAGTAGAATTTAAAAAACAAGTTCGTTGTGTCTAATATCCGCACATGGTTCTCAATAGCCCTCTTCCTACCTACATCTTAATTTCTTTAAATATTTATATTTATTAATTTTGTATAAAACTTAAATTACAGTAAATTATTTTATACTGGGTTATTAAAAATGATTTATCCGATGTCAAATGACTATATTTTTGAAGTTTACAAATACATAGTGATCAGTGATACATCAATCAAAAGAAAAACTATCCAAGTTTTGTCTCTCACTTTATAAGTGCTTGATATGTAACTTCCCTTAGTTATACGAACAACGTTGCGTCGGGACGATAATCAAATTCCTGCCATATTCTAGCTCTAGCATATCTGTTGTCACAGCTGTAACAATGCGATTTTTGAGCTCAACCAGGTTTGTGGGCAACAGTGGCACGTACATAGAAGAAAAAATGATATCTCATGATTTGGTCCTCTACAGCTGGCCCCCTAGGTTACCGGATCTTACTCTGTGCGATTTCTTCTTTTGGGGATACATTAAGGATGCTGTGTATGTACGTGCCACCGTTACTGTGTACATACTGTGATGCTGTGTACGAACTACAACTCTGGATGAGCCTAAAAATCGCATTGTTACAACTGTGGAGACTGTGATAACGGATATGCTAGAGCGAATATGGAAGGAATTTGATTATCATCTCAACGTTGCTCGTGTAACTAAGGGAAGTTACATCGAGCACTTATAAGGGGTGAGAGACAAAACATGGACAGTTTTTCTTTTAATTGATGAATCACTAATCACTATGTATTTGTAATCTTCAAAATTATAGTAATTTGAAATCGGATGAATCATTCTGAATATCCCTGTATTTAACAAAATCAATATAGAAAATCAGAATTTTAGAGTTAAAATAAGTTGCATGCGTGACGAAACGGCTACTAAGTGTCAAAGTAGGAGATTGGTACAATGAACATCGGTATAATAAATTGCTCTCAATGAACTATTCTCAAGGTCAAGTATGCACAGTAGCTATCACTCGCTGTATGTGCGAATTGATACGCTATTTATCACTCAATGCATATGCATACGTTAACATATTATGTACATATTTTTATCGGGATACAAGTCGAATGTTTATACCATCGTGTACTCCAAACTGTATTTTCGTTCACAAATATAACAATACAAAAAGAAATTTAACAAGATATTTTAGTATAGCAATTCGTAAATTTCTAAGATTAGGAAGAAAATGGTAATAATAATATATTTATTAACGAAATATAAACATTGTTTAAACTAACATCTAAGATTTTAAACTTTCAATGTAAAATACATATTTAAATTTCAACAAGCTAGAAAGAGCCAGACGCGAATGTTAGTGCGTCAGTTTCAAGAAAGAATTAATTTTTCATTGAAACAGATTAACTGTGCACAGGGCACAAATTTTCTTTAGTATGATACCAAGAAATTAAATAAATCTCGTTGAAATTAAAAATTGTTAAAACTATCAGTGATAACAAACGCACTCGTGAAAAAGGAAATCCAGTTTAAATAGAGATGCTTACTTGAAGAAATTAACTTATTAATCTAAAAATATACTAATTAATATAAAAACCGAATTATTTGACAAAATTGTTTCAACAATCGAAAAGATCCAGATTATCCTTGACTTATTTGTTAAAAGAGACAGTTATAAATTTGTATTAGCTTTTATTAATCCATTCTTGCGTCTATTCTGCAACTTTCTCTTTGACACAAGAAAAATATTTGATATGCAGGAAAATATTTTGATCAGAAAAACAATAACAAAAGATTTTTAGAAAAAATGGTGTTTGCACAGTATTTAATACATTACACAGTAATGCATCTACATGTTCCTAGTTACGAATTATAAATGTAGAATATAAATTAGAATATTGAGTAGATATTAGAGAAATAAGAAATTTTATAATAATTTTACTAATTTCTATACATGTCATTTATATAACTAAAAATATCGAAAACACCCACCTATTTGAACAACTGGTAATTACTTGATCCGTTTTGATTTTTCAATGTTAGTAGGCGAAACATATTGCACAAAAATTTTGTAATTATGTCTTTTCTGCTGCATATATTAATAGAATAGCATATAGCAATAGAACATTATATATAAACATAAAATATATGGTAAGTGAATTATTGACTTTAAAAATTAATTTCTTATTAGTTGCGTCTTGTGTCTCGTGGCTCGCGGTACCTCGTTCGACAAGTGTTGTAACCAATACTACCATGGTTCTTTATTTCTACATTCACTTGAGTTGTCCTTCACGGCTGGAACCGGGACAAGACAGCATGCGTTTAGCTCGAGTCGGATGAGTTACTGTGCGCCCTCGCCAAGCGCATTTTTAATCTCTAAATGCTGAAGATGGTCCCAACCATAGGACCGAAATGTTCACCACAATAAAGAAAATTTAAAGATATTTATTTTAACTTTTATTCGCGCACCAATTACAGCGCTAGGTTAATAATTAACCCGTTTTTTCTTTACCGTTATTTAAAACATTAGAACCTTTATTTTATCATTAATTTCTAATTTTTTTCAATAAGGATAATGTCAAACATTACATATAATATTTCTTTTAAAACATTTTGAAGAAACTTTTTAAATACATAGTATGTTGAATTAGAATATCAAGTGGATATTCTAATTTATATTCTACGTTTATAATTCACAATTAGAAACATGTAGATATACTACTGTGTACTGTATGTATAAAATACTGTGTAAACCACTTTCTCTCTAGAAATTTTTTCTTATTGTGTTTTTGATCGAAATATCTTCTTGCATATCAAACATTTCTCTTATGTCAAAGAGAAAATTGCAGAGTGGACGCAAGAATGGATTAATAAAGACTAATAAGAATTTATAACGGTCTCTCTTAGCAAATAAGTCATGGAAAGCCTGGATCTCTTCGATTATTGTAACACATTTTTGTCTAATAATTCGGTTTTTATATTAATTTTAGATTAATTAGTTAATTTCTTCTCAAAGAAACAAGAAATTTTATAATAATTTTACTTATTTCTATACATGTAATTTATATAACTAAAAATGTCGAAAATAGCCACCTACTTGAACAACTGATAGTTACTTGATCCTTTTTGATTTTTCAGTGTCAATAGGCGAAACATATTGCGCTAAAATTTTGTAATTATGTCTTTTCTGCTGCATATGTTACTAGAATAACATATAGTAATAGAACTTGTATATGTATAAACATAAAATATATGGTAAGCGAATTATTGACTTTAAAAATTAATTTCTTATTTTTTTCAATAAAGATAATGTCAAACATTTTATATAATATTTATTTTAAAACATTTTGAAAAAAAACTTGTTAAATACATATGTTGAATACACAGTAACGCAAATGTGAGTAGACGGATCGATGTAAGTGTAGCAAAACAATCCACGATATTAGCTGAATTATTTACAAGCTTAACGCGATCCATTTCTAAAAAAGCTTCAAGTTGCTCTGAAACGTTAAGAATAGGCATCTATCACATATTTATTAATATCACTATTTGCAACTCTGCTTTCATTATATTTCAACGACTTATATTCACCATATCATCTATGAAATAAGTTTTTATCTAATCGCACATGTATTTTACATCAGGCGATTCGATGGGATAGTACACTTACAAGTTATACAATGTATATTTATCAACAGGTTATCCCATCCTTCAAGATCATCAAGGTTCGTGACTACATGTCATCAAGCATCGAATCTGTCCATAATTATTCTGACATCGTGGCTGTGAAAAATGAAGTCGGTAAGAGTTCATTTGCAGACATGCCTACAATTCCAAAATTTATTGATAAATTGCAGGAAAATGTATATATAAAACATTATCAGAATAAAATCGAATCACAAAAAATTATGAAAATAATATATCTTTACAAATTTAAGAAAATGAAAATAAGATCTAAAGAAATATCTCTCAACAAGAAGAAGAATATAAATATTATATCCGAGAAAAGAGAGAAAAAGAGTGAGGGATGCAGACACTGTACATGTATAAGATAAACAGTATAAGATAAGATCAATCTCATTCTTTTGCTAGCTACATCGTTTCTAAGCAGTCGTAATATTTATATATGTTTATATTTTTAAATTCTTTAACAATAATAGAAAATTTTGAGAAGTAGAAACGCTTTGTAACCTTTCAAAGATTTCTATTCATTATAAGATATTTGTTCTTGTTCAAAATCGCAAAGATTTTCATATTATTATAAAATATTTATTTTTGCTCAGTAAAAGTATTTATGTCTATAAGTCTCAAAAATACAAAAACACTATTTTAGGTAAATATGTATAATAACGGATCCAGCCCCAATGACCTTGACCTTGACATATGTTGTCAAGGTCATGACCCTGAGTAACATCCAAGAGGTTTTAGCCGTCGCTCATTGTTTATTAAAAAGTTATTGACAAAAAAAGTTTACTAAATAAAACAATTTTTCTGACACTATATAGTGTTTAATATAGTGTACCTTAGCACATTTATTTATTTATATGTAGTAAATGGAACGCGTGGGCAGGTGAGGGGCTCCGCCCCTCCCCCTGTACCACCATCTCCAAAAGGACTAACCCAACCTATTTCCTAGAAGTAAAGCATTATTCGAGGTAAAAATAGTTCTTCAAAAATTTTACTATTTAATATTTAAGTAAATATATTTAAGAAAAGTTTATAACTTTTACTCCTGAGCGGGCGAGAAATGCATTCAGAAATTAATAATACATTTTTATATACATATATAATGGAAAAGACTTCATTACAATGTTATTATAATGTCATTATAATGGATATGCTTTGCTAATTGTATCAAAAAAAACATCAGAACGTTCGTTGAGCTTATAATGTTTCTTAAATACAAATTCTGCAAAATATGTCTCATAATGATATGTACGTGTACCATAGCGCGGTAATGCTGCTCTCATTTCGCGCCACAAACGCTCTATATTTTGTGTGTGAGCGTCTGTGGTGGGATCAACGAAATTTTGTTTATGGTTTACAGTTTTATGTTGATAAGGTAAATTTTGTAACTGTCCATACGCTCTCCAACAATCCGAAAAAATAATCGATCCTGGTGCTATTTGGCGAGTTATAATTGGAATTAGGCTATGATTTGAGCGATCACATACAGGAACAACGAATAATTTCGCACAATCTCCCTCTATTCCTCCGAAAATTTATTGTCCTCTAAGAACGCGGCCTTTATTATTTTTTCTTTTCCCTAATTTTGCTTCGTCTATTTCAACACTAATGCCTGGTCTGCCGATTTGTTGTTGATATGGTCAGTAACCCATTGCATTAATAACTGTTGATAGTAACGAATAAAGAGATAAAGAAACAAAGAGATAAAAGAATAAAAACATATGTTCATTAAATGTATGGTAGACGGATATTAATCATTGATGTTTAATGTTTACCTCACGATAAAAGTAGGTCTAGTCAACTACCGTATGATCGGTAATCTGTAGTTCTTCTTTTAAGAAATTTTGGCGCGGAGGATATATATATAAAAAATACGCAATAAATCGACATATATTTGCTAAACTCAAATGTTCTTTCGCGAACCAGGTACCATGAAATATGCTGATTTTAAAATTGCAAGTTTTCACTGTCTTTTTCGTCCTCGGACTTGCTTATAATATTTATTTGTACAGTGTAGAATATGTACATCCGATTCATATTCTATATTTACAATTGTATTGCACTGCGGACACATTATTTCTGGCGGATGACTTTTTTCTCACACAGATATTCAATAAGCTGCTGTTTATTATACGTCAGATTTATGAATTCGTGAAGCAGCATTTTGCGTTTAATTTCTACTCACAACTACCAAGAATGCCGAAGATCAAATGACAAGGATTTGTTGTGATATGTTTATATCTTGGAGGGCATAATCTCTATCGTTTTGTTTACATTAGCAAAGACACATAAATAAACAGTAAGCGGTAGGCAGGAAGAAAGTTATCTACAGAAAAATAATATGTTAACAACTTATATGTGTTGATAGGGGAGGGGTGGAACCTACATATGCGGTAGAGTGAATTTTATTACTTAAAATAAAGATTCACCCCACGAACATGGGTTGGGTTAGGTTAGTTTTTTTTGGGGGTGGTGCAGGGGGAGGGGCGGAGCCCCTCCACCGCCATGCGTATTATTTTCTACATATAAATAAATAAATGTGTTTAGGTACACTGTATTAAACGTATATGGTGTCACAAAAATTACGTTTTATTTAGTAAATTTTTTTGTTAATAACTTTTTAATAAACAACGAGCGACGCTTAAAACTTTTTGGAGGATACTCAGGACAGTGACCTTGACAACATATGTCAAGATTAAAGTCATTGGGGCTGGGTCCGTTATTATGCATATTTACTTTGAAATTTCTAGAAAGATTGACTTATGTATATACTCGATCCTTGTATATAATTATGTATGATTTTGAAAGCACTCCAGGAAAGCACCACACCATCTCCAGAAGGCATTCCAAGTGAACCAACATTTCCCAGGGCATTCGTGGAATTCGATAATAGATTAAACAAGACAGACATTTTTGTGACATTCAGGTAAATAATCTAAATTCTTAGCTCGTATTCCTTCATTCTTTTAAGTTTAACGGCATATACGTATATATATATATATATATATATATATGTGTGTGTGTGTGTATATTATATGTATATAAGCTCTCTAACTTTGTAAGAAATTCGCTAAAAATAAAAAGTCTAAGCTATCTTCTTTTCTTGACAGATGGAACGAACCTGAGTTTACAAATGGAGTGATACAAACATACAGGATCCAGTATTGGTTTATCGAGAACCTGAATCAAACGATTCAAAGCAGCATCAATATTATCCCAAATATGTTATTGCAGTACAAGGGGTACGATTTAAAATCTGATACAATGTACTACTTCAGAGTACAAGCACATAACGAAGTTGGTGCTGGCCCTTACACTAAATTCATCAACGTGTCGACCACGCACGAGAATCCGGTACCTCGATTATTCATCAACTCGTACTCTGGTTTGCACGTATTGGATATAGATTTACAGATCGTCTTTGAACTTAATGAATACAATGGCTATCAAGAAATCGTTTACTCGGCATTGGAACATAAGATTTATGGGATCACTAAAACGTGGGAGCTAATGATATGGAACTTTAATGCAAGCGCAATCGCAACACAGTCAAATTTTACAAAAATAGCTGACCTCGACGCTCCTGCGCATAGTCTCTGCATCGATTGGGTAGCAAGAAATCTTTATTGGATACAAGTTAGCAACCAGACCAACAATATTATGAAGCTAGACTTAACGTTGTGGCAAAGCTTTGGCATAGTTAAATACAATATTATCCTATCAGGGATATCTGAGGCAAATTTTTTAAATCTACTGCCGTCTAGAGGGTACATTAAATTTCATCTAAAAAATTTTCTCTTTTAATTTAGCATTTGTGTTGTTTTACAATTATTCAATAATGTAATATGGTTTTCCTATTAAAAATCATAAGTTATGGAATCATAAATTGACACAGAATTGTAAAAAATTTAAACAATCACATATTAACTTCTCTGACATACAATTACAATAATATTTTATAAATAGAGAATAATACACACATTTTCCAGATATTTTTATTGGATGGGATCAACTTTGGATAAACAATATATAATAATGCAATCGGATTTCGATAGTAAAAACATAAAACCTTTTTTGAAAAACGAAGACAATAAATGCATCTGTCCATACAAACTAACAGAATTACCATCCGCCATGCAGATTGACAACACAAATATTGACAAGCCGCTAATGTACTGGACATCGGAAGATCGCTTATTCGCAGCGGACATTTATGGTTGTGGATGTAACCAGATTTTAAGCGCCGGAAATCAAACAAATTTCGATTATTTAACGATTGATAAGAAAAACATTTACTTGTACTGTGAAAACGAGGAACTAATCTATATTTTAAATAAAAAGTACGTTCTTCTCGAAAGCAAAGAAAACGCATTTGAACGTGTCCAAAAAGTACGTATCCAAGGTATCTCTTTTCGTTCATTACATCAATTTACAGCTCTTGATAAATCTTTACAACCATATCCCCCGACGATATGTCTGACACCTAACATGAAAGATTATCGTGTTGAAGGAGTAAACACAACCGCGAACAGTATTATCGTGAACCTTCCAGAGCCGATTCCCAATGGCGGATGCGAAAAGTACAACTTAGCCACCACTATATATTACATTTCCATGAGTTATTTGACATGCTTGGACAATGAGCTTAACAAGTCCGAGGAATTCAACGTGCAGACGTACAAACAGCATTACGAATTCCAGAATTTAACGCAGTTCACAGAGTACAAGCTGAAGTTAGCACTAAGCAATTTTTACATCGACAAGTTATCGATGGACTTGCAATTCGGCGCGGATGTGAAACTGACAACTACGGGTAAGCTTAATGCGCCGGAAGATATGACGATTAAAGTTTTAACGCATACTATTGCGGCAGTATATTGGATGCCACACAAGAAACTAAACTGCGTGGCAGTGAATTACGTGATTTTTCTAAATAGCACGCAAGAAGAAAGAGTCATTATGCTGACTGAGCCCGAACGTACTTTAGATGGCAAGTTTTTCGAAATAATCCCGTCGCTGCAGCCAGAACAGAAATACAATATATTCGTGAGAACAATATATCGACGCAATTTCAACAGTCTCAGCGCTGACAGTTTGTCTAAATCAGTCTACATGGAACCAAATAATTTAACTTTGAGCGTGGCTAGTACAGACAGTATGAATATCTCGTTGATTTCTAGTGTCAATCTGACGATCCATACTGGGTTTAGTTACACACTAGAATATAAAAGATATGGGATGCGGGAATGGCAAATCGCGAATAGCACTGAGGTCAATAATGACAAAATAACATTTTATATAAAAAATTTACTGCCGCGAACTCTATACAAATTCCGTTTGATCCTGAGGTACCCCGAGCACATGAAAAACCTTATGCAGACCTATACGCCGCCTAAAGAATTTACTTTTGAAACGTTTGGTAAGCAAATGAAGACATTATGATATCATGTGTTTACTTCAAGAATGTTTTAACAAATTTTTTACATTAGAAATTAAATAATAAAGTTTTAAATAGAAATATGTACTAGAATAATATGTACTAGAATAAAACGAAGAAAATTAAATTTTACTCTTGTGTAATAAAGGTAATGTTCCGAGCGCTCCTGGGATACCTACGGTAATGAGACTTCTAAATTTAACGTATCAATTAAACTGGGAACCTGCGCAAGCTCACGGTTCACAAGTGACGTCATATCGACTGGAGGGTTTAATTGTTGAAGATAATTACGAAGAAGGCAATCAAATCGAATACAAAGACAAATATTGGAATTTATATTATAACGGAACAAATAATTACTGGATAATTACCAGAAATATGAATCAGAAATATCAATTTCGCGTGCAGGCTGAAAACGCTTACGGCGTTGGAGTATGGAGTAAATTAAGCGCGATCGTTGATTTAACAGAATCGATGCAATATTTACCATACCTATACAATTATCTACCGTTAATGTTAAGCCTTGTCATTACCCTTATTATCTGTTATGTTTACTATTACTGTTGTAAGTATATTTGATATAAATTTCGGACTTTAATTGTATATTATTTTAGATTTGATATATATAGAGAGTTTTTGAAAATTTGATATATGAATATAGAGATTCTTTTTTTTGTAAAGTTAGTTTACTTGAGAATAATTTTAATTTCGCAGTGCATACTATTAAATAAATGTATCATAACATTTTTTTATCTAACAGCATACCGACGACGCCAAGCAATGGTTTATAATTTGGACGAATTTGCACTGACCAAAATAAAAAAAAATCGAATTACACTAGGAGAGCTTCTAGGCAGCGGCACATTCGGAAAGGTAAAAACTCGAATTTCTTATTACTCAAATATATCTTCGTAGACTTTCCTTAATTTATTAATCAGAAAATTTTGAGGTAAAGACATACTTTTAATAAAAATAATTGCAAAAATCAAAATTTTACATAAAAAATTAATTAATATAAATATTTTTAACATACGCTTTATCAATTTGTGTTAATTAAGAAATATTTCGCAGGTATATCAAGGAACCGTCAAAGATTTCGAAGGGTCGGAAACAATGCCTATAGCTATAAAGATGCTACCAAAAGATGCTTCTTCGCAAGAAAAAGTAAAATTCTTGGAAGAAGCCAATGTTATGAGCGACTTTCATCACAAACATGTGATAAGATTGTTGGGCACCTGTGTTGACACGGATTCACCATGGCTCATATTAGAATTAATGGAAGCTGGTGACTTATTGAAATATTTGAGAGAGAACCGAACATTGCTACCGTCAGATCGACACGCTTTGCGTTTGCAAGATTTGCTCGCCATGTGTGAAGATGTTGCTCGGGGTTGCTGCTACTTAGAAGAACAGCACTTTGTGCATAGAGATCTCGCGTGTCGAAATTGCTTAATATCCGCGAGAAATCGCAAAAACCGTATTGTCAAAATCGGTGACTTCGGACTAGCTAGAGATATTTACAAGGATGACTATTACCGCATGGTAAATGCAATTATTCGATAAAGATAAAATTTTTTTTCTATTTTTGCATTATAATAATATCAGATCAATTTTAAGCTGATTATAACGTGAAAAAATAAACTATTTTTACTTATATATGTATACAGAAAAAGAAATGACTTAACTTTATCTGCACGTAACGCTTGCTTTCAAAATGGACGACTTCAGCAAAAGAATTAACTGCGCTAAAATTGTGTTTTAGCAAGGAGAAACCCCGCTTCCTGTTCGCTGGATGGCACCAGAATCTTTGAAGAACCGAAAATTTACTTCAAAAAGCGATGTTTGGGCATTCGGTGTACTAATGTGGGAAATTACGTCATTGGGTCAGCAGCCTTATTATGCCAGAAATAATATCGAAGTATGCATGTATGTGTGTGCGGGGGGCAAGCTGTCGAAACCTCTCAACTGTCCATTAGCATTGTACCAGTTGATGCTAAGTTGCTGGAATATGATGAGGGAAAGACCAAAATTCAAACATTGTCTCGATAATATCGTAACTTTACGAGACAACATAGAAGACGCAATGCTGAGTTCGGTGGATATTATCAGACGTGTACAGGTGAATCGATCATAATTCTTTGCATGCATATCATTGCATGGAGCAATGAATTTTCGATATAATATCGACTAAAAAATATTGCAAAAATATTGCTTTTACTTTTGCTCATGTCTCATAATATATTTAATATTATTTTAAAATTATTTGTTTTACTAATGATTACAACGTTAGTCGGATTATAATATAATGTTAATATAGTATGAATGGGCACTTCTGGTCGAGTCGAGCGTGTAAGACACAGAGACAGTCTGAAGTCAGAGAAAGGCATAGAGAAAGGATAAAGCGTGCTTATCGTGCATCGTCTTTAACTACCTTACGGAATTTTCCTTCTCTTGCTTCTCTTCGCCCATCTCCAATCTCCAATCTTTATCTCCCTAATCATTCTTCTCTTTCTCTTCTTTCCGGTTACTTGTCAACTTCCCTGTACTGCAAACGTTTTTGCAAACTCAGCTAACGTTTCGAAAGAAAACACTAGGACCCATGTGTTGCGAGACTCGTATGTGTGCACTCGAACGTCTGATCTTTGTCGAGCTTTGCAAATCAAGATGGAATATGATCGTCGTGTATTTCTCTCTTTTTCTCTCTCTCTCTCTCTCTCTCCCTCTCTCTCTCTCTCTTTTCTATGTATCTTTTTTCAATTCTTATTGTTAGTAAAATTATTTTTTTCTGTCTTAGCTCCCGCCTTCTGAAATACCTGAATACCTTCAGCTGGAAGATCTTGTCGAAAGCACAGCCAACCATATCTCCGAACGCTTAACCGGCAATGATGCCTCAAATGATGTCATAGAATCTTTGATATAATCGCTTCTTTGACCGAGCAATTTTTGAAATCTTTGATCGACACTTGTAATCGATTCTACAGTTGTTTGTCGAGCCATCGATAGCCACTATAGCTAAATACGATAATGTAATAATCTCTTTAATCATTTTCTTTATTCTGCTATTAATAATCTTCGTCGAATTTATTGGTCTAATCAAAAAGTCGTACCGCAAATTTTCTTATTTATCGAGTGCTCGATTAAGATCGAGCATATCGGCAAGTCGGCGATCTAGGAAAAGGCGATAAAGAAGAAGATGAAGGAGCAACAGGGTCCCACTCGGCATGTAATATTTCTAAAACATTGCTGCAATATTCCATTTGAAATATTACACCTTTCAGCAATATTACAGAAATATTTCACGACCGTTTCTGCAACATTTCTGCAATGTTTCAATGTCCGCAATCATTTCAAATGCAACAAATCTTAAATGCCTCATCTCTCGCAATTAATAGCTGACTAAAATACTTTCACTCGATAAGGACCAAAACCTATGGTCGAAACGTTGTGATCCATTATTAATCAATAAAGTGTCAGTTTGGTCGATTCAACCTACGTATTTTATATCTCAGAAATATGTCTAATACATTAACATTGATTATATTAATAGAAGTCGTTTACCAGAGAATTACATTATCATAAAAATGCGTGTAAAAGTGTATCTTTAATCATTTAATATTAACCGCTCTTTGCAAGCTTTATATAATTCTCATGAATAAAACTTAAATACGAGATAGATAGCACATCGCACGTCGCATAGCGGTAAACGAAGGAACTAGCGACTGAATACTATTTTTTTGTAATGTTTCTGAAATATTTCAGATGCAAAGTTACAATTGAAATGTTAATGAAATATTTCTGTACCATTTCCGAACATTACAATATTTCAGCAATATTACATGCCGAAAAAAAACAAATTAGCTTCACAAAATTATACAAAAGTCACTCTCTCTCCAGATCTAATTTCGACGGGTATTATGAAAGACAAAAGAAAAGAGAACGAAACTTCCAAAAAGTTTCTTCCAAAAAAAAAAAATTTTCAACGGCGGGGCCCCACGTTGGGCGCCAAATTTGCAACGTCTTAACCCGCCTCGGGACGCCGATCCCGAGGGTGGAAAGCGGCAAGCGGTATCTGAGTCTTGACGACTCGATTTAGGATATTTTTACGTTGATCGGTATCAGTGACGGTACGCAACGGTAGCTCGGTAAGACTGAAAAGAGATCGTAGTACGGTATTGGGCGCTAGGCGCGATGGTTCGCGCCGCGGTATCGGTAATACGGGAAAAACAAACGTTATTTCCGGCTACGCCCTGCTCAGTATATGGCAGAGGGGCGTGGTTCAATTAATTGATCTGATTCTGGAGAGGAGATCTCATACCAAGAAAATACACAAAATTAGTTAGTTAACAGAGATATATTTAACAATAGTGTATAACATGGACGAATACAATCGAGAAATAATATTTTACATAAATGGATGTGGTAGATAAATTACAATATTAATATACTGTCGCGTCGGGTTCTTTTCTCCCGGGCGCGTTACAAACGGTAGTTTCGATTTACTTATACGACGGTATTCTCGAAAATATACGTTAGTTAATAACGATATTCACCAAAGTAATGTTCGGTAATGCCCTGTGAATCGAGCCTAATCGTAAAGGCGATATTCGATCACCGGGAAGGTCGCGATACAAAGACGGTAGAATTCCTTCGCGCCACGCGGCGATCACGTGATCGAATGGAATGCGGCGCGAGCGCGGAACAATAGGAGTCGACGATAACGGGAGGCGATATAATTTCTGAAATATTCGAGACACGATAATTCTTTACTCTGACATTGACTTTACGGTCTCTCTCGGTATTACGGTAATAGTTTTCGATACGCTAATTGATAACTTACAATATAACGAATAGTCTTCATACAAGCTATCGGCCGATCGCGCGGTAATTTCGTGATTCTCTCTCGACTCTCGCGGAGTTCTCTTTGAGCTTACGGTAACGGTAACTCGCGGAGAGCGACACCACGCAAATTCCGGTATCTCACGACGCGATATTCTTGAATCAGGCACACGGTAAATTTTCGGTATTAGAACGGTGCAACGAGTTCGTTCTATTATTACGATACGATAATTATCTCGATACACGGAACGATATTACACTTAACTACGACTGTCGGCGACGGCCTCTCCGAGAGGGATACACTCGCGGTAATCTGGCTTGAGCCGATCTCGCGGTAACTATTTTCGGAGCTGTGGCTCCCCAAAACGATCTCGGTAAACTACGGTAAGTTACTTACGGTAACGGTAGACTCTCAGAATCACGACACGGTATCGACTCAGCCCGATCACTACACTTAACGGCTACCTGAGTGGCGGCTTACAGTAATCTTCGCTTTCGGCAGTTGTCCTGGCGAACTCGATTCCGGCTTCCCTTCGCGATAGCGGCTCACCGAACAGTGACTCTCTCCGAGAGAGTCCTCAGGTCCCTCGATTCCCGCGCCGATCTTCCACGCATCCTGTCGATGTTCGCTGCTGTGGGGTGGCTTCGATCCGCCCATCGATTCTCCACCCCTCTCCTAGCTCGCTAGCGGTAACTCACGGGATCTTCTCCCGCACGTGCTGACATGCTGATTCTCGGGTTGCCGTGTAGCGCCCGTTGCGGTATTTCAGGGGTCGGATGTGGCAGGCTGGCCAGGCCGTACTTCCATCCTTCCCGATAATAATGGCGGTAATTGCGGGATCCTCCACTCATCCGGCAGTATGCGGGGGGGTGGAACTCCGGTCACTCTTTCTAGATGCTGCTGTTTTCTAAAAAGATATGCAGTATACGCATACGGATGCAAAGAGAAATACGGAACCGGCGCGGTTCGATACCTGACCTGAGTATCCTCGGAGAGTCTGGTCCGCGGCTTCCTCCGGTCCTCTTCGGTCGCCGTTATGCTCCGCGTCCTCGGTATCTTGCGGTACAAAAAATGTTGTCGACCACTCAGGCAGTCCTCCGCCTCGCGTTTATTACCGTAATTATTATTAAATTCGAGGTCGCTCCCTCTCAGTCACGAGAAGCAACCCCGGAATCGTTCCCCCCCCCCCCCGATCGGGCAGTAATCCTTGTGACGGCGCAAAAAGGCGTCACGTCACAATATATTAACCAAATTCTTGAAGTGCGAAATACGCGAGTTATAAACTCAAGAGCAGTGCTCACGAACTGACCGAGCGGAAACAACAAGGACCACGTCCACCTGAGCCAATCGCATATAAATCTTGTCAACAAGTAGTAAGTGATCTAAATATCTCAAATTTCCATCTATACTCTATAGTTTTGAAACAATACTTGGGTCTTAAACGAAATAAATTTATCTACCATAAATTAAATCAAAACTTGATTTAATCTGAATTTAGTTAATCATTAAATTTAACAATTAAACTCTTTTTTGAAATCTCCATCCTCCATCCGTGATCTTCCTTTATTTTAATAAATCATTCCGGATTCATTGCTTTCGCAGCATTGGATCCGCGATTTTCCAAAAGTCATTCCGGATTCATTGCTTTCGCAGCATTGGATCCGCGATTTTTTTTTTTGAAAGTCATTCCGGATTCGTTGCTTTCGCAGCATTGGATCCGTGACTTTTCCCAAATAGTCACTCCGGATTCGTTGCTTTCGCAGCATTGGATCCGTGACTTTTCTCAACGGTCAGTCTGGATTCACCGCCCTCGCAGGTTTGGATCCGCGACCTTTTTCCTCACTAATCTCCCCCCCCCCCTTTATCACTCTCATCAAGAAAAAAGGCACACACGTATATATATAAATTCAAATATATAAATCTTTACATATATATAAATTAAATTCAATTGCGAGTAAACTAAACCCAAGAATTGTTTCTCGACCAATTACGATTCTTTTTTTTTTCCTCTACCATTTTTTATTGTTCTCTCAGTGGAGAACACCTATAAACGAAGATCGCGAACGGCGATCAAGCATAAGCAGAACCGTCGCAACAAACAAATTAGGAAACGATTGGCTCGGGCTCTAGCGGAATATATTCATTCATCTACATTAAATAATAATTTAGATAATAGTAACAGCGACACATGTAGCGACATATCCAATCTCTCCGGTCCCCGGTATTCTCCAGTTCCCCTCACCGACCTTCCTTGTTCTTTCCCAGAACAAATCAGTTCCCCTCCAAGATCCCCGTCTTCCGCTTCAACCGTCATCCTCGGGGATTCCCCCTTCTCCTCCCCTCGTCGTCCCGTCTCGAGGAAGAACTCCACGACCTCGAAACAGGAGAGAGATTCTCGGAACGGGAATCGAGCGATCCTGAATTGATCGAAATCAATGACGAATCGTCCGATTCAGAGACCGAGTCCTCCCTGCCCGAGAAAGAATTAAGTGACCACCAGTTTCGCGACTGGCTGCTATCTCAGTTCCCTCCCCTCGAGCTTCCTCTACCTGAGGGAATATTTTGCGTAGGGCCTGACGAAGTAGATCACGAAGAACTACGCAAAACATTAATCGAAAGTCCTCCAGATACACTTATCCCGTGGTTTATCCCCGGCCGTCGCCATCCAATCGGAGTCCCTATTCAAATCCTTTGGAGGAAATATCCCCCCTCCACAGTTTCCTTGAAAGAGATCCAATAACTCTTTACACACTACTATACTCACATTTTGATTTTATTTTTTTTTCCTATTCATCATTGTACGAAACCAATCGGAACTAAAAATTTAGACTTTAGAATCTCCCCCACTATATTCCGATTGACGACCTCCGAACTCATGTAACACCCGCGCAATTAAACAAATACATACACACACACTCACACTCTAATGTATATATATTTATAAGAATTCCTTTTTTTTTATATATTTGTTTTAATATGAATAAACTAAACTTTTAATTAACTAATCTCATAATCATTTCTTAACCCGTTCGCACTTCCATTCTCTCCGAAATCGCACAGGTCCCGTCTCGGGTAATAAGGATTCATTTCCTTTACCGAAAAGGGACCACCGAACGAACGGGCCTGCCGACAGCGTAAAAGCGACCTTTTCGGTCGTTGACCTGTTCAGGCCCTTGGGTAAGATCGTTCGACTCGAGAGCACGCGCCATACAGCGTTTGCTCAGAGATTACGTAGATTACGTCCTTCCATTGACTCTCCCTTCCACGAGTCTGGACGTAACACTATAATGTGTTGTATATCTACGGTCATTCTTATATATGCTTTATGTTTGTGTGATGTAAATATTTTTTTGTATGCTGAAAGCATTTACGTTTGCTTTTCTTTTCATTCTCATTTTTGTAAGATAACAAGTTAGTCGAATAAATATTGTTCGATTGATCGAGTGTGTCCTTAATGTTTTACCTATGCCATTTTCCTGTACTACTTTCCTTAAGCATAAATTTATCAGCGAAATTAATGTGACATTGAATCAGGATTAGAGATTGAATTAGATATGTAGAATATAATAAACAGCAAATGAAATGTATAAAAAGGAAAACATATTTTGTAGTCGTAAAAATGTTCGATAAAGTTGGTTAAGCTTACTTTTCGAAAACACTTGCATAATTTAGCTGCATAACTTTAACACATTTTTCCTATATCGACTTTTGAATTTTTTCCGCGTCACCCCCAGTATGTTTCCAATCCACAAAAAAATAATTCCTGCTAAATTTCAGCTCAATTGGACAACGGGAACCCGTGCCCCCGGCTCGTTAAACATTTGAGTACTCTTGTATTAAACTTTCTACACTATCAACATTGGTTTTTGAAGCGTATTTTCCACAAAAATCGGCGTAGAGGACTTGTTTTTTTTAAATATGTGTGTCTTGCTTTTCTGCATTGTTTGAGACCTTATACGTCTCATTTAAACAATTAGGTGAATTGTTAATGACTAAAAAATAAAAATAAATAGTTATTGCAATAGTTATTGTTTGAACTGAAAAAAATGATATATGGGCTACAAAAGTTGTAGTAGTATGCTTGTTAGGGAAGAACACGGCCGAAGACGGCCAATATCTATCTCTTTCTATTCAACATGGTAATGCTGGTTAGAAAAAGAGAGAGATTGGCCGTTTTCACGCTCTATCTCTCTCATCTTTTCTGACCACACTTATTGTTAGTATAGGCGGATGGCGCAGTCCATGCTCTATGTCTATGGTACCAGCAGAGAGAAGCCTGAGAGACATCACGGCCCGGTTTTAGGAGGTCCATATATTTGGCCCCTCATCTTCAACAAAATACAAAAACATTGATATATTCGGATTGTACATTATTTGTACATGAATGTACTATGATTTTTAGTATTTGTACATTCTTGGTTAATTAAAAAAAAAATAAAAAAGTTTTACTAACAAGACTTCTAAAAGTTAGCCCCTCATTATTTCAAAAATAGTGATAAATCACAGTTTATTGTGCTTAATCGTTTGTACATCATTTGTACATTCTTAATAATTAATTTACTTTTCATTTAAATATTTCTTTTTTTACATATAAATTTCATTTCGAGAGCCTTTATTTCTTAGTAGTTATTTCTTTTTTTGTTTAAAATATAAATAAATAATTTTTATTCGAATTCGGCGGGTAAATCTTCAAAGTGCGTTTACATTGGCGTCAATTCTACCAATGTCAAGACTCAAACATAGTAGCCAACTTTTAAAACGAAAAAATCGCTTTGCAATACTTTATATAAATGCTCACTTACGAAATTCTTTACGTGGATTCATTTTGACAGACTTGGTTATGTCGTCTCTACGATATTTCCTTTGTATTGAATAAAAGTCATAATTTCTAAATACGTAATAGATAGTACAATTTGTTACAAATTAACATAATAATAATTATTTTAATTAGTGTATAATATTTTAGTATGTATTTCACAATCAAATAAATATTCATTACTTTATTTATTTTACCTTTTCTAATAACAGTTATAACATATATATTTTATAAATAATATTTTTATAAATATTTCTTTTTTTGTTTAAAATATAAATAAATAATTTTCATTCGAATACGGCGGGCAAATCTTCAAAGTGCGTTTACATTGGCATCAATTGTACCAATGGGCGCGTTCAGCAGACAAAACTGCTAGGTAGCAATCGAACATGATTGGTTCCTACTTTCAGATCCAATTAGCGTAGCTCCGTGAACTTAGCCGGTCAACTTCGACTTTTTTAATTTCTTTTTTTTTAATCGTTTGTTGGTCGTTTGTTGGTGATTGTTGGCTTAATTACAACGTTTGTTGGTTCTTAATTTTTTTTTAAATTAAAAAAGAAAAATTAGCGTTAAGTTAGGCGGAAAAATCTCATTTTTAATTAAAAAACGGCCTAATCGATGCGTAATCTCCGGTATCGTCCAAGACAATTTTGTTCGACTCTAGAAAATTCTAGAAAAAATTGTCCAGACAACTTACGTCTTTCTTTCTTTCTTTCTTCTATATCTATATCTATATCACAGAATTTGAATACATTTTTACATTTAAAATAAATAATTATATATATATAAATCTGCATTAATTACCTTAATCTCACTCGGCTCTCGTTCACACGATGGCTGGGCAGGCTGGGCGCAAAAAGACAGGAAACACCACCATGTTTCTTGATCTTCTTTTCGCGATTTCCTGCCGATGTTAAGGCCCGTATTCATAGCCAGTTTTATAGATAAACAGAAGCATTTTTCAAACAAATGTTTCAAATAAAATTTACTTGTTTTCTCCCATAGAATCTAAATATGTAACATTTTATAGGAGGTTCCATTTGAAATTATAAAGTTACCCCCCGCCCCCCTTGAAGGAGGAGCGGGAGCAACTTTATGTTTACGTAGTTAGAAAGGCCCCTCGAATACATGAAACTTTTTCATAAACAACTTTTTGATTCGACAAATATTTTTAGAATTACTGGCTTGTAACACTTTACGTGGGCCACCCTGTATATAACAAAATATTTTTACTTATTCGGACAGAAATTGTCCGAATAAGTGAAAATCAGACATTTGTCTGTCCGATTTTCCAAAAATTAGTTCAATATCTGTATTCCCCTGTACGGAAATCGTATTAGAAATTGAACTGATAGAAAAATGTTATTAACCGCATTTTGCAGGCTTTATATACGCTCATGACAAGAACTCGAATACGGGTATAGAAAATGAATAATGCGCCGCATAGCGGTAAGCAAATAAACTACACTATTTTAATAATAGTAAATAAAGTATATACTGTAACTTTGTTTCGAATGTAAAGTTGACTGAAAGATAAATGAAAAGTTTCACGTGAAATTACATGATCGATCCCCTGAGCTAGAGTAATCGCATGTAAAAAAGTTTTTCTACATACATTTAATAAATAATTTAAATTTCGTCCGAAATGTAAGAAACATAATTATTTATACTTATTTATTACACAATTCACATTTCTACAAAATATTAAACGTGATTTATGACGTTATATTTACATTTTGGACGTAAGTCACATAATCTGTGTGCGATATCCTCAGAATATCCCTAGAATATTACGTATATATTCGGGATATTCGGGATGAATTCCAAAATATATGCAGAATCTACGATATGAATGCAAAATGTGATATTCTGTGTGCGATATCCTCAGAATATACAAAATGTTCGTAGCCCATTATATATTGCTTACGATATCGGTATATTCTCAGAATGTTACGTATATATATGGGAGATTCCGTATGAATTCAGAATATATTGTTATACTACACTAGAGCAACAAGGAACAAAATAATAGAACGAGTCATTGACAGGAGTGTATCTTCCAAACGTCTCTTATTGTTTTTGATTGTCAGATTTGTACATCTTTGCGCGCGCGATTTATTATAAATAATATGTACATATATATATATATATATATATATATATATATATATATATATATATATACAGAATGCTCTATACAGACATGAAATTATTCATGACAGCTAGACTTTTAAAATTACATTAGATCTAAATAATAAGTTTACAATCACATCTTTGAATTGATTTAAATAATAAATATGAATAGAGAAATACAGTTTTTAAATCAGTTCAAAAGTATGATGGTAAACATTTAAGTTTAATGTGATTTTAAAAGCCTAGTTAACATATCATTTTATATGTATAGCGCATTCTATACTTGTATTATGCTGATAATACAAGTAAAGACATATATTTATATATGTATTCTTATGTGAAATTCTCATTATGTTACAGCGTTTCCACAAAAAGAAAGTCGTGTATTGCTCTCTACAAGTAGGATATAAAGCAAGGAAATAAATAAATGTAAACTGGATTCAACAATAAACCAAGTATGTTTTATAATATTTAATATGATAAATTAATAATTTTGAACTCTCTCTGCTCTTCTATCTACGAATATATCGTGCATACAATTCTTGCTATTTTTCAACGAACCAAGTTATAGGTAAATACATGTATTATTATATTATATACCTATATAATTACCTATAATTACCTTACGCATACGCTATATATAATGATTTAATGAGCATATGTACTAATAATTTATTGGATTAATAATTTTGAATCTTATCTGTATTAGTATATTTTCTTAAACCATTAGTGTGTATGCAAGATAATTCGTATAATATAATAATACATGGATTTACCTATAACTTGGTTCGTTGAAAAATTGTGATGAAAAATGTGAAATAATTACCTAAGATCCACAAGTATTTTTTATAAATAAAAGCGGGCTATCAAGAGATATTATATTCACATAAAGATAATAAAATATCTTACAACACACTTCTCGATTAATGAAAACAAAAATATAAATATATTTACCATTTTTATAATTTTTATAATGTCGAAACAAAATTCTTTAGAAATGCTGATATTTTCATATAATCTAAAATAAGAGTTATTAACTGGTAAACGCCGCTAAGCAGATATGTACATATGTACATATGTACATATGTACTTAGCGGCGTTTACCAGTTAATAACTTTTATTTTAGATTATAATATGATGAAAATATCAGCATTTCTAAAGAATTTTGTTTCGACAAAATTATAAAAATTATAAAAATGTGATTGACTTTATAATTATATACAGCACTAAATATTTTTTAAATATGTATATATGTATTAAATTTCTTATAAATAAAACGAAATTTCTTATAGAAAAATGACATTTTCGCTATAAGAAATTTATTATATATACATATTTAAAAAATATTTAGTGCTGTGTATAATTATAAAGTTTCGACATAATAAATGTGATTGATATGTATGTAATATAGGGTGAATCACGGGAACCTGACAATTTTCAAAATGAAATGACAATATAAAATATAACTTAAATATTTATTTCTTGTTACATAACAATAGAATATAGAATGCCATTTGAGAATATTACTTCATCTCATTCATTTTTTAATAAACAGCACATTTGTCTAACGTTCTCCGCCGTTAATAATAGGTTTAAGGTAATCCAAGTAGTCGCATTTACTTTCTTTGGGATTACCTTAAGTTTCAAGTGTACATTAATAAACTTATAAAAACATTAACGAACTCAAGATCAATATACAGGAAGAAATTACAACCATATTAGACAACATGGTACAAGCAGCAATGCGAAACCTGCATGATAGATTATAGCAGTACAGGATAAATGGCGGAGTATATTTGACAAATGTGCTGTTTATTAAAAAATGAATCAGATGAAGTAATATTCTCAAATAGCATTCTATATTCTATTGTTATGTAATAAGAAATAAATATTTAAATTATATTTTATATTATCATTTTATTTTGAAAATTGTCAGGTTTCTCAGTGACTCATCCTATATAATGCGTAATATATATATATATATATAATTATTATCTAATATATTAATTTAATATATTGGATATATAATCATACGAAACATTTTTATATATAGTATATATAAATATATATGTAAAAAGTTTTTAATGAAGACTTGCTTAATGTGTCCGCAGAACGGTCATTTACTGCAGATTTAGATTCCGTTAATGAGTTTGTTGAAACACAAGCCACAAGCATGCCAATCCGACAAAGATGCCCCGTAAGCAAAATGTTAGCAGTATGTCGGCAGACTGGTAACAGATTTGATCAAAATATGTCAGCAGACTGACATCAACTGCGTCCGCATTCAGCTTATGTTCTGCCGGCAGAGCCTGCTCACAGAATCTGACAACAGATTGGCGGCAGAAACCCAGCAGGATCTGCTAACATGACTTGACGTCAGATTGGCGGCAGAAATCGAGCAGGATCTGCGCAACACAGTTTGATGTCAGATTGGTGGCAGAAATCGAGCAGGATCTGTCGTCATAATTTAAATGGAATAGCGACATTTAAATGCTTCATTAATTTACATTGCTTGTTTCGCTTACTAAAAGATAATAAATGAGGTATACAATATTAATTTTTTAATATAAAAGCAGAAAAAAATAAATAAAATAAAATAAATAAAATAAAATAATATTATATTACAGTATTATTAAAATTACAATATTTATTATAAAATTTAATATTATTTAATAGTATACTTAATTCGATATTTGTTATAATTTGTTAAAAGGTATATTACACGAGATTTATTCGAGCCTTGTGTTTAATTTAAATATAAATTCTGTAAATATTTAATTTATATTTTTAGTTTATATTTTTATTCGCAAAATAATATTGTCCTAAGATAGCGTTGAATATGACAACAATAAATGTAGATTATCGCAAATATTAATTTTATTTTTAAAAATAAATAATAAAATTTAATTTTTTCATTACAAAATAATATGTACAATTTGTAACAATGTATTATTACAATTAACTCGTTATAACTGTTTATTATGTATTTCTACAGGAAAAATATATGAAGGAATATATGTATAAGAATTTTGTTACTATCTGATTATGTTTTGTTATACACATATAATGTTCATAATTATAACATTATTACACACATATTCACACACACATACGCGCACACACATAATATTCACTCAATAATATACATCTATGTACAGTATATAACATGACAGTAGTCTATTTCTTGCTATCTATATATATAAAAACAAGTGTCCTGACTGACTCACTCATCAACGTCCAGCCCAAACCTCTGGACCTAGAAAGTTGAAATTTGGGGGGTGTATACCTTGCATGACGTAGGGGCGCACTAAGAACGGATTTTACCCCAATCAACCCCTAAGGGGGTGAAAAGGGGAAAAATGTGTTTTTACAAATTTCTCAATATCTCTGAAGCCTGCTGAAATATAGATTTTGCTTTTGCTTACAAAAGTTACCCATACAAATACCTAAAAATCAATTTCTGCATTTTACCCCAATCAACCTCTAAGGGGGTGAAAAGGGGAAAAATGTGTTTTTACGGATTTCTTAATATCTCCGAAGCCTGATGAGATATAGACTTTGCTCTTGCTTACAAAGATTACCCATACAAATACCTAAAAATCAATTTCTGCATTTTACCCCAATCATCTATATAAATATATAAACTTTCTATACATGAAGAGTTCGGGCGAAGCCGTAACGGGGGAACGCTAGTAAACTATAAAATAACTTTTTCATAACGCCGAATTTTTATACATAGATATAATTTCTATACAGTATGTAAAACATTTCTAATAACGTAATTTCTAGTAACACGAAACATTGCAAGCTAATAGTCAAATATTATATTTATTACACATATTTAACATAATTAGGAAAAAAATAAAATTTCAATTTAGTTTTCTAAACTTATAAATTTTTAATTTTATGATTAACAATTTCCTCTCTCCACAGCACTATATTGCCATGGAACAGTACCAACTGTATTAAAGTACGTGACAAAGAGCTATCGGACTTCCTCATATTGATGGTGCGATAGACTGCACCCATGTAAGACTAGTAGGTAACAATTTTGGAGAACTTGCTGAAACATACAGAAATAGAAAAGGATATTTTTCTTTGAATGTCCAGATAAATACATGAAACTGAATAATATATATGAGGGTGCGAAAAACATAGTAATGCAAATCAAGTTTAAAAAAAAAAAGTTTTTTAACATCAAGTTTTTAAAAATATTTTTCAAATTTTATTCTCTTTCTGTAAAAGGCTATTGTGGGACCACGAATGGAATTTTTGGACCTTGTCCCAGAATGGCTTGGAAGTCAATACGACAGCCGAATCTTCCAAATTCTCGAGTTTTTGTGCGATATCAACAACACGAATTGACAGGAATGTTGGTTGGAGATGCAAGATATCCTTGTCTCCCATTTCTCTTGACACCCTTTAGAAACCCACAGACTGAAGAAGAACAGAGGTAAAGAAAGTAATTTTAAATAAATTTATTTAAATAAATTTAAATAATCATAGAAAGATAAAAATTGGACGAGAGAACGCGGTTATTAGTGCGTGAACTAATAACTGCGTTGTTCTCTTATTGCCCAATTTCTATCTTTCTATGGTTAATTTTGCAGAGACCTAAATTTAATTGTTGTTTAATTTAAATTTAAATAAGTATATAATCGTACGTCGTTAAAAATCTAATATTATATTTATAATAAGAGTATATAATAAATAATATCTATATTTCATTATATACAGATATAATCAAATTCAATCACGAACGAGAATGATTGTGGAGAGAACGTTTGGAGTTTGGAAGAGACGATTTCCTTGCTTAGCTAGAGGATTATCTTTAAAACTAATAACATGTACAGCAGTTGTATCAGCTTGTGCAGTTTTGCACAATTTATCCTTACAATTTAAAGATATTCTCCCAGAAGAACCAGATGACGATGCAATTGAAAATGAAAATGTCGAAGAATTGCATCATAATGATCCTCATTAGCAGCCTGCTGATGGTTTTATTGTTAGGCAGAACGTAGTTCGTGATTTGTTCCAGTAATTTACGAACAATATCCTCTATTTTACATTTCCATACGTTTGTTGTTTTGTAAGATCCATTGATATCTAATGACTCGCACACTGGACGCGATGAGCGATATATCCAATGAGAGTTCTGCTTTTTCCATCATGACGATGTAATGTCTAAAAATACAGAGCTCTCATTAGATATCGCTCATCGCTCATCGCGTTCAGGATGCGAGAACCTCTAGATCCTCATCTGAGAAATAATTGTTCTCCTATAAAATAAAATAAAAAGTTTATAAATCATTACATTATGTAAATATCTAATAAAAAGAATACTTACATCTTATATATTTTTTTTAAATCTGAAATAATCAATGGTGTCTTTCAGACTTTCCCGAGAAAGTCATACCGATCCTTCACCAGTAAGAAATTTTGGTAAAAATTTAATTTTATCAAAATTATACCGCTTTTTTACGTTTAACGTATTTTGTGCGTGTATAATTTTGATAAAATTAAATTTTTACCAAAATTTCTTACTGGTGAAGGATTGGTAAGACTTCCTCGGGAAAGTTTGAAAGACACCATTGATTTTTACGTTTTCGTAAAAAAGCGGTAGTCGGTCGCTTTCCAATCCTTTCGCGATCAGCTAAGACTGAACTCGATTGTGTGATTACTTTTGATATCATCTGCCGAGTACTACAATAAAATAAAATAAATTATTTAACACAATTGATTTGATAAAAAATATATAAAAGTATTAAATTCAATTACCTCGGCGCAATCATTAATAATTCCACACTCGCTGCTCCAGCACCTGGCCCAAAGACAAATACAAATTTCACAAATTTACACAAATTTTTTGTTTCAACGGCACTCGTATTTCAGAGAAATAGAACACGTGTATATACCTTGTACAATGACACACGGGATATCTCGTCGTGTTATGCAGCGTTTTCATATAAATTCTTGTAGATCTTTATCATGATTGGTCAAAAAGCTTGGAATCCCGAGCATTACCGAAGATGTATTCTTAAGCACAGACTTCGTCAAGATGATCTAAAGCTCAAACTCGTGTTCTTAAGATTTATCTATGCATGTGAAGCTATCTTAAGACGGTTTTCAATCTTGAGACCGTCTTTGCCAAGACCATGCTTAAGACCAGTTTCGAGCAACGTCTATGAATTCCGCCCTTAGATGAGTTTAAAATTCATATTACAAGTGAAGAATGGAAACAGATGAAAGGACCAATTATGCAATATGAAAACAGAACATATTCCATTTTACAACCTGGTGTATGGACAGACATTTTATCTCTTGCTCTTTATTATCAAATGGAACTTCCTTGTGCATTTGTCTTTAAACATTCAAAAATTTATGAAAGTTCAGGCAGCCTCCATTATTTACGCATTACAGGACACTGTAAAAGTAAAACATGTAGAAATCCAATTTTCTGCTACATAAAAATGCAGGAGATACTAATTTTGATTTAACAGTTAAAACTCGCGACATTATGTGGGATAATAAACATGAAGATGTAAAACGACCACTTCGACGACTGAGACGTCAAAAAATCGGACTAGAAGTTTTTTATCAAGGATGTGGTAATTGGCAGAAAAGTCAAATTGCAGTTGATACTAAATTTGGACATCGTGTTGGACCACATATTCCCAATTTAAATGTTTTCCGACAAGCTAAAATAGAATATGTGAATAAAAAACTTGGAATTGAACCTTCAGATGGGCAAGACATCGTAAATACTATTGAACAAATGAAATATAAAGTGCCTTATCATGGATTTATTCATGAAGTAAAACGAGATAAATTTTTTGTTTCATTTAGTACTTCATCTCAACTATATGCTTATAAAAAATATTTAAATAAAATAAAGAAAAATTCAGTTATACAAGTTGATGGGACAGGAAGTATTATCAAGCCTCTCACACGCTACGATGGATCTAAATCGGGTCATATCTTTTTGTATTTTATAACAATAAATTTTAATGGAACAACTCTTTCAGTTCATGATATGTTAACTGAAAGTCAAGACACTAATACTTTATTAGGATGGCTTAATCAATGGCAAAGATTGGGTGCACCAAAACCAGCCACCGCTGTATGTGATTCATCACGAGCTTTGTTAAATTCGTTATCGTTGGCTTTTGTAATGCGGTCACCTTTCCCGACGCGCGGATCGGCTCGCCGGTATCAGGGTTCGAGTGAAGGGGAGACTTCGGTATACGTTAATAACTCAGTGTTGAATGAAATAGCGTTTATTTGATGGATATATAGATATTTACATATGTACATGCAGTGTGTTTGAAGCGGCGTAATCGATGCGGTGTACAAGGTGGTCCGAAGACCGAAGCAGGCGGCGGATATACCGGGCGGCTCGCAGGCCGCGACGAGCGACGCTATATACAGGGTGGTCCGCAGACCGAAGCAGGCGGCGAATCTACCGGGCGGCTCGCAGGCCGCGACTAGCGGCGTTATATACAAAGTGATCAGAAGACCGACGCGATCGGTGCGCCTTATTCTACGAACGGACCGGGCTGAGTTCCACGTCAGCTCGCGGTAAGTGCGGATACCGGATACTCCCGGTGAAGTCGAGAGACACATCGACACGAACCAGTTTCGGAATGTTGGATACTCCCGGCGAGGTCGAGAGACACCTCGACGTGGACAGGTATCGGAATGCCGGATACTCCCGGTGGAATCGAGAAACACCTCGACGTAAACAGGTATCAGGGTGCTGGATACTCCCGGCGGAGTCGAGAAACACCTCGACGTGGACTGGTATCTGGTAATGGATAGTGCTCCTGCTAGGATTGCTGAATGGGATCTGGTGTCGGTGTGTCGGCCGGGCCGCCTTATATACCCGGCCGGCCGCATTCCTGAGTTCTCCCACTGCTTGAGACCTGGGTGGGCGAGTGCGAGAGCGAGCGAGTAAGCAAGACAGCGAGAGAGAGGGAGGGAGGGAGGGAGAGAGAGAGGGGGAGAGGGGAGAGAGAGGGAGAGGGGAGAGAGGGAGACGGGGAGGGGGAGAAGGGGAGAGGGAGAGTGAGAGGGAGTGGGAGAGAGAGGGGGAGGTGTGGGGGGAGGGGGAGGGGAAAGGGAGGGAGGGAGGGAGAGGGAGAGAGAGGGGGAGAGGGAGAGGGAGTGGGAGAGAGGGGGGAGGGGGAGGGGAAAGGGAGGGAGGGAGGGAGAGGGAGAGAGAGGGGGAGAGGGAGAGGGAGAGGGAGAATGAGTCTTTATTTAGCTTTCTCAGCTATTTGCAATGTACAGAATTAGATTCAATTAACCGCAGACATAACATAATTTCTTAAAGTATGTTTGAATACATTTATGTTTGTACATTCCTTGGCTACAGCCGGTAGGGCATACATTTTCACACCTTCATAGAATAAACTTTTTTGCGCATTTCTTGTTTTTCGAAAATGAATTCTAATGTCTTCAACTTGTCTTGTTTGAATTCCGCTTAATTCTTTTATTACTTGTATTTTATTGCATAGTTGTATTGGTAGCATTCCTATTACTAATTTAATATAAAAGTACATGCATTGAAATATAATCTTTGTCTTATTGACATAAACTGTAACGCTTGTATCATTACTTCTATCTTAATATATCGATCACACTGCAATATTACCCTCATTGCCCTATTCTGAGCCACTTGCAGTTTATTAAGTTGTGTTTCATTCATACATATTAATAATGTTGCGCAATATTTAAAGTGAGGAGCTATAATCGCCTTGTACACAAAACATCTAGTATATGTTGATAAATTACTTCCTATTCTGTTTAGGAAACCTATTTTTTTCCTATTTTTTTAAATATGTAGTCACAATGATCTTCAAATTTTAAATTACTATCAATAATTACCCCTAGATACTTGATTTTTTCAACTCGCTCAATTACAGCATCCTTACCTTTTAACATGATATTCCCTAACAATTTTTTTCGTACGCCTCTTACTATCATATATTTTGTTTTACTCGTATTTAATTTTAGTGTATTTATTTGCAACTAATTTTTTACTATATTAAACATAAAATTCATTTTATATTCAAGCTCTCTCCGGTTACACAGCTATCTCCGGTTACATACAGTATAGTATCATCCGCAAACATTTTTATATTATAATCATTATGACAGTTATCCACAATATCATTTATATACACAATAAACAGCAAGGGTCCCAACACCGAACCTTGCGGCACACCGTATTCAGTAGTTAGTTTTTCCGACCAATTATCATTTAATTTTACCCGCTGTTTTCTCTTATTTAGATACGAATTTAGCCATTCAAGAACTCTACCTCTTATCCCATAGTCATACAGTTTGTTTAATAATCTTGCTCTGTTAACTGTTTCGAACGCTCTCTTGAAATCCATAAAAATAACTCCCACCATTTTACCTTCACTAATGACTAATTTCCAATTATCTATAATGACCTGTATCGCTGTTTCACATGAATGATGCTTCCTGAAGCCAAATTGATGTTCCGATATAATGCCTTTACTTTCTAAATACAATTCTAACTGATCTTTAACCACTAATTCTAATACCTTTTCGTACAATGGTAAAATGTTGATTGGTCTATATTCGCTAGCTTTTTTTTGGATTTGTAACTTTCGGAATTGGTATAATTGTTGAAGTTTTCCACCTCTCTGGGCATTGACCTTCAATGAGCGAACTATTTATTACCCTTGTAAATTCTTCTTTGATAACAGGCAATGCCGTTTTTAATATATTACTCGATATGCCTTCATCTGTTCCTGTTTTATTTGGTAAACTCATAACTATTTTCTCTAACCTATTGACTTCTACTCTCACAAATCTATCCATAATTTCCTCATTATTTATAGCTTTAAAAGATTTTGTACATAAGATTTCTTCCTGACTACTTTTTATAGAACTAACTATTTTATTAATACTTTCCACATAATATATATATTAAATTTGTTAGCTATATCACAGTTATTTCTAGCGTCTAATATCTCAAAGTCTATATTATTTATTTCTTTATGGATCTCTGGTTCACCGTTTATTACTTCTTTTAATGTTTTTCACAGTTTTTTTATCATTTCTGTTATTATCAATCATGTTCTCGTAAAATTCTTTCTTTTTACATCTAATGATTTTAACTATTTCTCTGACTCGTAAACTGTTTCCAATCATGTTTGTTCCCTGTAAATACTGCTCTCTTATATGCTATATCTCTCTTATTAGCTGCAATTCTTATCTCATTAGTAAACCATTTTTTTCCTTCCCACACCCTTGGAATTCTGTAACCTTTTTTTGGAGCGATCATATTTAATGATTTCACTATATTTTCTACAAAATTCTCAGCCCTTATATTTACATCTACATCAAGATCAACATCATTTTCTATGATATTTTTGCTTATTAATTTATTAAATTCATTTACATCAAATTTATAGAAATCCCTACTTACAAACTCTCTATATTTATCTTCTAATTTTTTAACATTAAAATTAATTTTTAACCATGCATGGTCTGTAATTTTTGGTTCACTAATTACCTGAATATTTAATTTTTTATTGGCAAAAACTAAATCTATTAGTGTGTGACTATTTTTAGTAACTCTTGTTGGTTTATCCACATATTGCTTCATACCCAAACTCAACATTGATGTTTGCAATTTTCTCGCATAGAATGTATCGTTTAATATATCTATATTAAAATCACCTATCACTATACAATCTTCTTTGTTTATCAGATTTTCTATAATATTTTCTAAGGATCTTATAAAATCGCCATCACTCGCACTTGGTGAATGATATATTACCGCTAATTTACCTTTATAAAAGTTTACATTTATATTTAACGCAATACATCAATAATTAGAGCTTATTTTATCAACTAAGAATATTTCAAATTGAATATTATTTCTCACATATAAGGCAACTCCTCCTGTGAATCTGTTTTCTGCATCGTATCTAACTAAACTGTATCCTGGTACGTTTAGCTCGTTATCTTCAATATCAGGTGTTATTCTTGTCTCCGACAGTGCCACAATTGCAGGATTCATCTTCTTCAGGATCAAATGTTGTATTTCATCCTTATGTGCAACCATACTTTGTGCATTTGTGTATAGAAATGACTCTTCTCTTATTTTTAATTGATATTCAGCAGTACTCCAGCCAGTTCTTTTTTTTCTTCTATTAATGCTTTTATAAAGGTTGGACATTCCGGACTCACTGCCTCATGTTCCTCATTTATTCTAAGCTTATATTTCTCGTTTTTGTACATACAATTTATACATCTCTTATTTAGTGCAGTACATTTGCTTTATTTATGCATACCTGCACATTTGTAACATGTACCTTGCTTATTACAATTACGCGCGATGTGATTGTAACCCCAGCATTTGTAACATCTTTTAACATTAAAGTGTTCATATATTAAACACTTTCTCCATCCTACATTTAGTTTCACCTTTTTCAATATCAACTCATGAGTTATTTTGTCCACTTCAATCAGCACCGATCCGCCTCCTCTCCTTCCTTTCGGTTGCTTAGCATCACTATCTTCTTTAATAATTTTCTTAATTATTTTCATATAAAAACATGTTCTATTTCCATTAATTTCATCCTGCTTTATAATTGTGTTCACAAAATTGTCCTCGTCTAGACTGATTTCTTCATCGCCTACATTTATGATTTTCAGTTTTGGATTTATCAGCTTTGGTTCGGTGACTCTGTAATCCTCACCAAGTTTAATTTGCACCGTGTCTTTCAATTTTCTCATCTCCTCCATATTCTCGCATCCAAGAATAACTGAGCCATTATTTCCATTTCTAAGTTTTGTAACTCCTACTGCCAGGTTTTTTATGTCTACTTTTTCTTTCATGACTTTCTTGGTGGCTTCACTCTCTGAGAGAGGGGGGAGAGAGGGGAGAGAGGGGAGAGAGGGGAGAGAGGGGGGAGAGAGGGGAAGAGGGGGAGGGGGAGGGGGGAGGGAGAGGAAGAGGGAGGGAGAGGAAGAGAGGGGGAGAGGGAGAGAGGGGCAAATGGGTGGGAGAGGGAGAGGGAGAGAGAGAGAAAAGAGAGAGGGGAGAGAGGGGGGTAGAGGGGGGAAGGGGGGGAGGGGGAGATAGGAAGAGGGTGAGTGGGTAGGGAGAGGGGGAGAGAGAGGGAGAGAAAGAGGGAAAGAGAGAGAGAGAGGGAGAGGGAGAGGGAGAGGGAGAGAGAGAGGAAGAGAGAGAGAGGGAGGGAGAGGGAGAGAGAGGGAGAGGGAGAGATAGGGAGAGAGAGAGAGGGAGAGGAAGAGAGAGGGAGAGGAAGAGAGAGGGAGAGAGAGAGAGAGAGAGGGGGACAGAGAGAGAAGAGAGAGAAATGTAAAATCCCATCGATCAGAATCTCGAGGTCTGGAAATCAGTTTCCTCGCAGCATCTCGCGGTCACCGGCGCGCAGAGAGATACGCTCTTAATTCCAATTTCCTTTCAGATTACGCGCGCGTCTAATTGACACACTGAACAAATTGTATTTTCATTTTAAGAGTTTCCCACTTATTTTTAGAATATCCTGTTCTAAAATAGGCGCCACGAGAATTCTCTTACCTTAAGAGGGAAATCCTTCTAAATATCAGTATCATATATTCCTATCCGCACAAGAAAACGTACGACCATTTGTTATTAGCAAAGAATATATTCTTATATATATATAGTCTTAGAGGATGTTCTTAAACACTTAAGAATATCTGTTAAGAGGGATTTTATAGTATATACAGTCCTCTTCGCAAGAATACAATTCTTTCGGTGCAATGATGCAAAAATCGTCATTTGTTAATAAAGTAAAACTCTTTGGCGATTGATTCTCTCGTCTTTCAATTAATCCACTCAGTGTATAACGCTTATTAACGTTGTTTTCTAATTATAGTACAAATTTATACATATAATTTTCGAAAATATTTATACATTTATGTCTGTAAAATAATATAGCACTGTTATTTTTTTAAACATATATACTCTGACAAGAAGATGTATTTAGAAACAAGATGTATACTTCAATAACAAATCCTAGATAACTTTTTGATTTTGAACGTTTCGCAAATAAATTTCGGTAAAGGAAATGGCGCGAAATCGCAAAAAAGTCCATTTGCGAATCTTTCCCAGAATTCTGGATCAGCTCGTGGATTTTTCGTCTCTCGTATCTAACGGCGAAATTGCGTCATGGACGAGATACGCCTCTCGCGTTTCTCGATCTCATCTCGTGACTCCAGTTCGTGCGTGCGTGATTTCACGCGGTTACTTGCGTCTATACTTGCGACACTTTTCAACCGTCCACCGAAATTGCGACAGGCGGTAAGCAGAGATAAAAGATGGAGGAAGAAAGTGCGCGCTTTTTTTTGTCAATAGGAAACTGCGGTGCTCCGCTCAGCGCACGCGAGCCTTATGTTACCTTTTGATCGCGAATCACATATTCCGACGACACACATATACATATATAAGTGCGTATATTTTATAACAACGAGACAAAAAATAAATGGACAATAAGGACAACGCATACGGCAATGTGCCTATAATGTTTCTCGTGTAAGAATGAACGTATAGTTGTTAGAATTCGTGCGAGGCTCAATCTTACTTAGTTAGGCAAAGTCGAGTAAGGGTAATGCAATCGCGACGCAAGTAATGTGCAATGAGCATCGAAGTGCTTTCGAGTGCCTCGAAATTTCTTGTGTACAAGATTACTTTGCACCACGCGATCGCGCATCTTATATACCGTCGACATTACGCGCATTCATGTCATCGAGTTTCATTAAAAAATTATTTATTTCGGCTCGAATGCTTCCAGATATTATTTCGACGGCGAAATAGTTGCTTGAAAAACTACATCACATTTAGCAGATTTTTTATGTAAAAGCAAAGAGTGAGCAAATTTCGCGATACGTGGACCAAAGTCAGCTAATTGGATGCAATCTCGAAGATGTAACGTCTTACGTCGTTTAACTTAAGTTCAGTTTAGATCTTTACCTTAATTGCGTGTGATTCGAGTCTGACTTGTATGTCGTAATCACTTTAAGCCTTACTGCGATCTCGATCGTCGCTACGTCGAATTCTAATGGAACCGTTAATCCAATTTCATTTAAGTGTTCGTATCCCACTCTCTCCTGTAATTATATATACATATAGTCAACGCGCGCACGATATTAAAAAGTATGTATAAGTGTAAGTATAAGTGCGTATTAAAAAGAAATTTGTGTAAAGAATTCTTTAATTTTTATATCAGATATAAATATAAAAGCGCATATATATATATATGTATATATATATATATATATATATATATATGTATACGAATATATATATATTAATAATATATACAAATATAAATATATAAATTGTAGCACCCACGATTGTGATTTGACCGAGGTTACCGTGTTATACGTACTTACTATTAGTGGAGAAACGATGCCGTGTGCCGAGGAAGCTGTAAAGCGCTCGTTACCTTTAGAACAAGTAGTCTTTAAGGGATACACACAATTCTACACACATACATCCATACATATATACATGCATGCATACATTACACACCAGTTTTCACAAGCTCAGTTCAATCCCACAGATTCTTATGTTTATAGTCAAATATAAAAGAGCGAGTAGAAAAAAGCGCTGAGCGCTTCAAAAATGCGAACGAACGATTGTAGTATTGTTCAATATTCTTACAAAAAGAAGAAAAAAAGTGTTTTTTTTAATAAATACTCATTATTGCATGAAAAATACGCCTCCCCGTCGAAATACGAGTACATTTCTCAATGAGTCATTTAAAAAATTCCTTGTTTTGTAAAAAGCTCGTTTTAAATTCAAAGTCCTTTGAAACGAATTTAATTATAAACACATTTCAATTATTCACATTTTAATTAACATCTTAAGAGTCTAACGCAATGTTCTTATAGAGGGAAAAAATTATATTATTTGAATAATAAAACCAATTAAATATCCTTCTTTGACAGAGAAGTTAAATTATGTGCATAATTTGAGCTATATTCATATTCGCTGATTGCTTTTCGAAATAATCCATTGAATTATTCGATCCTTCCCAAGCGAGGATATAGTTGGCTCATCAAACGGGACGATCAAGTAAAGATGATGTCCGTGAACAATCCTATGATTGTTCGTCACTCCTATTCTCCATATGACATTTATAGCTATGTAGTCACGCCTTTGTAGTATGATGATGACTGTATATATGTCAATATGTAATATTTGATAAAAAAAAATATATATATATGTAATGATTCGATAAGATAACTTCTTTCGTTGAATTTACTCTATCAAATCCTCTCCGTAATTAAAACTTTCGATGCAGAAACCTTAGATAATTGCGTCATTAACAAAGAGATGACAAGACTTGCGAAATACCAAATGGAATGAGTCATAGTTTATTCGAAAGGGGAGGTTGAGAGAATAAAAACTGTAAAGGGGTTTGAGTGCATGGGCCTTAGTTTCTGAGAAATTTGCAATTAAAGTTGGGCATCCGGCCAGCTGTACGTTAAATACTGTACAGGGTGGGGAAAAATTATTGGTCAAGCTTTTGCCAGTCGATTCTACTCGTCGAGATCGCCAACATTGCATCATAAACATGGTGCCGCAAAATTAACTTTCAAGGTCATTTTCAATGTCAAATTTTTTTATTGGCTTAGTCGATTCTACTCGTCGAGCTGAAAAAAAGTCTCAAAGAGACCATATGCCGGAAATCAATATTTCATAGAGAAATCTTCGTTTCAAGTTTTTAGAAGCCAAAAAATTTCGTAAAATTAATTGTCATGGGTGTAAAATCTGCTTAATCTACTCTTAACGTTACCCAGGAACAACGAAGTGGGCGTGGTAGATTTTTGTTCCCTTCGGGGTATCTTGGTACCCAGTAACATTTCAACGGCTGTTGGTTCCTTAAAGCAACGGTCATTTGCCTCGGAGAGGAATAATATATCGCTCCATAAGACATTCGTTACTTGTGCTTAAGAAGTTTTCCATCCATATACAGACCTTTTTCGTGATTATTAGAAGACCGCCGCTGATCTTGAATCAATTTTTAGTGTAAAATTAAAAAATTGTTTTAATTTTTTACCAAATTTTTTCTAAGAATAACGTTGCTGTAGCATGCCTCGACGTGGTGGCCGTGATCGGGCGCTTCGGGATGGGCGTGACCAACGTCTAATGCTTCGAGCAATTGATCGTGTTCATGGTAATTACACACGAGCACGAGCTCTTTATGCTAGTTGGTTGCGACGCCAAGTTAATGGCAGACCATTACGTCCAGGGTCCGTGCCTGATCGTCGAGAATTTCAACGACTCGATGATGACGACAACGATTCCATGATCAGGAGCAAATGAATTTTGCAAATGCTGGCCACCGTAGGGCAGGTCGTCCTCGTGTGTCTTTGAGAATTGAGGAACGTGTGATTGGCTCTAGCTCGAACTTATCCTGTCATGGGATCACGACGCATAGGCGCGCGAGTAAGGGTTGATCATAAAATAGTCTTGCGCATTCTCCATGAGGAAGGCCTACGACCCTACAAAATGCAGGTAGTGCATGAGTTACGACCTGGTGATCGCACAGCTCGTCTTCGTTTTTGTCGGTGGATGCTTCGCAAGATCGGCACTTTCTGAAAAATATAGTGTTCACTGATGAATCCAGTTTTTCCAGCACTTCCATTTTGAACCGGCAAAATGTTCGCATGTGGCGCAGACGCAATCCACACGCAATGGTCCAAAGAGTTCAGCAGGGCCGTTTTTCAGTCAATGTTTGGGCAGGGATACTCGGGAATGATTATATTGCTCCTGTGTCTCTCTCAAACCGATTGTCAAGCGTTGAGTATTTGCGGTTTCTACGTTATACTCTCCTGAATCGACTGCGACGTATGGTTCCGAGGAATGCCCGTAATCGAATTTTTTTTATGCATGACGGTGCTCCACCGCATTTCGACAGGCAAGTCCGCGCTTTTTTACAACGAGCTTTTGGAACTCGATGGATCGTTCGTAATCCTGCGCCACACTTATGGCCCGCCCGTTCACCTGACCTGAACCCTCTGGACTTTTATTTCTGGGGAGCTCTGAAAGCCATTGTTTATGGGTCAGGCTTTAAGGACGGCTCAGGATTTACGAGATCGCATTGAAGAGACGGTTGCTACTTTAGCACGAAATCGAGCTGTGCTCCGTAGAGTGCGAGATAATTTGGTGGAGAGACTCCAAGCTTGCATTGATAACGGTGGTGGTTACGTTGAAGCTGGCAGACAAGCACAACTGCTCAGAGCTATTGGGGCCGATGGGTCAGTTCTGTTTGTTCGTAGGCAGCGTCGACGACGATAAAGTGAGAGGCAAGGGGAACTCAAAATAATCAAGTCACCCCGAAGTGAGAAGCGAGGGGAACTCACTATAATCAAGCCACCCCGAAGTGAGAGGCGAGGGGAACTCACTATAATCAAGTCACCCCGAAGTGAGAGGCGAGGGGAACTCACAATAATCAAGTCACCCCGAAGAGAAAAGAAATCTACCACGCCCACGTCGTTATTCCTGGGTAGCGCTAAGAGTAGATTAAGCAGATTTTTGACCTTGAAAACGAATTTTTCAGGGTCATTTTTGGGGGGTGATTTTCGCTAATCATGATCAGGATATTCAGAACATGATTTTAAGAACTTTATAAGCATCAGATTTATTTTCTGACTTCATAAAAATCGATTTTTTGGAAATTTCAGGCCAAAAAACTTCAAACGAAGATTTCTCTATGAAATATTGATTTCCGGCATATGGTCCCTTTGAGACTTTTGTTTAGCTCGACGAGTAGAATCGACTAAGCCAATAAAAAAATTTGACATTGAAAATGACCTTGAAAGTTAATTTTGCGGCCCCATGTTTATGATGCAATGTTGGCGATCTCGACGAGTAGAATCGACTGGCAAAAGTTTGTCCAATAATTTTCCCCACCCTGTACTTAGCTGCGAATTTAGTAAAGCACCGTGACTGTGCAGCCTAAGGCGCGCGCGTTATACCTTTGCATCTGCGGCCGATTAGAGTTCGAGTTCCCGGAGTGTCAACTTTTTTTTAATAACTACTATATTTTACAATTTAATTAATTTTTTGTATTCTTTACAGGAAAAAGATTAATAATCATGCAATATTCATTATACATGTAATAAAAAAATAACAGAAATTTATGTTTATTACAGAAATTTATTATTGTTTTTTAAAATTATTTATTATAAAATTCGGACATTGCCGTACAATGTTGTGGGTGAAAATTAACGTAGAAACATTCAAAACACAAATAGGTCGCACACCACGAACATTTTATAAAAGAACGATTTGTTTTACAAAAACATTTCGTATTATGAATATTTTGAGGAAAACATAACTGATTAACATTATAAAAAATTTCGCGTTTACATGCCAACTTTGACGCGTACCAAGCAAATTGTATCATATTCTTAAATAACGAAGCACATAATAAATAATGTGTTAACGATTGAATTCGTATAGCATCATATCACGAATTCAATTCCGTCTTTTCTCCGCCAACAAGAATATCTGGACAGTTTTGAATTCGCTTAATGATAATTTTCACTTGTCTATAAAAATAGACATCGCGAGGTTGGCAAATCGGAGTGCATTTTGGAGGTATAATTTGTAAATTAAATGTCGGCTTATTTTCATCATCTCTAAAATTTTCATAATACATATGAATGTTTTTTTGACCTCACCAAGAATCAACGATTATTAAAAATGAATTGTTGCCTACGTAAGGTTTCAATACTGTCCTTAAATACTGTTCATACAAATTTGAGGTCAGTTTTCCTGACTTTGAACAGACAACAATCACATTTTTGCATAATTTTAAAAGTTCGTTGACTTCTTGTTTAATGCGTACTCCAAATGTTTCACCCGGTTTTTGTAAACATACAAATACTTTATCTAATAATTTGCCAGATTTCGTTAAAGAGTATTGAGCAATGTAAGAATGTGTAACTTTATTGAAGCACCGTCTACAATGGCAGTAAGAGTAGTGGATTAAGGGAGTAGGAGTTAGAAGTAGACTGTAGGATTAAGATCTCCTTACGCCCCAATGTCTACAATGGCGTGTAGTAAGGATTACAATGAGCCAATCAGCGTCGACAAACGTTATCCGTTTATACACAGGCGGTAAATTTCAAAACATTACGGCATAATAGCGTATAGCAGTCATGAATTTTCAAAAAATTGGACTTGTGCTATTTATGATGTTATGGAACCAGCTTTTGATCCTTCAACGGCGCATTATTCAGAGGAAAAGGCCTATTGGTCGGAGGTGGTGGGTACGGCCCGTGAATAGGCGCAGACGTGATCAGGGTTTCAACTTTAACCTATTTCGCGAGCTGATTATCAGTGATCACAAAGAATTTTTTGGGTATACTCGGATGTGGCCGGAGCAGTTTGAATTCTTGCTAAATTTGGTACGTCCATACCTGGAAAAGCGCAGCATCCGGACACCTCTTTTACCCAGGCTTCGTTTGAGCCTGACCTTGACGTAAGTACGAATCAATTCTGCATTTTAAAAATTAGGCACGCACTCTCTATCTGATATTAATTAATGTCTTTTTTTGGTGTAGGTATCTCGCTCAAGGAGAGAGCATGCGGACAAAGCATTTAGAATTCAGAGTTGGGAAATCTACAGTCTGCAAAATAGTGCCAGAAGTTTGTCGTGCTATATGGCGTGCCCTGCAACCAATTGTACTTCCCACACTAGATGCTGAGGGCTGGAGAAAAATAAGCGAAGAATACATGTTGAAGTGGTAATTTCCGAACTGTATTGGTGCTCTTGATGGCAGACACATGGAAATCAAGAAGCCTCCATGCTCTGGATCACAGTATCACAATTACAAAAAATTCTTCAGTGTAGTATTGTTGGCACTCTGTGATGCAAATCACAAATTTACATGGGTGGACATTGGACAGTTTGGTGAGTAATGGTGGTCCCTTCTTTCAGTAACAGACAGGAAACAAATTAATACTAATGCTGCAATGGAGTGTACTTGATGTAATTTACAGGTTCGATTAGTGACGGTGGTGTGTGGAGAAACTCCGAATTAGCTGCAGATTTTGACTCCGGCAACGCTGATCTTCCACCACCAACACCTCTGCCAGGAAGAGATGTCCCCTTCCCACATGTGATTGTGGCCAATGAGGCCTTCCCCCTTAATACGTACCTCATGCGTCCCTATGCAAGATGCAATTGATTAACGGACGAAAGCGTGTTTTCAACTACCGGCTCAGTAGGGCTCGCCTCTGCATAGAAAACACGTTTGGAATACTAGTGTCACGCTGGCATATTTTGCACAAAAGATTGTGTTCTTCTGTAGCAAATGCAGAAGAGATTTTTAAAGCTCTTGTTTGCCTCCACAACTTCATTATAAGCTCGAATAATGGTAATGATGGATCTGCTTCTCAGTATTGCCCTCCTGATTGACTCGATGTTGAGGATGAGAATGGATTAATTCATGATGGTCGATGGAGGATTATTGGCCCTGGTCAATTTTTCAAAGAGTTGAGTAGGACTGGAGCTAATCAAGGTGGCTCAATGTCGGAAGGTATGCGCAATTACCTCAAGCAATATTTTGTGTCTCCAGTTGGGGAAGCTCAGGCGCCTTGGCAGTATGTGAGAACTTTCCAAAATTAAATAATTAACCCTCCCGTGTAGTTGTAGCAGACAAAATTGACAGAGGAAAAATAAACATAATAAACATTAAATAAACATTATAATATTCTATAAATAAAAAATTCAAGTTTACAGTCGGCAATATATCTTTTTAATTAGCATATAACTTATAATATAACTATATATAATATAACTATATAACTATAACTATATAACTTATAATATAACTATATAACATATTACTATATAATATGATATATGTATTATATTAATATATAATATATTAATATATTACTATTATATTGTAACGTTGCTCTTTCGCGAGTTTCACTGGGATTCGCTCGGTCGGGATCAGGGCTCGTGAAAGGGTTTTCGCAAGACAGCAGACGTGGTGTATGTTTAAAAGAAAATGTTTATTCAATGTAAAATGATAGAGTGCATGTAAAGTATGATGTGTGAGTATTTACAGATGCGCGAATGGACGTGTGTGAGATGCGTATAAATGTGTCGGCGGCGTGCATGTATAACGATATATAGGGCGTGTACGAATGGATATGTATAATGCGGATATGAGTGTGTATGTAGCGCGAGTACAATATGTGTGTATAATGTGCTGAGAGATGTATGTATAGTGTGTGTATACGAGTATATGTAGCGGGCGTATAAACGTGTATATAATTCGTGTATATTCGGTGCGTCAGTATCGGAAGGTATATTCGGTGCGTGATACAGGTGAAAGAATGTATAGTCGGTGCGTGATACAATTTAAAGGTCCCGTCGTGTGTTGTTGTCGTGTCAGCTGTCCGGGCACGCGGGGCGCGGGAGCGCGCGGGGCGCGGGAGCGCGCGGGGCGCGAGAGCGCGTAAGGCGCGAGAGCGCGTGAGACGCGAGAGCGCGTGAGAGCGCGGGGCGCCTGAGAGCGCGGGGCGCGAGAGAGCGCGAGGCGCGAACGTATCGCTCGATGCGGTTTGTGTTTCGGCTGCGTATTTAATTCGTGTTTCGGGTGGTAGGATGCAATGAGGATGCAACGTCTGGACGAGATCGCTCGTCGGCGGCAGAGATCTCTCTATCCGCTGAGTCTGGTGATCGTTGCAGGTGTATTTGTCGGATCTTTTTACCGAAAGTGTCGAGATCTCTCGACAGAGACTGAGTTCGCTCAACCCCTGTGCTTTCGGTTTCGGATTGTCAGGAAACTCTTTGCGAGACGTGCCGCGATCACACGGCGGAGACTGAGTTCGCTCAACCTCGTTTATCTCATCGAGAGCGTGTTCGGGATCGGAGACCTGGTACTGTACGAGTACTTGATCGAGATCTGGAACGGAGTGATCTTCTCGGTATCGGCTCGCCTTTTTATACTGGGAAATTCGGGTAATTTCGGCGAGACTCGTTAGGCCCGATTTGTTTTCGCCTAATCGAGTAATTATCGGCGCGCGCTAGCTTGGCGGCGTTCGGGCGGTGCGGCAGAGCGCGTTGCTCGGCGGCTTCCGTCAGGCTTCGGAGCGGTTCGGAAGCGCCGAGACAACGGCCCTGGCTTTCGATTTCGTCGGCCGTATAACGGCGCGATTCGGTCGCGTTTCGCAAGGATAAAAAAGGGCGCATAGCGCCGCTGCATTTGCCCGGCTGGTGTTCGCCGGGCGGCAGCCTTCCGGCGGATCGACGGCCGGGTAAAACGATCGCTCAGGGGGGATCGTTACATCACCCCCCCGGTTTAGCGTGGCTGAATTTGAGCCACAAACTCGGCCTTATTCTAGGCGGCGGCGGTAGGTGAGCTGGCCGGTTCTAGAGAAGCGGAGGATCCAACGCCCTTGTGCCGTACGCGGCTTGTAACGGCGCGAGACGTGGACCGCGAAATGTGGAACGTCGATGATGACGCCAGGTTCCACCTGGACCGGAATCGGCAGCGGCGGTAGCGGGCCGGCAGGCAGCAGCAGGGCCGGCGTTTCGGGGACGGCGTTGCTCGTCGAACTGCTCTCTGTCGTTCGTCCCTTTGGTCGTTTCGGTGGCGGTGGCGGTACGGCCATTAGCATGGCCTGCTTCCTTCGGTTGACGTGGTCGGACCTCTAGATCAGGGTGCCGACTTTCGGCGGGCGGGGCTGCGATGGTACTGCCGGTGCCGACGGCGGTTTTTCGGGCCGGGGATGCGGCGGCAGCGCTTCATCCCAGTATCCCGGGTCGCCCAACAGCTCGTTAATAGCATCAATTATGTCGATCTGCTCTGACATGATTTCTGCGAGTGATCTGTCGATTGCTTGTTCTAATCCTCGTCGCTCTCGGTTGTCGTTTCCGGATTCGGAGGGGGAAATTCGTCCTCGTCCTCATCTTGGTTGTTGTTGTTATTTTTGTTTTCCCGTGCCGGTTTCAAATGTTGCACGTGGGTATGTTTAAACCACTTTCCGGTTTTGCTCCGTAAATCCACGATCACGGGCGATATTACCCGACGAACTTCGAGAGGGCCGGTAAATTTCGGCGCGAGTTTAGTCATCGTTAAAGTCATCGACTTTTTTCGATAGCGGGTGGTCGCGCTTCCACACCCATTCGCCGATTTGCGGACGCCGTGGTCGTCGGCGTAAATTATAGTGCTTTTCCTGCCTTTGAAAAGCCCGGGCGAGGTGGATGCGCGTTAGTTCGCACGCCTCTTCCACTCGTCGGCGTATTTCGCTAGGCTCGGCGGCGGTGGCGGCCTTTTCGTCGGCGTGCGGCGTGGCGAGCTCGCGTCCGTGATTTAAGTACGCGGGCGTGTATCCGGTGGCGTCGTTCACGGCCGTATTATAGGCGAACTGTAATGCGGGTAGATGTTCGTCCCAGTTCTTATGGTCGCCCTCGACGTACTGGCTGATCATCGTTTTGATGGTGCGGTTTGCTCTTTAGACCGAATTGCATTGCGGTGTGTACGCCGGAGTCGTGCGGTGTCGGATGCCGAATTCGGCCAATCTCTGCGTGAACGCGGCGGAGGTAAATTGTGTGCCGTTGTCGGATAGCACCACGTCCGGGCGTCCGTGACGTAATATAACTCTGTCGGTTATGGCCTTGGCGGTGTTTTTGGCGGTTGCCTGTCGCAGGGGTACTAACTCTACCCACTTGGTAAAACGATCTTGGAGGACGTATAGCCACGTGTGCCCCTGGCGAGAGCGTGGCAGAGGCCCCACGAGGTCGATCGTGACGTGTTCCCATGGGCGCTGCACGTTGGTCGCGTGCATCACTCCGGCCGGCGCGGTTTGGTCGACCTTGTGTGCTTGACAGTTGTCGCAGGCTCGTACGTAGTTGGCGATCTCGCGGAACATTCCGGGCCAGTAGTATCTTTCGGCGACTCGTGCTATCGTTTTGGCGATGCCGAGGTGTCCGGCGGTCGGCGCGTCGTGGTGGCGTTGGATGGTCTCGAGGCGTTGATTCCTGGGAACGCACGTCTTCCATTGTTGTTCCGCCGGGTGTTCCTTGAAGTCAAGGCTGTGTAATATGTGGCGGCGTAGTCGCCCTTCCTCGATACGGTAGTCGGGGTAAGCGGCGGGTTCCCGGTTTACCGCGTCGTACAACCATCGATACCATCGGCATTGGAGCGGTTTCGCGGCGCAAATTTCCGGTTGGCGGGATAGCGCGTCGGCCACGCGGTTAAGGGCTCCTCGTCGGTACTTCACTTCGTAATCATATTGCTGGAGCTCAAACAGCCACCGGGCGAGACGCCCCGTGGGAGCTTCCAGTCTTTGTAGCCACTTGAGCGATTGGTGGTCGGTAATCACGGTGAAGTGATATCCTTCGAGGTAGCCCTTCATCTGTCGGATGCCCCACACGACCGCGAGGCATTCTAATTCTGTCGCGCTATAGTTCTCGGCTCCGTTTAAGGTACGGCTTGCGTATGCGATTACGCGTTCGCCCTCGTCGTAATTCTGAGTAAGGACCGCCCCGAGTCCGTCGGTGCTCGCGTCGGTCTGTAGTACGAAGGGTCGCGAAAAGTCTGGACAGGCGAGCACGGGTGCGGAAATAAGCGTCCGTTTCAGCACGCGAAACGCTTCGTTTTCGGTTTCCCCCCACGACCACCGCGCGTTCTTCTTGGTGAGCTTCGTAAGGGGAGCGGCGATTTTTGAGAAGTCGGCTATGAACCGCCGGTACCATGACGCCATATCTAAAAATTGCCGTACTTGCTTTACCGATGTCGGTTCCGGCCAGTTCGCGACGGCGCTGACTTTTTCCGGATCGGTGCGGATTCCGTTGCGGTCGATGACGTGACCGAGATATTTTAACTGCCCTACGCAGAACCGACACTTCTCTGGATTGAGGCGGAGTCGCGCTTCCCGTAGCCGGCGGAATACCTCGGCGAGCAGTTTGATATGTTCCTCGAACGTCCGGCTGATGATGATGATGTCGTCTAGATACACGAAGACGTGCGGTTCGAGAGCCGGTCCCAGGACGCTGTCTAGGAGCCGTTGGAAGGTGGCTGGCGCGGAATGCAACCCGAATGGCATCACGGTAAACTGAAATAATCCTCTTCCGGGAATGGTAAAGGCGGTGATCGGTCGGCTGTTAGGCTCTAATGGTACCTGCCAATATCCGTTTTTCAGGTCGAGTGTCGTCAAGTAGCGTGCTCCCCGCAATTTGTCGAGCGTCGCCGTCACCTGGGGCAAGGGATAGGCGTCCTTGACGGTCACGTCGTTTACCCGGCGGAAGTCTATGCAGAAGCGGTGTTTGCCATCCTTTTCTTGACGATGACTACGGGCGAGCTCCAGGCGCTGTGTGATGGCTCGATGACGCCTGCCGCCTCCATGTCCTCGACTTCTCGATCGATGATCGCCTGCATGGCCGGGTTTCGTGGTCGGTAGCGCTGTTTAATGGGCGCAGCATCCCGGAGGTGAATGTGATGCTGGGCCAACGTGGTCGGTCCACGCACGGCCTCGAATTTGGCCAACTCGGTTCGCAAAAATCCTGTCAGCTGCCGCTGCTCCCGCTGGGTGCACGTAGTTAGTCCGCCCGTCACTCCGCACCTCGGAGCGGCTCGATTCTTCGGTTGCCACGGTGGCGGGGGTATGTGGATTTCGGTGCGCCCCCAGAGATCGGCGCCGATGAGCACCTGGCTTTCTAATGATGGCAGGATCGCAAATTCGTGTCGGTATAGCTGGCGGTTGATCCGGACCGGAAGGGTGACTATCCCGGGCGTTTCGGCGGAGCGCCGTTTGCCAGCTGGATTTGCCCCTCGTGGCCTTGGATGGCATACCCCTCTTGCCGTAGCTGTTCGGCGGTCTGGTCGTTGACGAAGGATATTTCTGAGCCGGTGTCGAAGAGTGCGGAGTAGCGGCGGTGGTGCACCTGGATGTCTAAGTGTGGTCGCGGCGTGTAACTTATGCGGGGCTCGGGGTACTGCTTTCGGCCGCCGTGTCCCCGGCCCGCGGTGCGTTTCCCGGCGGCGGGTGACAGTCCTTTGTTAGGACCCCGTCGCGTCCGCACTGGGAGCAGAATTTTTTTGGCGGTCGTTTGCAGTCGAACCGCGTGTGCCCCCGCTGTTTACATCGCCAGCAGCATTCCGTTCGGTTGTAGGCGGCGGCCACGGCGGGCCGGGCGGCGTCGGTTCGGTCGGCCTTGCGGGTGTCACGTCGCTGCTGTTCGATCTCCTCGTATTCCGAGGCCCGCGCTTGTAATTCCGCGAGGCTGGCCGCCTCGTCGTACCGCACGTACAGCTTATACTCCGGGTTCATGTTATCGTAGAGTCGATCCAGTTGCTCGCCGCGGGTGAACCCTCCGGCGCGGCGCATTAATGTCAGCAGGTCGGTCGCGTATTTGGCGAATTTCTCGCCCGGTTTCTGGCGTCGGTCGGCGGCTTCCCGTCGTAACGCGGCCTGGTACCGGCGGGGCAAGTATTGTGCGCGGAACGCTCGTTCGAAGTCCCCCCAGCTGTGCCAGTCGTCGCGGTTATTGCGGTGCCACAGCAGTGCGTCGCCCTTCATTAGCTCCGGTAGCCCCTTGAGTATCTGCCCGTCGGGGAACCCGTACGCGGCCTTCAACTCGTCCACTCGTTCGAGAAAGGAGAGGGGGGTCACGCCCGTCGAACTGGCACCCCCATTTACGCATCTGGTTAATCGACTTCGCGTCATCTAAACCCGGGCCGGTTGGTGGTCGTGGTTGCGGTGTCGGCACGATAAGCGTGATGGGTGTGCGCGGGGTATCACGAGCGTCCGCAAATGCATCGGTACTCGGGCCGGCTCGGGCGGTCGGCTCGATGTCCGCGGTCACTTTCGGGTGTGCGTCGAGGTACGCTCGAACTCGCTTGCGGAGGTCGTCGAGGGTGCCGGTCGTGTCTAATCCTTGGCGGCCGGCGAATTCCGCGAGGTCGCTTTTAGGCAGGTCGTATATCCACGCCTTCATCTTGTGCATGCACTTCTATGGGTTCGTCTGTGTCTTGCTCGGTGCGGTCGAGTCAGGTCCCTGTTCGGGCGCCAATGTAACCTTGCTCTTTCGCGAGTTTCGCTCGGATTCGCTCGGTCGGGATCAGGGCTCGTGAAAGGGTTTTCGCAAGACAGCAGACGTGGTGTATGTTTATAGGAAAATGTTTATTCAATGTAAAATGATAGAGTGCATGTACAAGTATGATGTGTGAGTATTTACAGATGCGCGAATGGACGTGTGTGAGATGCGTATAAATGTGTCGGCGGCGTGCATGTATAACGATATATAGGGCGTGTACGAATGGATATGTATAATGCGGATATGAGTGTGTATGTAGCGCGAGTACAATATGTGTGTATAATGTGCTGAGAGACGTATGTATAGTGTGTGTATACGAGTATATGTAGCGGGCGTATAAACGTGTATATAATTCGTGTATATTCGGTGCGTCAGTATCGGAAGGTATATTCGGTGCGTGATACAGGTGAAAGAATGTATAGTCGGTGCGTGATACAATGTTGTCCCGTCGTGTGTTGTTGTCGTGTCAGCTGTCCGGGCGCGCGGGGCGTGAGAGCGCGTAAGGCGCGAGAGCGCGTGAGACGCGAGAGCGCGTGAGAGCGCGGGGCGCCTGAGAGCGCGGGGCGCGAGAGAGCGCGAGGCGCGAACGTATTGCTCGATGCGGTTTGTGTTTCGGCTGCGTATTTAATTCGTGTTTCGGGTGGTAGGATGCAATGAGGATGCAACGTCTTTTTTTTTTTTTTTTTCGGTGGGGAATCCTGCATTGGACGCCCTTCATCTCAGGGGAGGCTCCGGGCAGTGTCGGACTCTTACCGACTAAACCCCACCGGTGACATCCTAACGCCGAGTGGGGATTCCCCGGGAAACGCTCTCGCATTACTTTCAGGGAATCCCCAGCGCGGTGCAATAAAGCACACGACAAGTGAATATGTGTTTTGCGAACCTAACCGAGTGTTAAGTGGGGCGAAGCAGCGTCACCTGCAATGCTGCCCGCCCCGCCCACCTTGGGGGAACGCTGTGCAAGGGCACGCAAGGACCCCCCGATCCTTACCACCTGCGTAGCTCCAAGATGGGTTATCGAAACTAATAGATTTAAAAATGCTACCGCGAAAAACGCGCGACAAAACACTAGTTGTAAAGTGAAAAGCAAGTTAAAGTTAGAGAGAAAACATATATATATATATACATTATTTACAGCGTTCTTATTTACATGTATTTACAGTTAGGATGGAGAAGGTGAAGAGACAGCGGGAGAAAGAGACTCTCCCTCCCACTCCCTCTCCCTCACCTCCTTACCACTTATCACACTGTTCGCAAACTGCGAGAAAGCGTACCATTTGTCCTGGGATTCCAACACAGACCCCATGATTGTCCCAAGGTTTATGTCCTCTTCTTCTTCCTCTATGTTAATATTTAGGTTATTCCACAGTTCGAATCTCTGGTCGACCCAGGCAGGGCATTCGAAGATGGTATGAGCCACTGTGTCGTCTAAACATGTGCAATGAAGGCAGGCCGGGCTGTCCCGTTTGCCCATCCTATACAGATAGTGCCCGAAACACCCGTGACCTGTTATCAGCTGCGTGAGTCGAAAAGAAATGCTACCAAAGTCTCGATCAAGCCAGGCCGAGAAATGCGGCATAACGGCATCCCTGGTCACGACACCAGGGGCCTCGGGTCGGTTTAGTATCGCGGACCACTGTCGGTTCGTAACAGTTCTCTCCTGTTCTTTTATCTCCGCCACTGCCTCTTTCGTCCACTCCCCCCTAGTCCTGAGGACGGAGACCCGGTTATAGACCCTTCGTCGCAAGCTAACCTCCAATACCCACGGCGTCATGCGAGCCAGTAAAGTCGCCATGTCAAAGGATAAGGTCCTGTACGCGGAGACCACTCGAATCGCTACAGACCTCTGCAGTCTAATTATAGGTTGCCGGATTTTCAAGGGGGCCGAAGACAGAACGTCGCTCCAAACCGGCGCCGCGTAGGCAATAACCGACGTCAAGATGTTGGCGTAAAGTCTCCTCTTCCCCTCATGTGGACCCCGAAGGTTCGGCATGAGGCGAAAGAGGGCGCGAGACGCTTTCGACGTTTCAGACTCAATGTACCTGAAATGATCCCGAAAAGACCACCTACTATCTATCATCACGCCAAGGTACTTCATTGACGTGGTCGTAATCACGTGCGTATTGTCGACGCAAACCATCGGCATAACGCGAGGCGCCTTTCTTCTGCCATAGAAGTAAACCGCTTCAGTCTTTTGCGCTGCCAAGGAAAGACCTAGACTCTTAATCCTGCGTACAACACGAGCCGCCATGATGCTAGCGCGGAGCGCCGCGTCGAAAGGCCCGGATGCAGTGGACACGATGAGAGTGTCATCGGCATAACAAATCGTCCGACATCCCTCCTCCTGCTCTAAACGCAGAACAGAATCGAACGCAATGTTCCAGAGTAGGAGCCCCAAGACAGAGCCCTGGGGAACCCCTGCGCTCATGCTCCTCCGTTCAGTGTGTCCGTCGCGAACTCTATAACTGACTGATCTATTCGACAAGTAATCTCGAATAATGCGTCGCAAATACTCGGGGAATTGCCTCCGGTCCATCGCATCATTAATCACCCGCCAAGAGATAGAGTTAAAGGCATTAGTAATGTCTAGGCTTACCGCAATGGCGACTTCGCCCGCCGACAGGGCGGCCTCGATAAAGTTTCTCACAGCAAACAAAGCGTCCACTGTGGATCGATGACGTCGAAAACCGAATTGCCATTCGGATAGGCCGGATGTCGGATTCTCATCCATCCAGTCATGCATCCTTATGGCTATGATCCTTTCTAGCGCCTTACCAGCCTCATCGAGAAGGCATATAGGCCGCGCCTTGAGTGGAGCGTCGTCCGAAGTCGTTGGTCCTTTCGGGATGAGCACCAAATTGGCCCTCTTCCAGGGCTCTGGAAATACACCCTCCTTCATACAGAGGGTGAAGCAGCGAGCCAGCCATCGGATCATAGGCCGAGGGACCCGTTTCCACGCGCGTGATTTCAGACAATCCGGTCCCGGAGCCACGCTTCTTGCAGCGGCTTTGCTAATGACATCCTCCACCTCCGAAATGGAGACGTTCCAAGCATCATCCCAGGCGGGTATTCGCCAGGTCACTTCGGCGGCACTTGGAAGCGTACCTGAAGGGAAAAGAGAACCCAATAACCTTGTCAGGACGCGATCGCTAACCCTCTCGGTCAAACCGGGACCGGCGGGACGCAACCTATTAAGTACTATCTTATAAGGTAAACCCCAGGGATCGTCGTTAATCGAGAAGATCAACTCTTCCCAGGCGTTCTTTTTAGCCTTGTTTATTTCGGACTTAAGGTTCTTCTTAGCGATTTTATAGGCTAACTTTCTATTATTAATTTCTTCGGCAGTACCCCTGCGTCTAGATCTGATTAGTTGTCTCCGGGCGGAAATGGAGACCTTCCTATAGGCGGCAATGGTGTCGTTCCACCAGTAAGCGCTAGATCGGTCGCGCGACGAACTAAGTTTAGGTGTGGACGCGTCGCAAGCGTCACACACACCGCGCGTGATCCAGCTCGCGAGGCTAGATGCCGACGCCAGGTCATTTTCGGCAGGACCTACAACACCATACCAGTTTAAGACCTCCGCGAATAGGTCCGAGTCCATGCGCTTGAAGGACCACCTCTTTTGAGTCGGCCTCGCCCGCTCTCGCGACAGAGATGTATCGGAGACAACAATCCGGATGTACGCGTGATCGGACAGTTTCCGCGTCTTGAACCACACACCATTCTACGATGCAACTCGTTAAACTAGGGGAAACCCAGGACAGGTCCACAATGGAAAAGCCTCGGGGACCCACGAAGGTAGGTGTCCTACCCGTATTCAAAAGTCTCAAATCTCTTGTTGCAGCCCAGTTGACTAATTTATGACCACGTCTGTCCGAGCGTGGACAACCCCATAAGGTGGCTTTAGAGTTAAAGTCTCCGCAAACCAAGAGTTTACCACCGGTGTATTTTAACAGATCATCTAGTTCGTCCAGAAATTCCTGGAAGATCTCGATGGTAACATTCGGCGAAATATAGGACGAAACTATATAAATACCCCTATGTAAGATCATCACTGAAAACTTCCCCCGCCTAACCAAGCTACAGGGGACGCCACGGGTTTTGTCCGAGACCCGCATGATAGCTGCGGAGCCGTTAGTACTACTAAACCATGTATCGGAATCGGCCACCCTAGGAGGAGGCTCCGAGATGATACAAATACTTACGCCTTTTTCGAGAGTGTATTGTTTTAGCACATCTAAGGCATACCAGCTATGATTAAGGTTACACTGAGTTAATCTAATAGTCATCGTGACTCGAGGCTACAGCCCTCCGCGCTGGGACCCCAACCCCCATGTCGGGGGACCCATTAGCGAAGGGGCAGTCAGCCGACAAAAGACGATGGGAGGTGGGACGTTCCGAACTCGCGCACAAAGCGCAACACAGGGAGGCGGTGCAAAAACCGGATCTGTGGCCATCACTGCTGCATCTAAAACAGAGGCCACTTCTGTCCACTGTTGACCTACAGGCACTACGTACATGACCGTAGTGCCAGCACCTAAAACATTGTATTGGTTTTTTCTTGAGCAGGTCTACCCTAACTGATGTCCAACCCAGGTTAAGTCTGCCCACACTAGCAAGTACATAAGCAATCGCAGAGGGACATCTCACCCAAATGACGCCCATGCCATCTCTCATCATGTTAATATTGCTCATTTTAAGATCGTCCGTCGAACATTTAGCGGCCAGCGCCAGAACTCGGCTAATTTCACCTACCGAGGTAGAAGGATCGATACCGGTTAATCGGAGTTCGCTTAGAGCTACAGGTTTGTTGACCTTAGCCATACCATCCAAGGCAGTCTTCAGTTTTTCTTGAAGAGTGCTAGCTAGCGATGCTCCATCCGGACCAGGGATTTCGATGACTAGTCCCCCGTTTATAGCTTTGCGAATCTTGGTTTGTTTGATTCCTATATCCTTTAGCGATACCTTGGTTCTGGCAGTGCTAAGAATTTTGGCATACGAAAATTCCTCATTATTGTTACTGGTTATGGTAACCACTGCAGGTTTTGGAATCCATCGCCTCGTAGGAACAGTTGCACCTCCCGACATCCTTCTAGCTGCTTTATTTTTGTTATTTTCAGGTGTACCTAAAATGGTTCTAGGAGAGGCGATATTGTTGTTGTTTGATGACCGAGCGGGACCCCCAGAAGCCGATCTTCCGCCTCTGCCTACAGTATTCCATTCGCCACCTTCACCACCTCCACCACGATGGTTGGCTGGCGAATCGTCCATAGGGTTGCTAGTTGTTGACTTCTTTTTAGGCCGCGTATTGGGGGGAGCAATCCGCACATTACCGACAATCCCAATGTCTCTCTTGGGGCCAGAAGGGCGACGTAGCAACGGACCAGCCTTCCGCCGCACAACATCACCCACCGCGCGATTGACCTCAGCATGCTTACTTGGAGCATGATGCACCGTGCCCTCTTTACCGGAAAAAGTGACAGTTTCAGGTACCGGACCTGCAGGAGCGGTCCACGAAACACCGGAGTCCTTGCACCAGTCCATGCCCCTGTTCATGTATTCCTGATCAGCGGAACAGCCAGGAGTATTTCCCAAACGCGATTCAACCATATCATCCGTTAAGTCCACTGCCTTGCCCTTGCGCGCAGCAGGTCTAGGGTCTTTAAGTCTATTTTCAGAGAACACATTGCCATCCTTAAGGGCTCTTACCTCCTTCCTAAGTTCGTGGATCGCGCTATGGAGATCATCGATCTCCCTGCGCATCCTTTCCTCTCTTTTATTGGCCTCTTTCAGCTCTTCAGCGAGCTCCTGATTCCTAGCCCTTAAATGCGGTACATCGCCTGAAGTTTCGAGTTTCTCCACCAGGGCCCTAATAACTTCCTTGGCGAACGACAGGTAGTTTTTCATCTTGCCACTCAAGGGGCCTGATAGGTTGGAGCTGCTAGCCCTCATACTATCTATTTCTGACACATAATCCAAGCCTTTAGAGCCAAGATTAGAAGGCCCCATGTTAAGGAGATCCTCCCTAGAAAAACGGCTGTCTAAACCTTTTTCGTCAAAGATAGCATAAATCCCCCCAGCGGCAAGGTTCGAACTGCTATACGCCTTACGAATGGGCTTATTCTTCTTTACATTAGTCTTCTTTTTAGTTAACTTCTTAACTTTTTGCGGGACCACAAACTCATCACCGCTGGAGTTGTCGATGACAATAGAGTCAATAATGTTTTCCACGATCTTTTTCTTCAGTTGAGATGGCGACTTTTCAATGTCCTCAGTGCAGACCTTCCCGCTTCTGAGGGTTATTGGTTTATCGAGAAAAGTGCCCGAAATGGCACATTCTCGATTGTCCAAGACACATTGCTCACCACCATCCGGAGCCTCATCAGAGTCATCATCCAAGGTTCTTGTTTTTCGCGCTCTGCGGGTTTGACCTCCAACACCGGTCACTCCATTCTTGTCTTTGTCATTGTCATTGTCGGGGGACGAATGCGCCTTACGTTTAGTGCCACATGTCGGCTCATCCTCCATGGCATCGTCGAATATCATTGGTGTTGTTCCCAGAATCGACGGGGGGCCCAAAGGATTTACTGGAGTCCCCACCAAACTGTCCGTCTGTCCAGGAGCAACAAGACTGTTGTCTGCTAAAGTCTCAGCGGTAGCCATCGCAGCTGAAGCGCCCGCCGGCAACACTTCAGCTACACCCTCGCTGGATGACGATGCCGCAGCGTCGGGCACGCCGCGACACCGGTCACTGGGGGCTCCGATTTCCCCCTGAGACGGTAAGTTCATTTCATTGTCATTGTCCATAGCCATTTTGTCATCGTGTTGGTTTATTATTCGGGGTTTCCCTCCCCTAGAACGGCTGGCTTCGCCACGCCTACGAGCCCGTTCCGCCCGAGATGGACATACGTCCGAGGATATAGGATCTTCTATCCTTAACAGTTGATCGGCCATTAGATCATCAAGGGCCGCAGCCGCAGCCTCGTCAATCTCGAAAATAACTGTCTTCTTAGCAGAGATCTCCATATCAATACGCTTGATAGTAGACTGCGAGCGTTGAATCTCTGCAGTCAGCGCGCGTTCATCATTCACCCATCCAAAGGACGGTTCATCTACGGGAGCCAGCACAGAGGCACCCATGAGAGACACCTCAGGATTGAAAGGTGTCATATCCAGCGGAGCAGCAATTAAAGACGGCGTAGCAGGATCAAGACCGCCCGATCCCCCCAGCACCGAGCCCCGCGCGGAGGAGGAAGAGGAGGAGGAGACCGCCCTCAACACACTAACCTCCTCCGACAAGGCCCGAAACTGACCCCCGATGTCAGTCAGCCTTGCTCGCAAATAAGAGCGAGAACGCTCCAACCTATCAGCCAAACGAAAGGTCATAATGACAGATGCCATCGTCATTCTAATGGCGCAGCGAGTACTACGCAAGCCGTCCGGCAGGCACGCATTCTCAAGAAGCGCCAAGGTGCCCAATGCCCTCTCACATAGGTGCGAAATGGAGATTTCTTCATCCGCCAAGTCGTACAGAAAATCCTCAATTTCGGGTATATCGCTCATGTTAACTAATAACGTTTATACCGCGCAGTAATTATTTACAACTTACAACTTACAACTTACAACTTAAGGTCTAAAAACCCCTTATAACAACACCAATAAACTGGTAAAGTCAAAACATTCGATCAGTTTATAATCGTTCGAAATAATAAAGACTCCAACCAGACCCAAATGAAGTAATAATAATATTATCATTGCTCATGCCGGTCGACAAGAACCATAGACAGAGGATCTCCGTTTAGCTCATTGATTAACAATAAGTGGAGACCTCCGGAGCGAGAGCACAGCTACTCAGCTCATGGGTCTTAATAGTTGATGCTTAATATGAAATATTAAGTTTCCAGTAATACGAGCACGACGGAATGTCCCGTTAAGGACACTCCCCGTGCAGAACTATTTGTATGTTAAAGTACAACTATGCATCAAATAGAATTATCATACGCAATATATACATCAACCACGTATCGATCATCATGAAAAACTACAGAAAATACGTTTTCAGGCCAAATTGTCTATATAAATCTATATACAATGTCAAAATGTTAATAATAATGGTAAAGTTAACTTACCGTCAGTATATGACAAAGTAAGCATGTTCCCATTTACTATAAATAGTAATTCATAAATGAAAAGAAGCTTAATATTCTCGCGACGTCAGATAACAGAACATGACCCATGGAACAGAAAGTCCCTATGAATATAGGGACCCCCGGAGCGAGAGCAGCGCTACTCAGCTCATGGATCCTAATAATAATAATACTAGGCTTAATACTTATCGAGACAAGCACAGCAGAGTGCCGAGTGAAAGACTCTCCGTGTGCGGTGACAAAAATATAGTTATAACTCAATTATAATAATGCCATACGCGATATGATTATCTATACAATTGACATAAACAAGAAAATAATAGTCGTTTATTTATGGCAAAAATTGTCAGTGTAGATCAATCAGTAATAAATGTCAAATAACGTAAGTTCACTTACCGTCGTTGCATATGACAATAGACATAAATAGATAAGTATATAATTCATATGAACCAAACTTAATGTAAAGATTTCTTATAAGATCAGACAAGGATGTGAATTTTCCATGGAACAGAAATCCCTATGCAATTATAGGGACTTCCGGAGCGAGAGCCAAGGCCACTCAGCTCATGGAAACAAGATTCAACATTCACCAAAATAATTATAAATTTAAGTCTGAATCTAACTAAGTAAGTAAGTCATAACTATATATGTAGTTATAATAAATTGTTCAGTTCAATCAAAACATTAATAGTAAAGGATGTAGGAAAGGAAAACAATACCGTCACCCAAAAGATAGTAATAACTGAAAAGGTTATCACTGTTCATTTATGATTTGTTATTAATACCACTATCACAATGGCCTATCAATAGTTAGTTACAAGAGATCGGAATAGACACAAGTTATTGAATTATCTATAGCCCGTAGTTGACTATTCCTAATCTCAAATCCAATTAAGCGGCAGAAGAGTTAATAATGTGACCACTAACGAGAATAATTAAGATCAAATATGGTTAAAGAATTAGACCTCACTAAACAAGAAACCAAGATAATAATTTAACTTAAGCTTAATTAATTAAATTAAACTTAACCAAAACAGTCCAAGCTTAAAATTAAAACCCTTAGAGCACATGATAGAACGTGCTTCATAAAGCACTAGTTTAGTCACAGCACTCAAATGTTTGAAGAGAATAGTACGAATATAATTTAAATATTGATGATAATTAATTCTATCACTTAATATTATCATCATAGAGTAAAAAATTTCCAAATAAACTAACCTAATTAATTAATTAATTCAACTGTTCAAAGAAGAATATCTAATAATAGATAGATAATAATAATAATAATAAAGCATAGCTATATCTAACCACGTAAAGTTTATAGATCAATTATTCTAAATCGCATGATCAAGGTTATGATCACACTTATGACTAAAAACACTATTCTAATTAGCACAGTGCGATGCTCCTGATGGGAACGACGATCCATTGGAAATCAACCCTAGCAGCTCATGAAGAGAGCCAAGATGAAAATTCCCAGGATATTCAAGCAGATTTTGTCCAAATGATCGCAGACCTCAGCGAATAGTAGCTGCAAGTAACAAAAAACGTCTTAGAGAGAACCAGCACTAAATATAAATTCAATTGTAATAGTCAAGTCAATGTCCAATTCGCAAAAAGAAGCAGCAATAATGATAGCACACACAATCACTAATTAGGTGCGAATCAAGTGTCTATTTATCTAAAGTTCATGGCTAGAGAAAATTCCAAAAAATTTAAATTAAATCAGCAATACTCATAAAACAAACAAAAGTGTTTTAATACGACACTGGATATCATTATAATGACTGAATTCAATATATGAATTGCAGATTTAAGCAGTATTGAAGGACACAACAGCTAGTTAAATGTAAATCAAGCGTCTGATATATCATGAGGTTCATGAAGAAATGAAAATCATAAACATCAAATCAATTAATAGTAATAATCGTAATTTAAACAATGAGAAACAATCAAAGCAATGTAACGATATGTAATGCGACACAATGTAAGAAAAACTCTTCTACGAGAATCAAAAGTCAAATTTTTTTTTTTCCTACTAAGCAAGAAAGTATATAAGGTAAATTCCATGGTATGTGAGTGTTCTCTTCCCAGAACGTGGAATCCATGGAGGGTCCACAGAGTCAAAAGATTAGATGATTATAACAGCGGTTGCATGAAAGAATCCGCTGCGTAGCATCCAATCTTGCTAGTATATATTTGTTTCATCAAGCCCAATAATCACTCGGAGAGGATATGAGCCGTGAGCCTCAGTAATATGCACTGCAAATAACGCTGATATAATTAATCAATTACACAATGTTAATAAATATCCACTCTAAGGAGGTATATAGGTTACAAATAATCAGTGTAAATAAGATCACATATAAAGCTACAGTCACTATGTAAATTTATGCAGCCAACTAAGTAGCATTATCCACAAGACTGTTTTACTAAAGGAATATCCAAAATAGTCGCTTAGCGGCACTTAATTAACAATAAAAGTTATCAATTTGCAGGCTAAGCGTGCTCTCAATGACACGCCGGCACACTGGCAGTAAGGTCCGCGATGGATCCAAGGGATGGCGCCACCATGGCCTTTTCGGAGACCGAGCGCTAAAGCCAGATTCAACGGCCGGCCGGGCGTATAGCCCGAGTCAAAAACATCTCCCCTCGGTAATAATATACAGAATAGAACACATCACTAAATATTTCGGACGAGGAAATTTGACCGGATGGAACTGCAGTCAATATTTCAGCAGTCAACTGTCATTATACACTTCTCTCATTAATTAAAGGCAAATGACAGTACACAAGCGTCCTAGTCTATACTATGTGACTCATTATTTATTTAATATAGTTTTAAGCAGAAATAATCCCAAATCACAAAAATCACTAATAGAGAAACAATACGCAGGAGAAACACACGCTACAAGAGAGGCATGCGGCGTGGCATAATCACGCCACGTAGCACTACAGGGAACAAGATTTCATATATCCCTAAGCATATTAATTATCCGATAAGTTTTCGAATGCTCTCACTTAGTTTGCAATATGAGGTATCTCAATTAATGCATTATCGCATCAATCAAATAGTTATAAGATTAAGGCGCCGCAAAATATTTCCACACGAAGAAGTTTTGTCCATCCAACAAGACGGTCAATACTACGGCAGTTGACTGCCAGAAAACACTTCCTAGATAGTTATAGACGAATAACAAGATGCAGAGATCTCAGCTTTAACCACACAATATATTGTTTACTGTAATATTGAGCAAAATAGTCTCAATACACAGAAGTTACCAGTTAATGAAATATAGTATGATTATATACGATAAGAGAGAACATGTGGCATGACGTCATGCCACGTAATGCTACGACAAGCTAGCTCGCGTAAAAATTCTAAGAACATAAATTTCAGTCATTCGACAAATTCTCAAGTGCAATTTCACAACTTACAGTGTGAGAATATTGCACTTGATGTTATTTCTATATACATAACACTCAAATATTAATTCTAATGTCCCCGTCACCGCCGAATACTCCAGACGCGGAGAAATTTTGTCCGATCCGCCCAATGGTCAATATATCGGCAGCCAGCTGTCAGAGCGCACTTCTATCATTAATTACGAGAGAATAATTATATGTAGACATCTCACAGCTCACTAAACAATAAATTACTAACTAAAGTTTTCAACAAACATAGTCACGAAGCCGAAAAAAAAAGTCATTAATTATTGAAGATTTATACATAATCATATACTACAAGAAACAAACGACATGCCGTGATCATGCCACGTAATGGCGCCGTGAGCAAGCCGACTCGCACAGAATTTTAAAGTATATTTTCGGCAGTAATTATGCACTCCGCGTATAAATAATTAAATCGCACAAAACCTCATCACTAAAAGTACATCTCAAAAGATAGTACGTATCGAAATACACATTTTAAACCAACAAATTTTGTACCACAATGAGGAGCCACTTACGACACGTCCGACCCGACTCGACTCGACTCACCGTCTGAGGATGCAACGTCTGGACGAGATCGCTCGTCGGCGGCAGAGATCTCTCTACCCGCTGAGTCTGGTGATCGTTGCAGGTGTATTTGTCGGATCTTTTTACCGAAAGTGTCGAGATCTCTCGACAGAGACTGAGTTCGCTCAACCCCTGTGCTTTCGGTTTCGGATTGTCAGGAAACTCTTTGCGAGACGTGCCGCGATCACACGGCGGAGACTGAGTTCGCTCAACCTCGTTTATCTCATCGAGAGCGTGTTCGGGATCGGAGACCTGGTACTGTACGAGTACTTGATCGAGATCTGGAACGGAGTGATCTTCTCGGTATCGGCTCGCCTTTTTATACTGGGAAATTACCCGTTCGGGTAATTTCGGCGAGACTCGTTAGGCCCGATTTGTTTTCGCCTAATCGAGTAATTATCGGCGCGCGCTAGCTTGGCGGCGTTCGGGCGGTGCGGCAGGGCGCGTTGCTCGGCGGCTTCCGTCAGGCTTCGGAGCGGTTCGGAAGCGCCGAGACAACGGCCCTGGCTTTCGATTTCGTCGGCCGTATAACGGCGCGATTCGGTCGCGTTTCGCAAGGATAAAAAAGGGCGCATAGCGCCGCTGCATTTGCCCGGCTGGTGTTCGCCGGGCGGCAGCCTTCCGGCGGATCGACGGCCGGGTAAAACGATCGCTCAGGGGGGATCGTTACAATATTAATATATATATATATATACACTATTATATTATAATTATTAAATATAACACTTAACAGAAAAAATCAAAACAAACATGAACATATATAAATACAAAGTAAATTTATAAATTTATTTTTTTTTTAGAAATCATTGATGTATTGTAATACACCAATGAGGCATTCGAGCATGCTCAGGTACTGCACCTAGTGCGAATCCTATTGCACTCAGCATGGGCTGAATACCAGGAGATGCATTGCTGGCTGCTGCTGACGGAGCACTTGGTGGTTGAGGTGGAGCCATGATTGCTTGACCAATCTTTGCTGCAAGGTCTGTCAGTCCCTTACTCTGCTCGATTAAGGACTTATTGACAGCATCTGCTTCCTGCCGTTTCTTGATGGCAAAAGAATCGGGTGGGGGCACTTTGCGCTTAATGCTAATATTAGCCACAGCCTGTGCACCTGCATTATTGTTTCTAACTGCAGGAGGTAGTGTTGCGGGAGGTGATGTTGCAGGAGGTGATGTTGCAGGAGGTGGCAAATAAAGGCCTTCACAGATACATATAATATATATACATATATAATATACATACAGGGTGTCCCATTTTAAAGGACCCACTCAAATATCTCAGAAACACTGCGTTAAATCGAAAAATGTTTCAAACAAAAGTTGTGTGGCTTCAAGGGGGCCATAAGATGACAATGATTTGACCTTGGAAAATCATTTGAAGGTCATGTAAAGGTCAACTTTAAAATCTTAAATAGAAACTCCCATTTTTTATTTAATATTCTTGTAGCTGACATCGAGAGCTTTCCAAAACACTATAATTAAACATTTTTTCATTAAGTACTTTTCGAGTTATAAAGTTTGAAGTTTACAGTATTTTGACATACAATACAAAATATCGTGTAAAACATTCAGTTTTCGGTAATCTTACCTTAATACTTTTATGCATAGAATAATAAGACCAATCAATTGGTGTAAAGAAAACACATAATTGCTTTCAAAAAAAGTATGCAGCTGCATGTTGCAAATTACATACTTTTTCTTAATAGCAATCATGTGTTTTTTTTTACACCAATTGATTGGTCTTATTATTCTATGCGTAAAAGTATTAAGGTAAGATTACCGAAAACTGAATGTTTTACACAATATTTTGTATTTTATGTCAAAATACTGTAAACTTCAAACCTTAAACTCGAAAAGTACTTAATGAAAAAATATTTAATTATAGTGTTTTGGAAAGCTCTCGATGTCAGCTACAAGAATACTAAATAAAAAATGAGGGTTTCTATTTAAGATTTTAAAGTTGACCTTTACATGACCTTCAAATGATTTTCCAAGGTCAAATCATTGTCACCGTCTTATGGCCCCCTTGAAGCCACACAACTTTTGTTTGAAAAATTTATCGATTTAACGCAGTGTTTCTGAGATATTTGAGTGGGTCCTTTAAAATGGGACACCCTGTATATATAATACATATACATATCTATATATATAAGTACCGTCCGTCTGTCTGTATGTCCGCGAACTACTTCCGCATTTGTGGACCGATCTTCTCGAAATTGGTACCAAAATTTTGCAAATTCTTCGGGGAGTGCCACTATGTGGTTTTTTTTAGCTTTGGACCCCCACCCACCCACGCAATCACGCATTTATTGATTTATTTCCACATTTATGGACCGATTTTCTTGAAATTGGTACCAAAATTTTGCAAATTTTTCGGAGATAGCGACGTCGTGGTCTTTTTTAGTTTTACACCCCCACCCACGCACCCACCCACGCAATCACGCATTTATTGCCCTATTTCCACATTTATGGATCGATTTTCTCGAAATTGGTATCAAAATTTTGCAAATTTTTCGAAGATGGAGATGATGGTGGTTTTTTTTAAGTTTTACACCCCCACCAACCCACGCACCCACCCACGCAATCACGCATTTATGGACCGATTTACTCGAAATTGGTACCAAAATTTTGAAAATTTTTTGGGGATGGCTACTATGTGTTTGTTTTTTTAAGTTTTACAATCCCACCCACGCACTCACCTACGCACTCACGCATTTATGGACCAATTTTCTCGAAATTGGTACCAAAATTTTGCAAATTTTTCGTGTGTGCGTATGCGTGCGTGCGTGTGCGTGCGTGTGTGGGTGCGTGGGTGAGTGGGTGGGTAGAGGTGTAAAACTTAAAAAAACTACAGTAGCCATCCACAAAAAATTTGCAAAATTTTGGTACCAATTTCGAGAAAATCGGTCCATAAATGTGTGAGTGCATGGGTGGGTAGGTGGGGGTGTAAAACTTAAAAAAACCACATAGTAGCCATCCCCGAAAAATTTGCAAAATGTTGGTATCAATTTCGAAAAAATCGGTCGATATATGTGTAAATGCGTGGGTGGGTGGGTGAAGATGTAAAACTTAAAAAAAAAACAACATAGTAGTCATCCCCGAAAAATGTGCAAAATATTGGTACCAATTTAGAGATAATCGGTCAATAAATGTGTGAGTGCGTGGGTGAAGGTTTAAAACTAAAAAAAACACATAGTAGCCATCCCCGAAAAATTTGCAAAATTTTGATACCGATTTCGAGAGAATCGGTTCATAAATGTGGAAGTAGTTCGCGGAAAATTTGCGAAATTTTGGTACCTGTTTCGTGAAGATCGGTCCACAAATGCGGAAGGAGTTCGCGGTCATACAGACAGACAGACAGACGGTATTTATATAAATAGATAGATATACATATAAGAAAGCTTTGAGGCCCGCGCTTCGCGCGGGCCGAAAAGCTAGTAATACATATAATACATATAATACATATTGTATATATAATATCTATAATATGTTAAGGAGTTCAATTCTCGCGGCCCTACGCACACTCTGTTTGAGCGGTGGCTTATCGGCCATGCCGATATAGTAATATCAGATATCAATCGATCTGGTGATATCGATTGATCTAGTGATTTCAATCTGGATCATGTATGTTTCCTTTCTTTTGATGTACGTTCATTAAGCTTCCGGGCTCTCTCTCCCAGGAGATCCGAACGTGCTCGCCACGCTGTTGTCACGCGCTTCGATTCTACAGAATTAAATCTTCTTGCATCTTTAATAAGTGTACGCCAACGATTTTCATTTGACCGTGATTGTTCTCCCGAATATCCTTATCAGGTTATGGGCCCAGGACGTGCACCGTGTGATTGAACTCACAATCGAATTTCGAAATTACGCTACACGTGCTGTGATAGAATCGAGTTACTGCGTGGTGTGATAAAGTCGCGTTATCGCGGGCTGTGATAGAGTTACGCTACACGTGAATGAATCGCGATATCGCGTGTTCGTGATAAAATCCCTTGTAGTGAGAAATTATGAATATGGTGAATCCCGCTAAGATCGAACTTCTAACGAAGGATAATTATGACACGTGGCGAATGCAGATAGAGGCTGTGTTAATAAAAGGTGATCTGTGGGAATATGTGAACAGTGAGTGTATTCTCCCGCTGCCTGCGGACGCCAGTGCTAGCGCTGTAGCCGCGGTTGCACCATTGCAAGCGCAGTGGTGGAAAAACGATCGGAAGCTGATCTTGGCCATCCATCCGTCGGAACTTCCGCAGATTCGTCATCTAAAGTCTTCGAGAGAAGTATGGCTCAAACTCGAATCGATCGAAAGGACCGGCGAGGAAGGCGACGCTGCTCAAACAGCTCTTTCTGCAACGCTTGGCGGAAAGCGGGGACGTAAGAGACCATATGAATAAATTCTTTAACGCTGTTGATAAACTTTTGGCTATGGAAGTACAAATCAATGGTGATCTGTTAACCATCATGTTATTATATAGTCTCCCGCTGAGTTATGAGAATTTTAGGTGCGCGATCGAGACACGCGACGAACTTCCCACAGCTGAGGCCCTCAAGGTCAAGATTCTCGAGGAGAACGATGTCAGGGTGCAGACTTCGGTGGTTGAGGTAGCCAGTGCTCTCGCGACTAGCCAATGCGGAAGACGTCAGCCGAGACGACATAAAGGGAAAATGGAGCACAAGGGCTCCGCCGAGGACACAGTAAAGATCGTATGCTACAAATGTGGAAAGCCGGGGCATAAGTCTCCTGATTGCTTGGATGCTGCGAATGGATCGTCTGACAAGTCGAAGCGGAAGTCGACGAATCGCCCTTCGGCTAAGCCGACAGCTAATGCAGCCGACGATACGTATTTGGCTCATTTCTCTACCACCGATGATAACAGCCAAATCTCGGGCGAACCCGTGAGTGAGCGCGCATGGATCCTGGATAGCGGATGCACCGCGCATTTGTGTGGTGAGAAGGATCTCTTTGATAAGATTGACCCTTCGATAACTGGGAGACTTAACCTGGCGAGTCGTTCTTCAACCGCGGTAGAAGGGAAAGGACCTGTGAAGATACCTATAACAGGTAACCAAGGTCGTCGAGTAGTTGAGCTTCAGAACACACTTTTTGTTCCAGACTTAAGAACCAACCTAGTTTCCGTGGCTAAGATTGCAGACAGAGGACATATAGTCTTATTTCGCAGAGATTTAGCCGAGGTTGTTGATGAGGATGGAAACGTGAAGATGGAGGCTCGCAGACGGGGTAACCTGTATTACCTTCAAGAAGAGGTCGACAGTGCTGGGGCAGCAAGTGCACCCCCGCGTGCCAATTTATGGAAGTGGCATGAGCGGCTGGGGCACTTCAACTCCAGGAACCTTGTCAAGGTCATCGGCTGTCCCAATCAACAATAGCCCTCTACGAGAGAAGCTGAGGACTTGAAGAGATGTGAAATTTGTCTACTAGGAAAAATGACAGCTCTCCCGTTTCCAAGCGGAAATCCACCGTGTACCGAGATGCTGAAGGTCGTGCACACTGATGTTGTGGGTCCCCTTCGTATGCACTCAGCAAATGGCGCCAAGTGTTTTGTCACCTTTATAGATGACTGCTCTAGATGGTGTGAGGTGTACTTTCTCAAGGAGAAGAGCGGTGTGTGCGATGCGTTCAAGCATTATAAGAGCTTCGTTGAACGGCAGACTGGGAAGAGCATTAAGGCCTTGCAATCGGACAATGGTAGAGAATATCTCAATAGCGAGATGAATTTCCTGTTGGCGGATCACGGAATTGAGCGACGGTTGACAGTGCCTCGCACCCCTCAGCAAAATAGGGTTGCCGAGCGCATGAACCGAACTCTTCTGGATATGGCACGATGCTTGATGCTGCAGTCTGGACTATCTTCAATGTTCTGGGAGGATGCTGTCGCCACCGCTTGCCATATACAGAATTGCTGTCCGTCCTAGTCTGGGAGGCATCACCCCCTACGAGAAGTGGACTGGCGAGTTACCGAAACTGGAGCATCTCAGGACGTTCGGGGCAAAGGTATTTGTTCTCGACAAGAACCCGGCGAAGGACAAGTTTGCACCTAGGTCTATTAAAGGAGTGCTCATTGGTTACCCACGAGAATCCAAGGGATATCGAGTGTAGATGCCTGAAGAACACAAAGCGGTCATTGCGAGAGATGTCAAATTCGTTGAGGAGACACCTGAAGGCATGACCGATGAACATAATATTACGGATTTATTGAGGGTGGAAGAACGTTCGGGCGCAGAGGCCTCAGACCCTAATCGTTTGCCTGGGTCGACACCTCGGCGACGACAGGAGGCTCTCGGTTCGCCAATGTCTCTTCCTACGCCGGACTATCGACCCGTGCCGCCGCCTGTGGTCGGAGGTGCTCGGCGTGCACATGGACGACCGAGATTTGTTCGCACGGGGGTCAGGGGGCGCTCTCGTAAGCTATATCAGACATTTACAGGTAGCGAAGAAGACCATGCCGACATACCTGTAGAAATACTCGACGACGAGCTGGACGATGACGTTTTTCTCGACGTAACTACGCCGCCAGAGGAGCCTTCACAGGGGATGTTCGCCGGTGTTGCTGAGGTGTCCCTACGCGAGACAATGTCTGGTGAGGAGCACGATGAATGGAGAGATGCCATTCTATCCGAGGTGGAGAGTCTTGTGAAGAACAATACTTGAGAGATCATTGAGAAACCTGAAGGCCAGAAAATTGTGGGTTGTCGGGTAGTTCTGACAAACAAGTATGCTGCAGACGGATCCATCGAAAAACGGAAAGCCAGAATCGTCGCCAAGGGGTTTACGCAAAGGTTTGGTGTTGATTATCACCGCACATTTGCACCTGTGGCTCGGCTTGAGTCGATTAGATTGCTGATAGCTTTAGCATGTGAGCTCAACCTAACCATCTGGCAATTCGACGTTGTCACAGCCTATCTGAATGGCAACCTTGAAGAAGAGGTCTTCATGGACATTCCGGATATGCTGCTGGATACGCTCGAACGATTAGTCCTCGAGAAGAGTACCATGCCAGAGGTGAAGAGTCGAGCGGTGAAAATGATCGAAGCCCTGAAGTCGGGCGGAAATGCCTGTCGACTGAAGAAGGCCTTGTATGGCCTGCGTCAGGCCGGTCGACAGTGGTACATTCGGCTGAAAGACAAACTTAATAAGATGGGTCTCTCACCTATGCACGGCGAGTCATGCTTATACCAAGCTCGTCGTGAGGAGGATATACTTTTATTGCTAATTTATGTAGATGACATATTGGTGGCTTCCCGAGACGAAGAATGGATGAGAAAATTCAAACGGGATCTGATGGAGGATTTCGAGATCAAGGATCTTGGCGTGGCCAGACATTGCCTTGGACTCGAGATCATTCAAGAAGAGGACGCAATCACTCTTACACAGAAGAGATACACATTAGATGTGCTGGCGAGATATGGAATGGAGAATTGCAACCCTATCTCGACATCCTCGGAACTACACTCAAAGGATGTACAGGAGGTTCCAACAAATTCAGAGACTAGTAGCTGGCCCTATAAAGAACTAATTGGCGCCCTTATATACTTGGTTGTTGCAACGAGGCCAGACATAGCAAATACTGTGTCCAGGTTGGCACAATTCAACAACAACCCGAAGAAACAACACTGGCTTGCTGCAAAACGGGTTCTCAGATACCTGGCGGGAACCTCGGATCTAGGCTTGTTATTTTCCAGGACTGACCAACCACTGATCGGCTATTCAGACGCGGACTGGGGCGGTTGTACCGACGATCGTACACCGGATACGTTTTCCTGCTCGCCGGCGCAGCCACTTCTGGAAGTCTCAGAAGCAACGCACCGTGGGGTGTCATCAACGGAAGCGGAATACGTTAGCATGACAGAAGCGGCTAAGGAAGGACTGTACCTACGTAGTCTTCTCACTGAACTGGGACTGAGTCGCATGGCTGCTACCATGTTATATGTCGATAATCGAGGTGCGCAGTATTTGGCGCATGATCACCTGTATCACCCTCGTACGAAGCACATCGACATAAGGTACCATTTTCTCAGGCAGTCTATTGCCCAAGGTTCGGTGACCTTGGAACATGTGTCCACCAACGAGATGATCGCTGACATACTTACGAAGGCACTCCCGGGAACGAGTCATTGGAGCTGCGTCGAGGGTCTTGGAATTACCAGCGCATCATGGTTCGAGAGGAGTTGACCGTGTGCGCATTGAGGGGGCGTGTTGAGGAGTTCAATTCTCGCGGCCCTACGCACACTCTGAGCGGTGGCTTATCGGCCATGCCGATATAGTAATATCAGATATCAATCGATCTGGTGATATCGATTGATCTAGTGATTTCAATCTGGTCATGTATGTTTCCTTTCTTTTGATGTACGTTTATTAAGCTTCCGGGCTCTCTCTCCCAGGAGATCCGAACGTGCTCGCCACGCTGTTGTCACGCGCTCCGATTCTACAGAAATAAATCTTTTTGCATCTTTAATAAGCGTACGCCAACAATTTTCATTTGACCGTGATTGTTCTTCCGAATATCCTTATCATAATACATATATAATATATAATACATATAATAATAATATGTATAATAATATAATATAATAATATAATAATACATATAAAATAATATAAATAAATATAATATAAATATAATATAAATAAAATAAATATAAAATAATATAAATGCATATAAAATAAAGAGATATTAGAATAGATGATGACTTAACATGGAGGCAAAGAAGAATGTGATGGTTATTAGAGAATGTGGCAAGGACTCAACTTTTTACTAAGTCCCCTAAATGTGACTTGTTCACGATTAGCGGGACTCGTCTCCATCACCTTGTTCACTCAAGGCGGGGATCGTTCCCATCACTGGGAATAGTGAAAATGCAGTGCTGGCTGCTACCGAGCGCGTCCCCGGGTTGCGGATAGGGGAACGGCCTCCAGATATGGAGGTTAGCCGTGAATAACCCCTTCGGGGGGAATAAGCGGTCGCGGACAATCCAGAGGTGGTGTTAACCCGATAGCGGAGTGGGCTCTCCCCCTGGAAAAGGAAGCTCTATAAAAAGCTCCAATGCTAGGGTCACCATGACAAGGCGGGTGAGTGTCGCCTTTAAATAAGCACTCCAATTTCCCGGGTAGGTCGGGCTCGTCAGCCGTGGGAGGCAACCGGCCTAGAGGACGGACCACCTTAACCAAACCACATCTCATGGTACATGGAATGGACAGGAAGGAATTTGAAGACGTACCAGCCCAGGGTGACGGACCACCCAGGGCTCGGCAAAGCGGGAATACCGTCCCAGTTCCCGCTGGGTCGTTATCGGACGATGGGCTAGCCGTCGAGTCTGAGGAGAGCTCGGCGGTGGCAATGGTTATCGCCTCAACAAGCGAAGTCTCGAGCAGACGGATCATCGATCCCGGTGTTGAAGGCCTGCTGGATGGATTTGATCTTCAACCGGTGGTGCGCCTTCCTAGAATGGACATGGGTTTGGTCCTTGGATCGCCTGAGACCTCGGGTTTTGGGCAACAGGTTCCGTTCTGTGGCCCCTTCGGACCTCCGTCTGACGTGGAGGAGACAGTGACTGGTGCGAGTGCGTGTGTGTCCGGTGCGGTGGTCATCTCGGACGATGAACAAGTGTCGAACCCCCCTTCGAAGGGGGCTGTGGATAAAGTGACTTGTGGCAGAGTTGGCAAACCTCTCCGGCGTCGTCGGGATAGGCCCCCCACCACCGGGGAATGGGTGGGCATCACCGAGGCTTTGGAACGGTACAACGACGCCAGAGCCGTGGAGTTGGAGCTGGATGAGATAGAGTACATCCTTGACCCAAAGGTGCCACCGAAGCAGACCAAGGGAAAGAAGGATCTTCCCAGTATCGACGGCCTAAGGAGGGACCTCTCGGATTACTCCTACGAGGCGATTCGGAAGAAATCGGGTGAGTCTTTTGAACTTCTCGATAAGTTGTCCGATAAATCGTCCGGTCTTAGCGGCAGGTTAGTGCATGAGATACGTATGGCCTCCCGCAGTTTAGTCGCGTCGGTTGTCGAACTCAGCGATAGGGCTGAGCGGCATGAGTTAGAGATCCTAAAGAGAAACAGAGGTAATGAATACCTTATTAAGGATATAGAGAGATTGAGGGGGGAGTTGGAAATCGCTCGGATCGAGATCGTCTCTCTGAGATCTTCCGTCTCCTCCTCCGGTAGAAGCCCCCCGCACAAAAAGGCCAAGGGGCTCGTTGATTCTGATACGCGCGAGATAGGGACTCAAATGGATCTCGAGGAGGTTTCTCTCGATCCTGTTTCTGCTCCGCTTCCCGTTTCTCCCGCTATCGAGAGAGTTATGGCGAACAAATGCTGCTCTCCGGTTTGGAGCGCCGAGACACCGGTGTTCCCTGTTTCCGAGGGGACACCTCGAGGGGGGGAATCTGGAGTCTCCCCTTCGGGATCTAGGGATCTCACAGCCTTGGAACAGAGCCTCCTCGATCATATCGAGGCGCTCTTTGCCCAAAGGAATTCCCTGCAGGAAGACATCGGCCGCATTAGGAAAGGGATGGAGGATCCCCTCAAGGATTCCACCCCCTCTGCTTTGGATGAGAAGTTGGGCGAGTCGAGGACTACGGCAAGAGTCAAGAGGAAGAGATCGAGAAGGAAAGGCAGAAAGCCTTCTGCGGGAGATCATTCTTGTCCCCCGTTGCCCCCCTCGGATGAGTTTGGGGCTGCCTCGCTGCCCTGTGTGGAGCCCTTGGCCGTCTCCCCTGTTTTGAGGGACGGCCGGTGGTCTCAGGTAGTTGGTAGAAGGGCTAGGCGCGCGTCTCGCGCAGCGACCGCTCTCAAGGACGGTTTATCTGCTCCTCCTGGTCACGGGACCACATCGGGTCCTGGGAAGAGTGTTAGGGACGATGGGATTGCGGCTCCGCGGCCTGCTCGCGGTGACCCCTCCTCCGTAAGGATGGCTAGAGGTAGGAGTGAACCGGGACCGAGACTTCGGCCTCCGACCACAGCGGTGGTTTCAGTGACAATCAAGCCGGGTTCCGAGTTAGGGTACCGCGAGATAATGGCCGAGGCAAGGTCTAAGATAGACCTCAAGGCGCTCGGCATCGCGAACTCCCGCATTAAACAGGCGGTTAACGGTGGAGTTCTGATTCAGATCCCCGGGAAAGATAGGGTCAAATTAGCGGATGATCTTGCTAATAAGATGGATGAAGTGTTGAAGGGAAAAGGTGTCAGCATCGGTCGGCCCTCTAAATTCGCTGAGTTGCGGGTTCGAGGGATTGACATCTCCGTCACTCCGGACAATGTGGCGTCTGCGATTGCCCTTGCGGGCGGGTGCGACAAGAACTTTGTTCGAGTGGGCCGGATTAGAGAGACCGCCTCTGGTCTTGGCACAGTGTGGGTGTGGTGTCCCGCCCTCGCCGCTAAACGCGTGGTTAATGCGGGCCGCGTCAGGTTGGGCTGGGGTTTCGCAAGCGTTGAGCTGCTGCCACTCCGCCCGTTAGTATGTTTTAGATGTTTGTTGCGGGGACACACTCGGTCGCAGTGTAAATCTGAGATCGACAGGAGCGACCGCTGCTATCGTTGCGGCGTTCCTGGTCATTGCGCGTCCGCGCCTGGATGTCCCCTCTGCGTGGACCTGGGCAGGCCTGCGGACCATGTCTGGGGCGGTAGTGAATGTGCGCCCCCGGAAGTGGCTTCTTGTGCTTCTGGCACTCGCTCGTTGAAGCGGTCAATGGAACCATCGGTTCCCAAAGCTGGCTCCACCTCCTCCCTTATCAATAGGGGATCGGGTATAGATGGCGCGGGAGATTTGGCGGATAACACTATCCAGTTGCCTCCCGCTGACTCCGCCTCGACAACAGTAGGCTCCAAAATTTATTATAAATATGGCAGACGACAAGATAAGTAAAAACTTACCGCAGCAGGAGTATCTCGGAGCCCCAGTATCTCGGTGCCGGCGTGGCGGGTACTATCGTCCCTGGTGCTCCCATGTCGTCATCGAACGAAGGGCTGGCTGAGGTGTTGGAGGCGGGCATCTCGGTCAATCTGGCTACCGTCGTCGACCAAGAAGAGGATCCTAACTTGGAAGAGGATCTATGCGCGGGACTGGCCGTGAAGACTAGATCCATAGACAATATCCTAAAGGACGTTTACGCGGGATACAAGACGGCTGCTCTTTCGGATGGGAATCTAAAGGATTCTTTCGACCTGGAGGGGATACCTTCTTCGGAGATTCTCCCCCCGCGGTACACCATCAGAAGGATAATGCTGAGATGGAGGTCGACCCTGAAGCCTCCAAGAAGAAGAGGAAGGCTGAGGTCTCTCTCGTCGTGGGTTCTTCGAGCGACGAGATTGTTACTCCCTCTATTTTATCGCGTAGGAGGAGGAGGAGGAATAGATTGGTGGACCCCTCACCGGAGAAGGGGAGTATCACCGATCAAATCGATCTTACCGCCGACTATGAGACTCCTCACGGGTCCGATTATACGGACGTGGAGTTGGTTGGCAGGTTGGGAGTGACCAGGAGGCAGGCTAAGGAGACCCGTGGCGACAGCAGGGTGAAATCCTCCACCCCCAGGAAGGGGAAGAAGGCCGCTATCTTTGGTTCAAAGATTGACTTTAAGCCGGATTTAGACAGCATCTCATCGAGCCAGTTATTGGGCATAAGCGCCACAAACGCTGGACTCATCGATTTGGAATGCGTCGAGGTGGTTGAAGCTGTCAGGGCCAGGAGTAGTAATTTTCAGGGTTCCTGGAGCGGACGTATGAGGGTCAAGTTGAATAAAATCAACGACGTCATCCGGGCCCTGACTCAGAAGGCCGAATCGTCCGGTGACCCGTCTCTGCTGGAAGCCAGAGTCAGGGAATTATCCGACGAACTTCTCGCCACTAGGAAGGAATCGAGCAAGGAGAGGATCGAGCTTGATAAGCTCAAAGCGGAGAACGAGATCCTCCGCAAGGAAATCGCTGGTATGAGGACCGAATTGAAGAAGCTCGACAAAATCGAGAATGAAAATGACGACCTTTGGAGGATTGTTAAGGAGTTGAAGGCTGAACTGTCCAGCCTCAAAAAAGGAGGAGTTACTGCGGAGGGGTCGGGGAGCGTCAGGGGCAAGGCGTCCGGTTTCTCGGATGCGCCTCCCTCCTCTTCCGTTGACACTTCATCCGTGGCGGTTTCTTCGGAGATTCGGGTGGCCGGATCATCTCGGGATGCACCTGAAACCAAAAAGAAGATGGATGAACAAACCGAACATCCGGTGAAGGAGGCTAATAAGGGCGAACCTGGCGCGGCGGCCCCTGTTGCGATGGAGTGGGAGCGGTTGCCGCAGCGTACTCCCAGACCCTCGAGGCCTAGAGTGGTTGCCAACGTACAGCTGGTTCCGCCCCGTGGTCCTGGCTCTGCTACGAAGAAGAGGAGGATCTCGCACAAAGGGAGCGTTGAGGAATCTAAGGAAGGGTCTAAACCTGACAAGGTGACCGTCCGGAACACCCCTTCCAGCAAGAGTGGCGTCGGTAAGGTTAAGGGCAGTTCCGAAAGCGGAACCCCCAATAGGAGGCGGGATTCCAAGCCCACTCTCCCTAAGGGCGCGGAGACAAATCTGAAGAGGAAACCTAAAGGTCCGGTTCCCCCCCGAACGGTGGCTGTTTCCATCACTAGCCGCTCCAAGGGGTTTTCCTATAAGGACGTCTTGATCAAGGCCAGAAATAAAATCTCGCTCAAGGACCTCAAGATAGAGAGCACGAGGCTTAGGAGGGCCGCAAATGGGGGTTACCTCATTGAGATCCTGGACAAGGATAGTGCCGGTAAGGCTCAGGCTCTTCGTGAGAAATTAAAGGTTCTCATACCCGAAGGGCAGGCCACTGTGGCCTGTCCGGTCACGTACGGCGAGCTGAGGTTCGTGGGTCTGGACGACACAATCTTGCCCGAAGAGGTCGTCCAGTTTATCGCATCTGAGGGCAAATGCGAAGAAGTCGACATCAAGATCGGTAATATTCAGCCGATGAGGAACGGCCTGAACACAATCTGGGCCAGGTGTCCGATTTCGGCTGCTGCGGTTATTGCACAGAGGAAAAGGGTCAGGATGGGGTGGACCTTTATAAAAGTCGAGCTATTAAGAACCAGGCCCACACAATGTTTTAAATGTTCGGACATGTTAGGTTCTCCTGCACTTCCAACATAGACAGGAGTAATCTTTGTTTTAACTGCGGCGGTGAGGGTCACTCGCTTAGAGACTGCAAGTCGCCTTCTCATTGCGTTGTTTGCGAGTCGGCTGGAAGTAATAGCGATCATAGAATGGGCTCTGCTCTCTGCGATACCAATAAAAGGAAGCCCGGGAAGTCCAGATCCAGCGACCCGGTAAAGGCGGTGGCGGAGCGGAGGTCCGGAAAGACGAGAGTTAAGTGATGTCTTTCACGGTCCTTCAATGCAATATTAATCATAGTTGGTCCGCTCAGGACATGCTTGAGCAGAATATGATCGAGCTGAAGGTAGGACTGTGCGTCATCTCTGAACCAATCAGGATCCCCAACACTGTATTCTGGTTCGGCAGTGATGATGGAAAAGCGGCCATTAGATGGAACCCGGAGATCCTTCGGAGTCCGTGTACTCTCGCGGGGAGGGGCCGTCACTTCGTGGCGATTAGGTGTCGGGATTTTTATGTAGTCTCGTGTTACGTTTCTCTGAGCCTTCCGATGGCGGATTTTTTGGAGTTTTTGGAGGAGTTGTCCGGAGCCATCCGCGCACTGGACGGCAAGATTATCTTGTGCGGTGACTTCAATTCAAAATCGTCACACTGGGGCTCCCCAATAACGGACATCAGAGGGGATGAAGTTGAAAGGTGGGCCGCGGCTAACGATTTGCGTATAGCCAACGTCGGTAGTGTCCCGACTTGCGTGAGACCCCAGGGCAGTTCGATAATCGATCTGACCTGGGTCTCTCCTCGGGCCATCGGGCTGGTCGATGATTGGTCGGTTAGGGAGGATGTGGAAACTCTGTCCGATCACTCCTATATAACCTTCTCCGTTGGTTTCCCATTGGTACGGTCCACGAGCGGCGGTAGGACGGGACGCCGTTGGAATCTTTCCAAGATGGACATGACCGCTTTTGATCTGTCTCTAACGTGGGCGTGCTATGATGATTCTCTAGGTGAGGATGCCTTTTCCGCGAAGGACTTTGCGCAGTGGCTGGACGACACAATCGAGGAGGCCTGTGACGCTTCGGCCCCCAGGATCGGTCCCAAACAGCCTAAAAGGGCCGCTTATTGGTGGAGCGACTCCATCGCTGAACTGAGGACGGCTTGCATCAGGGCTAGACGTCGCTGGATTCGTGGAAGGGGGGCTCGCAGACCTACCTTGTTGTGGAGAACTTAAGGATGGAGTACTGATCGAAGAAGAAGGATTTGAAGCGCGCCATCAACAGAGCCAAGTCCGCTGCCTGGAGGGAACTCATCCTTACTTTGGATAGTGATCCGTGGGATCTTCCCTATCGTTTGGTTTTCGGCCGCCTCAGAAAGTCATCCCCTAGCTTAAGTGAGATGCTCGAGCCGGAGGTCCTCGACCGACTCCTGGATGGTCTCTTCCCCGGGGGTTCGGAGCGCGATACTCCGGGCGACTGGAGGGACTTTCGGTGGGACGACGAGTGGGCTGTCTCGTTCGGCGAGGTCTTTCGTCTACTCAAGGGCAGAGCCGCTAAGAACACGGCTCCCGGTCCGGACGGCTTCAAGGCTACCTTATTGAGGAGGGTTCCTAATTGTATGCTGGATAAAATTACCGTATGCTACAACAGATGCATGAAGGACGGGGTTTTTCCGGTCTGTTGGAAGAACGCGAACCTCGTGCTCATACCGAAGGGGGAAAAGGGCTCAATTACGGGTCTTCCGAAGGTGCGGCCGATCTGCTTGTTAGACAAGATCGGCAAAACCTTTGAAAGGGTCATTGCGGATAGGTTGCTGGATTGGCTCGAGAATAACGAGGACGTCGATCTCTCCGCCAACCAATTCGGCTTTCACAAGCAAAAGTCGACTTGCGACGCTCTGTCTAGGGTCAAGGCTATTACCTCGGGCTCTGTCGGCGAGGGTGGGATCGCGATTGCGGTCGCGATTGATATCGAGAATGCCTTCAATTCTTTGCCGTGGCATTCCAACAGAGCGGCGTTGGCTGAGAAGAGAATTCCGGACTATCTGAGGCGCATTGTGGACTCATACCTGTTCGAGAGATCTATCGAGTTCCGCAACACTCAAGGAGAACTCGTTAGGAGGAGCGTAGAGGCCGGGGTTCCGCAAGGTTCGGTCTTCGGTCCTCTTTTATGGAACATTGCGTACGACTCCACCTTGAGAGTTGCCAAGGAGCAGGGCAGCCATATCGTCTGCTATGCCGATGATACTCTCATCATCGCAACGGCGGATAATATCGGCACCGCAACGGTCAGAGCAGGGATCCAAGTTGCGAGAGTTCTCTCCCAGATCAAACGATTGGGACTCCGAGTATCGGTGCAGAAGAGGCGGTCGTCTTCCACGGACGTTCCAGGCCGGAAGCCCTTCCATCCATCTCCGTAGGGGACAGCAGGATTGAGCTAAAGGGATCGATGAAGTACCTGGGTGTCTTCATAGACAGCAGATGGTCCTTCGAGGATCACTTCTCTTACGTGGCGGACAAGGTCTCCAAAGTGACGCGGGCTCTCGGTAGGCTCATGCCGAACCTTAGGGGACCCAGAGAAGACAAGCGGAACCTATACTCTAAGGTAATCCAGTCGGTCATCTTTTATGGTGCTCCGATCTGGTGCGAAGCTTTTGAGCGGTCGGATAGAGCTCAACGGACCCTACGACGCGTGCAGAGGACCTTGGCTATCAGGGTGATTTCGGCCTATCGCACGACTTCGTGCGACGCGGCCTCATTGCTGGCTAAAATACCTCCCCTGCACATCACCGCGCGGTGCAGGAAGAGGGTGTTCGAGGGGGTGTCTGCGCGAAGGGTGACTGGTCCCGCGACGCTGCGGCCGTAATCAGAGAAACGGAGCAACTTGTCTTGTACCACGAATGGGTCGAATACCTCCGGAAACCGTCTCTGTGGGGCAAGCGAACCGTGGAGGCTATCTATCCACACCTCATCAAGTGGATCGAGAGAAGACATCTATGTATCAATTACTACATGTCCATGGTAGCTTCGGCCACTATTTGTTAAGGATCGGGAAGAGGGACGACGAATCCTGCCCCCACTGCGACAGCGACGTCGATACCGTGGAACACACGCTCGGGGCATGTCCCGCATGGGCCGAGATGAGGACTCGACTCATTAACAAGATCGGTCCAATCGAGGTAGGAGGCACACTCACCTTGCGGTTCGTAGTCGGTGCCATCCTGAAATCGGGTGAGAACTGGTCAGCGTTCTCCGACTTCGCGGCGAATGTTATTAAGGCAAAGGAGGAAGCTGAGAGGAATAGGGATCGGCTCTCGCCGAGTCCCCACCCTCCCACGGACTCGTCCGGATGACGATGGATGCGTCGACGTGTCCTACTCACACACACACACATACACATACACACACACACATACATTGACACCCACGCATTAACACTTACCTTCGTCCGTTGCGTCTGCGCGGGCTGCTTATCGCTCCCACACGTGTAGTCGCCAGAAGTATGTAACTATCAATCATCGATAGTCAGCGGTCATTCGAGGGTACCCCCTCCCCTTCAATCTTTGAGGAAGGCTCTTCGATCTTTGTCGTCTGGTCTCCTACCATCTTCGAAGACCCAGTAGTTGTTGCCTCTTCTGACGACGGAGAGGCCTTTGTGGTTCCCGTCAGGTCGGGCGGTTCCCGCCAGCTGGAGAGGAGTTTCTACGACGTAATGCTTGCGCGGTTCCGTGGTACTCCTAGTTTTGAGCAGTCCAGGTCGGTCTGCGTACAGGGAGGAGGTTTTAGTGGGTAGAGCCCGTTGCGTTCATCTGCAACAAAGAGGCGAGTCCCACACTGCCGGTTAGTACGGGCTAACCGGCGTGCGTAAGTGCATTTCCTCCTACCCTCGCAAACAGAAAAAAGGATGTGGCAAGGAGAGAGAGAGAAAGAGGTAAAAGAGTGTGGGTAGGATATGGAAAAATGCAAATAAATGGTAAATGGTGGAGATGGGATGAGGGAGAGGAAGAGATAAAGGACGGGGAGGGAAGAGCGTGGAAGGATTAGGGGGAAGAATAGGAGTTGGAAAGGACAGGGAGGGTAAAGAGATAGTAGGAGGGGAAGAGGAGGAGAGGTCAGAACAGGAGGGGATTTGGGGAATAGCTTTTTGGAATATAGCCGGCGTGGGGAATAAGGATAGAGACTTTTGGGAGAGGATAAGGAGATGGGAGGTGGTAGTAATGATGGAGACATGGGTAAAAGAGAAAGGGTAAGAGAAGGTCAAAGAAGGATTACCGAGGGAATTTATTTGGAGGGTGCAGATGGCGAGGAGAAAGAACAGGAAGGGAAGAGCAAGGGGAGGGATGCTGATGGAGGTGAAGAAGGGAGTAATATTAGAGAAGGAGGAGGAGAAAGAAGAAGAGGGTAGAATGATGTGTAAAGTAAGCATAGGAGGGGAAAGATGGAGGATAGTGGGGGTGTACGTGAATGGGGACATGGAAAAGAAACTGGAAGGAGTAAAGAGGTGGATGGAAGAAAGAGAAGAGGGAACGAAAACAATAATAGGAGGGGACTTTAATGCGAGAACGGGGGAAGATGGGGGATGGATAGGAGATGAGGAACAGAAGGGAGGGGAGAAAGGAAGAAGGTCAAAAGATAAGAAGGTAAATGGTGAGGGAAGAAGACTACTGGAGTGTATAGAAAAGAGGGGGTGATCAATACTAAACGGGAGCATAGGAGGGGATGAAGAGGGGGAGTATACATACGTAGGAGGAAGGGGAGGAACGGTAATAGACTACATTCTAGGGGATGAAGAGGTAAGGGAGAGGGTGGAGAGACTGGAAATAGGGGAGGAAGTGGAGTCTGACCATCAACCAGTAATTGCATGGGTAAGGGGAAGGGTGGGGAGAGGGGAAGAGAGGCAGGGGGAAAAATAATGAAGAGGGGAGTATGGGATGAAGAAGGTAGAGAGAGGTTTAGAAATAAGTTAGGAAATATGAGTGGAGAAAGGAAGAGGTTACAGGAAGAAGTGAAAGAAGTAGGAGAGAGGATAAGGAAAATATTAGAAGAGGGGAGGGAAGAAAAAAGGAAAGAAAGAGGAAGGGGTTGGTGGGACGAGGAGTGTAGGGAGAGGAAGAAGGAGGTAAGAGCAGAATTGAGAAGATGGAGAAGAGAGGAAGGAATAGGGGATAAATATAGAGAGAGGAAAAGAGAGTATAAGGAATTGTGTGAAGATAAGAAAAAGCAAGAAAGAGAAAGGATGGTGAGAGAGGCTGGGGAAGCAAAGACAGAAGGAAGAGTATGGGAATTAGTGAGGAGGGAAAGAAGAAAAAAAAGAGGGTAAATGAGGAAATAGGAATGGAGGAGTGGAAAAAGTATTTTATGGGACTGTTAGGAGGAGTAGAGGGAAGGGTGGTAAGAGGGAAGAGGGGAAGAAGGATAGAATAGGAAGAATCAGAATTGGAGAGGGAGGAAGTGAGGAGAGTGATATCGGGTCTGAGGGAGAGGAAAGCGATAGGGAAGGATGGGATTCCAAACGAGGTGTGGAAGTACGGATGGGAGGAAGTGGGGAGATGGGCATGGGAGATGTGTAATAGGGTATGGAAGGGGGAAGGATGGCCGGAGGAGTGGAAAGAGGGTGTAATTATTCCGATAGTAAAGAAAGGAAGGGGAGATGAGATAAAGGAATACAGAGGGATAACCCTGATGCCGTCACTGTACAACACGGATTTACACGGCGGTATTAGGAGAAAGATTAAGGAGAGAAATAGAGGAGAAAGGAGTACTAGCGGGGAGTCAGGCGGGATTCAGGAGGGGAATGGGAACGGTGTACCAAATTTACGCCTTAAACTATATAGTGAATAGACAGGTAGGAAGGAAAGGGGGCAAGGTGACGGCGGTGTTCGTAGATATAAAGGCGGCTTTTGACTCAGTGGACAGGGAGATCTTAGTGAGGTCGCTGAGGGAGAGAGGAGTGAGGGAGGGGTTGATAGTAAGGATAGAGGAGATGTTGAGGGAAACAAGGAGTAGAGTGAGAATAGGAGAAAGAATGGGAAAAGAATTCTGGACGGCGAGAGGGGTAAGACAGGGATGTCCTCTAAGTCCGTGTCTGTTTAACATCCTAATGGCGGATTTAGAGGAACACATGGCAAAAGGAGGGTGAGGAGGGGTTAAAAAGATCAAATTACACTAGCAAAGCTTCTAGGCAGCGGCGCATTCGGAAAAGTAAAAACTCTAATTTCTTATTACTGAAATATATCCTCGAAGACTTTCCTTAATTTTTTAATCAGAAAATTTTGAGGTAAAACACATTTTTAATAAAAATAATTGTAAAAATCAAAATTCTTCATAAAAAGTTAAATAATACAAACATTTTTTTATTATGCACTTTATCCATTTGTATTTATTATGAAATATTTCGCAGGTATATCAAGGAACCGTCAAAAATTTCGAAGGGTCAGAAACAACGCCTGTCGCCATAAAAATGCTACCAAATGATGCTACATCGCAAGAGAAAATAATATTCTTGGAAAAAGCCAAGCTTATGAGCGACTTTTGACACAAACATGTGCTCAGATTGTTGGGCATCTGTGTTGATACGAATTCACTATGGCTCATATTGGAATTAATGGAAGTTGACTTACTGAAATATTTGAAAAAGAAACGAAAATTGAGACCGTCAGATCCGCACGCTTTGCGTCTAAAAGATTTGCTCGCCATGTGCGAAAATGTTGCTCGGGGTTGTTGCTACTTAGAAGAACAGCACTTTGTGCTTAGAGATCTCGCGTGCCGAAATTACTTAATATCCGTGAGAAATCGCGAAAACCCTATTGTCAAAATCAGCGACTTCGGACTAGGGATATTTACAGTGTCTATTACCGCATGATAAATGCAATTATTTAAAAGAGATAGAACTTTTTTTATTTTTAAATTGTAATAATATTATTCATGTTTAAGCTGATTAGAATGTAAACAAAAATATTATAATATAAAACTATGTTTGTTTGTATATGTATATAGAGGAAGACAGATGAGTTAACTTTATCTGCACCTAATGCTTGCTTCAAAAATGGACGACTTTAGCAAAAAACTTAACTGCGCTAAGATTGTGTTCTAGGAAAGAAGAACCCCACTTCCTATTCGCTGGATGGCACCGGAATCTTTGATAAAAGGAATATTTACTTCACAAAGCGATGTTTGGGCATTCGGAGTAGTAATGTGGGAAATTACGTCATTGGGTCAGCAGCCCTATGCTGCCATACATAATCGCCGTGTAAGGGATCATGTGTGTGCGGGAATTAAGTTGTCGAAACCTCTCAACTGTCCACAGATATTACGAGTTGATGCTAAGTTGCTGGAACGCGGTGAAGAAAAGACTAAAACTCAAACTTTGCCTCAGAAATATAGAAATCCTGAAAGTCGACATAGAAGACGCGATGCTGATTTCGAAGATTCCGGATATTTCCGGTCATGTACAGGTGAATTAATTGTAATTCTTTTGATATGCATTGGATGGAGTAATAAGTTTTCGATATAATATCTTTCGACTAATTGTAAGAGATATTATAAAAATAATGCTTTTACATTCGCTTATATTTCATAATACATTTAATAGATGTTATTTTAAATCATTTGTTTTACTAATATTAAATCGTAATTATGTTAGTCAGATTATAATGTAATGTTAATATATACAATGTAGAATATGTCTTTTAACACACAGACATGAGAAACAGTACAGTAAGTGGCAAGTTATAAATAATTTATATTTATTATAGGTAATTTATACGAGAAAAAAGTTTTTTGCAAATTAAATGTCAAAGATGCAAACTGATAACTCATGCTTATTTTTAAATTATGACAATTTTTTTTTCTACGAAAAAAACATGTTTTTCATATGGTTATATAGCTTGATATCGTCATATTCAATATGTAATAGTAATAGTAATATTTAATATGTAATAGTGAAATTTGTATATTGTAACTTTTTCTTTATTTAATCTCGTTTTTATATACGCATTTAATCCTTCTATGTATAGGAATATTGTTGCACACATTTGCAATTATTAATAACTGTCACTTCGTATCAGCAATCGCAAGTCAAGTGATGATTTGTGTCCTATTCCCGAAATATGTAAGAAAAATGCCTGCGTCGGCAGTTGCACGACATCCGGCAATCGGTCAAAAATAATGGGCAGGAAATAATGATATGAGTGGGCACTTCTGCTCGAGTTGAGCGTGTAAGACACATAGATAATCTGGGGTCAATTAGAGGAAAGGGATAAAGCGTACTTCTCGTGCATGGTCTCCAACTACCTCACGGATTGTGTCTTCTCCTCTTGTTTTTCCTTTTTCATTCCCCTCCTCCTTAATCTTTCTCTCTCTCTCTCTCTCTCTCTCTCTCTCTCTCTCTCTATATATATATATATATATATATATATATATATATGTATGTATATACAATATACATATATATGTAACGATACTCCCTGAGCGATCGTTGTACCCGGCCGTCGATCCGCCGGAAGGCTGCCGCCCGACGAACATCAGCCGGGCAAAGTGCAGCGGCGCATTGCGCCCTTTTTAATCATTTGAAGTAAACGGATTCGGATCTTTAAACGGCCACCGGCATCCGTATACCGGGCCGTCGTCTCGGCGCCCCGAGTCGCTCCGATTTCCGTCGGAAAGCGCCGAGCGACGGTTCCGCCCGCACCGCCGCCGGGGCCGCCCGAACGGCACCGAATCCGTCCGATTTGTTTAATAATTAGAGCCAAGAACAATCGGGCTCCGCGATTACTTCTGAAATTACCCGAACGGGTAATTTCGGAGTATAAAGAGAGCGGCCCGACGAAGCAAGAGACACTCCTGTTCCAGATCTAGCTAGTACTTGTACAGTACCTGGCATCCGATCCCGAACACGCTCTCGACAAGAAAAAGAGGTTGAGCGAACTCAGTCTCTGTCGAGTGATCGCGGCACATCTTGCTAGAGAGTTTTCCTGCTAACCCGAAACCGAAAGTACGGAGGTTGAGCGAACTCAGTCTCCGTCGAGAGATCTCTACACTTTCGATAGATCCGACCAACACCTGCAACGATCTTAAACCTCAGCGGGTAGATCTCTGCCGCCGACGAGCGATTTCGTCAAGCGTTGCATCCTGGTGCATCCTGCCTTTTAAAACACGAATTGAATACGCGACAAACTCTAACCGCGCTCGCGCCGAACAATACGTTCGCGCTCTCACGCGCTCTCACGCACCCCGCGCGCTCTCACCTCGGACAGCCGACACGAGCCGTAGGCTTTAAACGGAACAAAAACACGTAAACACGCGCCGCCGGCACGGCCCGAATTCCAAGGCCGAGATTCTCGCACGGCATTTAAACTGTCAATCGCGACCGAGTTAATTAATATATCGGACCACAATAAAGTGCTTTATTCGCACCATCCGATCCGATCAATCGGCATATGCGTTCACGGTTCATGCACACTGTACATACATACACGCATTGTTCACGCGTATATTCACCGCTCACGTATATCATACATACCTATACGCATCGTACACTCCTATATTCGCCACTCACGTATACTGTATATACATACTCGCATCGTTCACGCATATATACACCGCTCACGTATACTGTACGTACATAAACGCACCGTGCACTAATATATCCATCACTCTCGCATACTGTACATACATACACACATCATTTGCAAATACTTTGTACCCACACGCACGCATCCTCCGCGCGTCTATTCATCGCCCGCATATTACTCGCACATTACACATACAACCGAGAGCATACATGTAACTCTACTCACGCGCATACGTCATAAACACATACACACGCTGTAAATATTCACTCTTCATACATGTACACGCATTTTACAATTTATTCTGAATAAACCTTTTATTTTACTTTACCACCACGTCTACTGTCTTGCTAAACCCTTTCACGAACCCTGATCCCGACAGAGCGAATCCGCGCCGAACTCGCGAAAGCGGAACGTTACATTGATAGATATATATACATATAATATCTTAATTAGCCCCCCCTCTCTCTCTCTCTCTCTCTCTCTCTCTCTCTCTCTATATATATATATATATATATATATCTTAATTAGTCCGTTCTATATTTAATATATATATATCTTTTTTTTTAATTTTTAGTCAAATGCAATTTTTTCTGTCTTAGCTTCAGCATTCTGAAATGCCTGGATACCTTCAGATAGCAGATATATAGAAGCACAGCCAACCGTACCTCCGAACGATTAACCGCTAATGATGCCTCAAATGATGTCATAGAATCTTTGACATAATTACGCTTCCTTGAACGAGCGATTTTTGACATCTTTGGTTGACACTTGTAATATATTTTACAATCGTTTGTTGTGCCATCGAAAGCCACTATATAGGACATAATCTTCATTTAATTTCTTCGTCTAATTTCATCGTTAGGTCGAAAAACGTCATACCGCAAATTCTTTTACTTAACGAGCGCTCGATTAAGATTGAGCAACGGCAAGCCGGCTGTTCAAGTGAAGGCGACAAAAGAAGAAGCAGGGTTAAAGACAGACATTTTACGAAAATTTTATTCCAGTTGTAATTATTATAATGTGTTGTATATCTATAAAAGCTCGTTCTTATGTACGCTTTCCTTTTGTCTGATTTAAATTATTTTTTTCTATTTGTATGCTAAAACATTTACATTTTTTTAAATTTTCATTCTCATTTTTGTAAGATAAGTTAATCAAATAAAAATTGTTTGATTAATCTTAATCGAGCGTGTCCTTAATGTTTTACTTATTTCTCCTATTTTCCTGTCCTACTTTCATTAGGCTAGAATTTTACAACGAAATTACATTATGTGATATTGAATCAGAGAAGGTTAGAAATTGAATTATATTGTATAGAGTAAAATAAACAAAAAAATGAAATGTATAAAAACAATAACATATTTTGTAGTCGTGCATGTTCGATGAAGATGTTTAAAATAAGCTTAACTTTTCGAAAACATAATTTAGCTGCATAACTTTAACACATTTTTGCTATTTACAGATATGTATATGTATAAATAAGAAAAATATAATTACATAAGAAATATATATTGCAAAATTGAAAAACAGTTTTCACGAATAATCTTATATTTAATATATTTAATTTGTTCTCTCGATAATATATTGGATATATATAGTTGATGCATTTACACAATATTTCAATTTTGCTTAGATTAAGAAATCTATGGACGTATTTTGCATAACTTCAAACTAATCAGCGAAAATTAAACTTTCTTTCTAGATTTAGTCAGTTTTTAGTATACACTTTCTTGCATTTAACATAAAAAAATATTTATATTTACAATCTTTATAAAAATATATGAAAAAAAATAAAATAAATGTATAGAAGTACAGAATGTATATTTAAAATTATATGACCGCCTCATATCATAGACAATTTTTTAAAAGAAGACAATATTTAAATAACTTTTAGATGCATGTGCAACTCTAAATTGTTAAATGTTTAAACTAAAGAATGCTACTAATATTATCCCGTAATTAATGCGATAAATAACTAAACAAGTTGAATTTGCTTGTAGATATTTTATCAACCTTTAATAGCTTCTATCTCGAGCTAGCAATATTGCAACTTAGATGTAAACGTAACTACAAACATATCGTAATACGATAAGTAAGTTTACTACTTCGAAAGATAAAATGTTATAATATTATCTGTATTATCGGTGAGATAAATAAAGCAATTTTTACGTGGTAAAAGATAAATAATATTTATTTTGATACTATATAATTATTATTTATAATTATAAATAATGATATATCATCCGCGTTTTTTATCATTTGATCGTTTTTCTAGTTAAACATTTTTAAAACTGTGAAAGATGATTGATTACGCGTGTGTCTTACCGTCTTTGATACAATCGAATGTATAAAATGCATTATTTTGCATTGGGTTTCGTCGAGGAAAATGCAATAATTATTGATTTATGTATCAGTAGTTTTATAATTTTATCATAAAACTCATTATAATCGATCATGAGAAAGAGTCTTAAAAAGTAACATTCAAAGATAAAAACTCATAATTTACACACATGCACACGCATACATGCACACGCACACACAAACTCGACGCATTACAAAGGATCTAAGGAGAGACATGAAGACATGTTGACTCTATTCATTATTCTATCTGAATCATTCAGCATGGAACATTGATAGCTGTTGGTCACTAGTGGAGAATAGCGTAAAAGCAGACCGAGTACATACATCTAAAAGAGGAGGAAATTATTATGTTAAGAACGTTAAAAATATTGTGTATTTTACTAAAAGTATTAATGCTAACGAGAACGGTCATTGCGTTTTCTTCGAAGGATCAAGGAGATCGTATAGCTCAAATCAGTCTCCAGAAAGTATTTTCTCTGATATAAACTTCAGACAAGCTTTTTTAAATTTCACGCAGATTTTTTTCGCGGAGAATATTCAGAGAATGTTATATATTACAGACAATAGACTACTTGTGCAATAGATTACTTGTGACAATATATTACTTGTGTAATTAAAACTGTATAATACGTAACCAACGAGTTTTGATGATATAAAAAATATTAAGTTTGTTAATTTTGCATCACACATTTAAAAATCGATATTATATAGTTATGTCATATACAAAGTTAAACTTAATTGTGACGATATATTAAAACTGAAACGTAACACGTGTGGTTCTAATTGTTGCATTTAAGAATAAGAATTTTAATATTAATGATTTCGTTGATCCCCTATTTTATTCTCTACATTGATAAACACATATGTGACACTTTGCTTATTTACATGATTTTTCTGTCATTTCTAAAAAACATCTTTATTTTTCTAAATATTTATATTTATTAATTTTATATAAAACTTACAATAAATTATATTTTATTTAATAAAATCAATATAAAAAATTATAACTTTTGAGTTATATGCATAATGAAACGGCTTCTAAATATCGAAATAGAAGATCGGTACAATAAACTTCGGTACAATAAATTGGCTCTCAATCAATTGGTCTTAAGATAAATAATATGCGTAACAACTATAACTCGCTATATGTATGAATTTATATGGTATACATATGTATGTTTATTACTCAATATGTATGTATACGTAACATAGGTACATATTTTCATCGGGATATAAGTCGAATGTTTATGGTATCGTACTCTCCAGAATTAATTGCGTTCAAAAATATAACAATACAAAAGGAAATTTAACAAGATTTTTAAATACAGAAATTCATAAAATTTCTATGCCTACGAAGAACATGATATAAAAGCTCGTATTTTACACACACGCACACGCTCACACACAGACTCGACGTATTAAAAAATATCTATCGAGAGACATGAAGAAACAATTGATTCAATTGATATGTATCTGAACCATCAATTCTCTCAAATCTTCTTAATATGAGAAGATTGCATGGAACATTGATAGCTGATGGACACCAGTCAAGAATCGCATGTAGCCCGATCGAGTACAAACAGCTACAAGAAGAGAAACTTATTACGCTAAGAATGTTAAAAATATTAAGTGTTTTATTAAAAGTGTTAATGCTAACGAGAACGGTCATCATGTCTTCTTCGAAGGATCAGGAAGATCGTATAGCTCAGGTCAGTCTCCAGGAAATGAATCTTCATGCGCTTTGATCTAAACTTCACGCAGCTTGTTTAAACTTCACGCAGAGTTTTTTCACAAAATTAAAAAGAAAATTAAATGTTATATATTGCAAATAATAGATTACTTGAGTAATTAAAACTGTATAATACGTAACTAAAGAGTTTTGATGATATAAGAAATATAAAATTTGTTAATTTTGCGTCACACATTTAAAATCGTTATATATAGTTATGTTATATACATTAATTAAATTTAATTGTGACGATATATTAAAACTTAAACGTAACACGTTGTTCTAATTGTTGCATTTAAGAATAAGAATTTTTTATGTTAATGATTTCGTTGATTTCACTTATTCTTTGCTACATTGATAAGCACATGGCACTTTTGCTTATTTATATGATTCTTCTGTATTTTTCTGTAATTTCTAAAACATATTTACTTTCATAAATATTTATATTTATTAATTTCTATATAAAACTTACAGTAATTTATTTTGTAATTAACGAACTCAATATAGAGAATCAGAATTTTTTAGTAAAAATAAGTTGCATGTGTCACAAAACAGCTGCTAAATATCTAAGTAGAAAATTGTTACAATAAACTTCAGTACAATAAATTGCACTTAATTGATTAGTTTCAAGGCCAATAATATGCACAATGATCCGTTATCTGTGCGAATTGATACGCTATTTATCACTTAATGTATATACGTATATAAGTTAATACATGTACATATTTTCATCCGGATACATGTCGAATGTTTATGGCATCGTGCTCTCCAGAATTTATTTACGTTCAAAAATATAACTATACAAAAATAAATTTAACAAGATTTTTAAATACAGAAATTCATAAAATTTCTATTATTACGAAAAAAAATAATAATAAAAATATATTTATTATTGAAATATAAATGTTGTTAAAACTATCAGTAATAATAAACGCATTCGCGTTTATTCCTGAAAAAGGAATTTGAGTTGAAGTAGAGTCAAATTGAAATAGAAGACTCTGATATTGAATATCGCAAATAAAGAGTAGCGGGCTAATTAAGAGCCTAGCGCGGTAAGTAGTGCGCAAACTTTTTTCTTGTTAAAATATTATTTTTTTTGTACGTTTATTTTATACGTTTCGGTCCTAATTTCGAACTATTTTCAGCAACTGTCAAATACAAATAAAATGAATTGTAAGAATTATTGACTTAAATTTACATAAAGATAACTATAATACGGAATATCGAATAAAATTCGCAAATAACATACATATATATACTTATAATTAACCGTGCATGCGTCTTTCCTGCATGAATCTCAGTAACATCCGCGATGGACAAACGTAATATTAAGTATATATAAAACATTGCAAATATAATATTTTTTTTTAAATTTTTAAATAATTTGTTAAATACAAAATATGTTAAATACACAGTAATGCGAATGCAAGTAATAGACAGATCGACATAAGTGAAGCAAAACAATCCCCGGTAGATTATTTACTGGATCGAGTTTAGTTGTATTATTTACAAGTTTAACGAGATCCATTTCCAACAAAGCTGAAAATTGCTTTGAAATGTTAATAGATATTAATTAATTTCGCTATTTGGAACTCTGCTGTCATTACTTTAACGACTTATATTCATCAAATTATCGACGAAATAAGTTTCTATCTAATCGCACATGTATTTTTCATCAAGCAATTCGATGGGATAATAGACTTACAAGCTATGCAATGTATATTTATTAACAGGACATTCCAGTCTTCGAGTTCATCGATGTTCGTGACTACATGTCATCAAACATCGTATCTGTCCAAGATTATTTTGACAGTGAGACTGTGAAAAATAAAGTCGGTAAGAATTTATTTCCAGACATGTCTACAATCTCAAAATCTACTGATAAGTTGCAAGGAAACGTATATATAAAATGTTACCAAAATAAAATCGAATCACAAAAAATTATGAGAATAATTTAACTTTTCCAATTCAAGAGAATTAAAATTAAGTTTAGAAAAATATGTCTCAACAACAAGAAGGATATAAATAAAAATTCCATTGTTGAAATGGGGGGGAGAGAGAGAGAGAGAGAGAGAGAGAGAGAGAGGGAGAGAGGGAGGGAGAGAGAGAGTTGCAGACACTATACGCGAAACATTTTAAGATAAAGTCAATTTTATTGTTTTGCTAGCTACGTCGTTTCTAAGCAATTGCAAATCGTATATTTCTAAATTCTTAATCAATAATAAAAAATTTCGAGAAATAATAAACGATTTGTAGCCGTTGGAAGATTTTTATTATATTATAAAATATTCGATTTTTTTACTCAGTAATAGTATAATTATGTTTTTAAATCTCAAAAACCCAAAGATACTATTTTATATTTTTAAATTTTTAAAAATCAAAACTGGTTACGTTAATTTTCGTACTTTGTAATTTATGTTTATATATTTATTTTTTTTATTTAGAAATGTCTATCATCTGAACTGATTTATCAGATACTATTTTTGTTATTAACAATTCAAACATTTGTCCTATTTTATCTTGTCTCAATTACAAAACAAATCAGAATTCTTATATATAATTATATATGTCCATATGTACGATATTGAAATTTTGATTATGTAATAGCAGTAGGCCTAGAGCTAGTAACTAGAATCCCTAGGCAATTACTTTAGTTCTCTTTTTGTTTAATCGTTTTAATTACTGAAAAGCATGTTTATGTTTTGTTATAAAAGAGAGAACGTGTGGTTCTTCTTCCTACGACCTTTTCGAGTACAGACATGTATTTTCAAACTCTGAATAAAACTTATATATTAGTCTACTTCAGTCTTTAACTACGCGTCCTGACAACGATTCCCAGAGAACTATTACAATTAAATATCTATTAGTGGTTCAAATTGGAAAGATTTATTTATATTTACTCGGTCTTTGTATGTATATGTATAATTATATATATGATTTTGAAAGCATTACAGGAAGGCACTACACCATCTCCAGAAAACATTCCAAGCGAGCCAAAATTTCTCAGGGCATTCGTGGAATTTGACAATAAATTAAACGAGAAAAACATTTTTGTGACATTCAGGTAACTAATCTAAATTCTTTATTCATATTCTTTCATTCTTTTAAGCTTAACAATATATATACATAAGAGCTCTAACATTGTCAGAAATTCGCTACAAATAAAAATAAAAAAACTAAGATATCTTCTCTTCTTTACAGATGGAACGAACCTAATGTAACAAATGGAATGATACAAAAATACAGGGTCGAGTATTGGTTTACCGAGAACCTGAAGAGGATTCAAACCAGTGTGGATATTAGCTCAGCTAAGATATTGCAACACAAAGTGTACGATTTAAAACCTGATACAATGTACTACTTCAAAGTACAAGCGCATAATGAAGTTGGTGCTGGCCCTTACACTAAGTTCATCAACGTGTCGACCGCGCACGAGAATCCGGTACCTCTGTTACTCATCAATTCGGTTCCATATATTCACATATTGGATGTAGATTTACAAATCGGCTTTAAACTTAATGAATACAGTGGCTTTAAAGAAATCGTTTACTCGGCATTGGAACATAAGATTTATGGGATCACTAGAAAGGAACTGATAACATTGGACTTTAATCTAAGCGCAATCGCAACAAAGCCAAATTACACAAAAATAGCTGACCTTTACGCTTCTGCGTACAATCTCTGCATCGATTGGATAGCAAGAAATCTTTATTGGATACAATATAGCAACGACAACATGTCGATTATGAAGCTAGACTTGACATTGTGGCAAATGGGCATAGTCAAATACGATAATATCCTAGAGAGAAAAATAATATTTTATTTAGATGTACAGCCATATACAGGGTAAATTAAATTTCATACATCTAAAACAATTATCAACTTTGCTTCTTTTAATTAAAGATTTGTGTTGTTTTATAACTTTCCAATCAAATTTAATATGTAGATATTTTATTAAAGGTCATAAGTTATGAAATCATAAATTGACACAGAATTGGAAAAAATTTGAACAATTACATATTAGTTTCTGACATACAGTTACAATAATGTTTTATAAGTAGAAAATAATACGCATATTTTTCAGACATTTGTATTGGATGGAAAGTTTGGATTCGTATGCACAGAGTTTTATGCAATCGAATTTCGACGGAAAAAACATAAAACCTGTTTTGAAAAATGAAAGCGATAAATGCTACTGCCCATACATATTAGAACTTCCATTTCTGCATATTGACTACACAAACTTTGACAAGCCGCTAGTATACTGGACATCAAAAGATAGCTTATTCGTAAAGGACATTTATGGTTGTAGGTGTACCCTGATTTTAAGCGCTGGAAACAATATATCTTTCAAATATTTAACGATTGACAAGACAAACATTTACATGTACACAAATAATGAGAACCTACTCTATATTTTACAAAAAAAGTATGTTCTTCTCGACAGCAAAGAAAACGCATTTAAACTTGTACAAAAATTTAATACCTCTTTAAATATTCGGAGTCCATTCATAGTTCTTGATAAATCTTTACAATCATATCCCTCGACGAGATGTCTGACACCTAACATGAAAGAGTATCATATTGAAAAAATGTTGATAACTGACAAAAGAATGACCGCAAACAGTATCGTCGTTAGCCTTCCGGAGCCGATTCCCAATGACGGATGTGAAAAGTATAACTTAGCCACCACTATATATACCATCTCCGTTAGCTATTGGACATGTTTGGACAATGATCTTAACGAGTTCAAAGAATTCAAAGTTCAGACGTACGAACAGTATTACGAATTCCAGAATTTAACGCCGTTCACAGAGTACAGCAATTTTTACGTCGACAAGTTGTCGATGGGCTTGCAATTCGGCGCGGATGTGAAACTGTCTACTACGGGCAAGCTCAACGCGCCAAAGGATGTGACTATTCAAGTTCGAACGCCTACTCTGGCGATAGTCTATTGGATGCCACTCAAGAAACTAAACTGCGTGGCAATAAATTACGAGGTGCATTGGATATTAGCATCGGATGTTTCTTTTCCAAATGGCACGCGAAAAATAACTTCTCAACACGACAAACAACTTGTCAATCAGCCCGAACATACAGTAGATGGCAAGTTTTTCACGACAATTTGGTCGCTGCTGCCAGGACAGAAATACTTGATATACGTGCGTGTGTATCCAACCAACTTCAGCAATTTCTTCACTGACAGTTCGAACAAAAGCATATACATGTACTCGGAACCGTATAATTTAAATTTGAGCGAGGTCAGTACAAACGGTATGAATATCTCGTGGATTCCTAGCATCAATCTGACGATCCATTACAGACTAGAATATAAAAATGATGCGATGCGGACGTGGCAAATCGCGAATAACACTAAGGTAATTAATGACAAAGTAACATATTACATAGAAAATTTACTGCCGCGAACTCTATACAAATTCCGTTTGATCCTGAGATACCCAAAACACAAGGAAGACTTTATATGGCCGTTTGATGGAAAAGAATTTACTTTTGAAACGCTTGGTAAGCAAATGAAGACATGATATTATGAGCAATATTTACTTCAAGAATGCATTAACAAATTTTTTAAATTAGAAATTAAATAATAAAGTTTTAAGTAAAAGTATGTACTAGAATAAAGAAATGAATTTTAAATTGTACTCTTGTGTAAAAAAGGTAATGTTCCGAGTGCTCCTGGGATACCTACAGTAACGAGACTTCCGAATTTAATGTATCAGTTAATATGGGAACCTGCGCAAGCTCACGATTCACAAGTAACGTTGTATCGACTGGAGGGTTTAATTGTCGCAAATAATTACAAAAAGGGCAATCAGACCGACAAAAACAAACACTGGAATTTATATTATAATGGAACAAGTAATTACTGGACAATTATGAGAGACATGAATCATACATATCGATTTCGTGTGCAGGCTGAAAACGCTTATGGTTTTGGAGAATGGAGTGAATCTAGTGCGGTTATTGATTTAACAGAAATATCTATCGAAGTATCACCTATGCAATATTATCTACCATTAATATTAAGCCTTATCATTACTCTCGTAATCTGCACTGTTTACTATTTTTACTGTTGTAAGTATATTTAATATAAATTTCGGATATTGATTTAAGTTATTTTGGATTTGATATATACAGATAGTTTCTGAAAGTTAATTTACTTGTTGAAAATGATTTAAATTTTGTATAATGCATATCAGTATTAGATAAGTTTATTATAATGCGTCTTTATTTAACAGTATACCGAAAGCGCAAAAAAATTACCGAAGTAGTTTTGCCTCCTATAATGACCGATATTAAATTAGCAACTCTAAACGAAATATCTTTCGTGAAATGGCAACTCAATTCGCTGTACGCTTCTACGTTGCCATATAATCAGATCGAATTTGACTTGACCATAATCAAGAGAAAACAAATTACCCTAGGAAAGTTTCTAGGCAACGGCGCATTCGGAAAGGTAAAAATTAATTTCTTATTACTTAGAGGTAAGGAAGCAAATTTGGAATACTTGTTTGAAAAAAATTATAAAAAATCATGTGTGAGAGAGAAGTTGGATGATGAACACTACTTCTAAGCGTAGGAAAACTAATATCAATAGAAAATTATCAATAGTATTTGAAATCAAAAAGTGCTTGAAACTTTGACTTGATTGAAAAATTACAGAAAAGAGAGATTTAGTTAATGTGCTGGTAATTTGGAATAGGGTACTTCGAATTATATTTACATTTTCGAAATCGTTCTTCTTCGTCTTATATAATCGTCCCTTCTCTTATAAACTATTGTTCTCTTATAAATTCTTATAAATCTTTCTTCTTCGTCTGATATAATCTTCTCTTATAAACTACTAGGTACTTATGATTGATCTATTAACAATAATCATACATATAAGTTCCGGAGTCATAGCCAGCGCATTTGTTGTGTACCCATATCTCACATATAAAACATTTCACCCATTGTTCTCTCTTCATGTCATCACATATAATTTGGAATATTCCAAAATAATTTTATATATAGTATTTTGAATTCACAACATATCATGGTTAATCTCAAAATTAAATTACATGCCCTAAATCGAGAATTATTGCAAAATCAATAAGAATTCTTAAAATTAACATGTCAAGGAACAATTTAAACGAATTTCAACAAAAATTTGATAAATTTTAATTATGGTGGAATCGGATTGCAGACTCACTTAAAAAATCTTGCGAATGTCAGTTTCACTTTCGTCTACTTTAAAACAATACAGTCAACATGGCGATCCATACCACAAAAATCATTGGTTGGTGGGTCGCTACCTCACTTGTATGCGGTGATTCAAACTAGTTGGCATCACTAATTTTTTTTATATCTCGGTATTCCAAATTACCAACAGTATTTCAAATTTGCCTCCTTTCCTCTACATATATTTTCGGAGACACTTCTTAATTTTTTAATCAGAAAATTTTGAGATAGAGACATATTTTTTAATAAAAGTAATTGTAAAAATTAAAATTTTTCATAAAAAGTTAACTGATATAAACATTTTTACCATGAACTTTATCGACTTGTGTTAATTATGATATATTTCGCAGGTGTTTCAAGGAACCGTCGATTTTGGAGAGTCGGATATAATACCTGTCGCCATAAAAAAGTTACGAAATAATGCTTCCTCGCAAGAGAAAAAGGAATTCTTGCAAGAAGCCGAGCTTATGAGCCAGTTTCGCCACGAAAATGTGCTAAGATTTTTGGGCCTCTGTTCCGACGCTGATTCCCCATTGCTTATATTGGAATTAATGGAAGCTGGTGACTTACTCAAATATTTGAGAGAGAGTCGGACTTTACAACCGTCAGATTCGCACGCTCTGCGTCTACATGACTTACTCGCCATGTGCGAAGATGTTGCTCGGGGTTGTTGCTACTTAGAAAAACAGCACTTTGTGCATAGAGATCTCGCGTGTCGAAATTGCTTAATATCCGCTAGAAATCGCGAGAACCGTATTGTGAAAATCGGCGACTTTGGACTAGCTAGAGATATTTACAGGGATGACTATTACCGCATAGTAAATATTTGAAAGAGATAAAACTTTTTTTTTCTATTTTTGCATTGTAATAAAATTATGCATCTAAAGCTGATTAGAATGTAAAAAATAAATTATTTTTATTTGTATATGTATAAAGGAAATGAAGATAGATGAATTAACTTTAATGCCAATGTAACGTGCAAATGTGCGGGCCAATGTAACGTGCCGCTTTCGCGAGACGGCTCGGAATCACTAGCCGGGATCAGGGCTCGAAAAGGGCTACGAGACAATTAAAACGGAAGTTTATTAAAGATGTGGTTTATTGCTCTAAAGTGTGTGCATGTACAATGTGACTGAATTTCGTGTATGCGTGTATAATATGTGTTCGTGTATAAATATACTGTGTGACAGCAACGTATGCATGTATGTAGAATTACAGAGTGTATGTGTATAATATGTGTCCGAGTATAGATGTCCGGTGTGGAAGTAGTACGCGCGGATATAAATGTATCGCGTGACGGAAAGGTACGCGGGTGCGGAAATGTACAGTGTGAGAGTGACGTACGTTTATATACAGCTGCGATGAATGTATGTATGTACAATGTGTATGGTGGGCGTGGTAGCGAACGTAATGAGTTATGCGTTACAACATATTGGCCGAATCGGATCGAGCGGGGAAGTCTTTATTTAATCGTCCGATCGTACATAAATGCAGTTGGCTTTTCGCGATTTAAAGTTCTCGGAATTTGAGCGACGGGTCGGTTTGTTGTCGTCGCGTTTTTGTGTTCCTCGGCTCTTTAAATGCCGAGCGTGCGATTTGTATACGCGTGAGCGTTGGCACGGGGCGTGCGGGCACGCGGGCGCGGGAGCGCGAGAGCGCGCGGCGCGAGAGCGCGGGGCGCGAGACGCGGGCGCGGAGCTCGAAAGCGCGCTTATATTATAATCGCGGTGATAGCTGCTTCGGTTTTATGGATTGCTGGACGGGATTATTGCATATATGGATGCAACGATTCGACGGGAACGCCCGTCAGCGGCAGGTGATTCCCTACCGATAGAATCTCGTCGTTGCGTGGCTTGAGAGCTCCAGCTCCTGCTCTGATCAGAGCCTGCACAACGCCTGAACAAGAGCTCCG
>OZ020535.1:21101242-21298123 GCA_963971435.1 Lasius platythorax | reverse complement strand
GAAAGAATGACTAACTATATTTAACTAAATTATTATTTATTATTTATAATACACAAGCTTAATTTCATACTTTTATTTTAGAAAGTAAAAAAGCATAGCGCCAGATACTACCATGTCTCTTGATTTATAAGATGGCTAATTTTCAACGAAATTTCTATAATGTAACAAATAAATAAATGCATACGAAACATTTGTTAAACGTAGAGGAGTCGGCAATTTTGTCGGCAAATTATTATTGTCATCCGATGATGACAGACTGTCCTCTTCAAATGAGGAGCCGTATGTTTTTTTTGTCACTACCCTTTTTTTATTTTCGAGTGATCTATCAAAATTTATATCGGACGAATATTCTGCTTTACGGCATTTTTCTTGTGCTATGGAATAATTGGCTAGAACAAAATAAGTATAACGTTACGACAATGCAATAAATAGATTTTTGTCAATTGATACAATTAAAACACAATATTAAGTAATATATTTACCGAAAGTTCCATTTCGTACAAGTCGGATGGGATATGAGGGTCAAGAATCATTAGGTGCGTCATGATTTTTTATTGCAGATATCATTTTGTCAGATGTAAGCGACGGCCAATAATACTTGTAAAAATGTCTAATAAGTGTCTAATAAGTGTCTATCTAAAATTCTAAAATCTACCTAAAATTTGATCAGACGGAATGAAGCAAGGGAAAAATAACAAATTTATCTTTAAAATATAATCTTATACATTTATGCGATATTTCATTTATATTCCAACTTTGAAGATCGTTAACAACGTTTTCTATTAAATATACAGGGTGTACCTGAAAAAACATATATGGAGCACACCATCAGATACAGGACAACAATCCAAATCGAAAAGTCCTGAGCCATTTTTTTATCTGAGCTTTCTTTTCGTTATTATACGGTGTTAAAGTTAGCTAATCAGCGCCTGTCTACAGCGGAAAGCAGTGAAGCGGAATGTATGGTGGGGGGTCGGAGAATAGCGCGGCGGAGTGGAGCTGACGAACGCGGCGAGAGGGGAGCGACGGTGAGCAGCGTAGCGGGTGTAGCAGTCATCTTGGTTTCAATACACAATTAAATATTAATAATCGAAGGTCAAGTTAAAAAGTGTTAAGATTTAAGTCGAAAACTGTTTTTGTAATCATCAAAAGCTACAAATCCGTAAATTAGCCCCGCTGAAAATGTAACTCAATGTTATTTGGAACTTATGATTAGTATTAGAAATCAGCGGCATTTAAGCAATGTCATCTTGATAACAGTTAAGAAATGTCACAATTTTCAAACTGACATTAAATTTTATTTTTGACAGTCATACATTTTGCATACCTTTAACAGTTAAAGCATTTAAAACAATTACGTATAATGAAAATAGTGTATTAATCAAAAGAGTTTTGAAAAAAACAAAAGTTTTAAAATTGATTTTGCTTCTCCTCATAGAAGGATGCACTCGCATTCTTTACATCGCTCTATCAAATTCAGTCGATTCGGCGAATGAAACGTCAACAAAAGTATTTTTTGAGAAAAATGTTTTTCACATACATAATCATATTTCACCATTTTTCCTTTACTAATAAATAATTTTTGTGAAAAAACAAATTATCGGTCTTGTGTTAACAAGTGTCAGTTATTTAATTAAAATTAAAGTAAATGTTCAAAGTGAGTCCCTCCTACTTCGATACATGCTTCTGCTCTTCTTTGCACGCTTTGCGTAGCTCTTCGAATTTGATTGTTCTCGATTCTCTCGATAGTGCGGAATACTAATTCTTCCATCTCATCAGCTGTCTCGATATTTGTATGCAGAAATACTTTTTCTTTGGTTGCTCCCCAAAGAAAAAAGTCACATGGGTTGTAGTCCGGAGATCGAGCAGGCCACGGAGTTACTGAACCTTGCCCGAACCATCCTTGAGGAAAAGTTTCATCGAGGTAACGGCGGACGATACCTTTTAATAAGATTCATTGAAATTAATATTAAAAGTGGTTCAATGAATAATTGCACTTGAATATTAAATTTGTTCCAAGCAAAGAGTATGTTTTTACTTTTAACATAATTAACGAAAAACTTCATTGTATGAAAACAAATTATTATACATATGTATGTAGTAGTGACTACTGTTATTAAGATTTTTAGTCTTGATGAGGCATAATATAAAAATTAACCTTTGAGAGTAGACGATGATATTGAAGCTGAGATAGCGATCTTCACTAATTTCGATAGATTTTTTTCAACTATATGCAATGAATATTTTTATAATAAAAAATTCTTACGTGCAGAATGGCCAGGTGCGCCATCGTGCATGAATATCGCAGCTCGTCTATTTAGTGCTACATCTTCTAAATCAATCTCTGCTGGAACTAACATATCTGGCAGATCATTTCGTAAGAAATCGAGATACTCTTGAGAGTTCAGACGTGCTGGTAGTGTAAAAGGTCCAATCTAATATAAGCCCAATTAATAAGATTATATCAACAATATGAACAATATTAATAACAAAAGTGAACAATATTATGGTTAACGATTAAAAATTAGTATTTTAGAAAGAAAATGTTTATTGTATCGGTTAAATTAAAAAAATGTCAAATCAAGAGAGACATTAAGAGAGACATTTAAAAAAGTTACATTGTAAAAAAAAGATTAAAAAGGAAAGAATAAAAATAATTTTAATTCAATTAATTTGAATAAATAAAATTTTAATTCAAAAATAAAATTTTAATTCAATTAATTTGAAAAATAAAATTTAGCAATGTCATCTTGGTAACAGTTAAGAAATGTCTCAATTTTCAAACTGACATTGCTAAATTTTATTTTTTACAGTCATACGTATGAAAAAAAAGCGCAAACAAAGGTTCTTTACACATAATATCTTCTGATCTTTCAATTATTCGTTGTTGTGCCTTCATAAGTGACAGACCATCTAATATAATCTCACCATGCCCGTTTATTATACACAAGATTATTACGATATGATTCGTTTGTATTTTACAAATGGAGAACAGGCTGCACCTGCCGCAATTGAGTATGCTAACTTATATCCGAATCGGCATCATCCAAATCCGAACGTAATAGCTGGTGCTGTTCGACGACTACGAGAAACTGGTAGCGTTTTACCTAATCATAGAGACGGAGGTCGCCCGCGTCGAATACGCAATCTTGTGATGGAAGATGCTATCGTGGCTGCCGTTCGCAATGATCCCACATTAAGTACAAGATCTGTTGCTCGTCAGTTAGATGTATCGCATATGAGTGTTCACAGAGTGCTTAAAGAAAATGAGCAGTATCCATATCACTATACAAAAGTACAACATCTATTACCACGAGATTATCAGCTTCGCGTAAACTTCGCTGACTATTATTTAAATCAAGTGAATTTGAGGCCCAACTACGGAAGTCGGATTTTGTATACCGATGAATGTACATTTACAAAAAACGGTATGTTTAATACCCACAATTATCATTACTGGAGCCATGAAAATCTATATCTCACTCGGGAAAGTTCTTTTCAACATCGATATTCCGTAAATATTTGGATTGCTGGGTGATCAAATCGTAAGTATTTTAAGAAAAATTGTAATTCAAATTAATTGAATTAAAATTATTTTTATTCTTTCCTTTTTAATCTTTTTTTTTATGTAACTTTTTTTTAATGTAACTTTTTTAAATGTCTCTCTTAATGTCTCTCTTGATTTGACATTTTTTTAATTTAACCGATACAATAAACATTTTCTTTCTAAAATACTAATTTTTAATCGTTAACCATAATATTGTTCACTTTTGTTACTAATATTGTTCATATTGTTGATATAATCTTATTAATTGGGCTTATATTAGATTGGACCTTTTACACTACCAGCATGTCTGAACTCTCAAGAGTATCTCGATTTCTTGCGAAATGATCTGCCAGATATGTTAGTTCCAGCAGAGATTGATTTAGAAGATGTAGCACTAAATAGACGAGCTGCGATATTCATGCACGATGGCGCACCTGGCCATTCTGCACGTAAGAATTTTTTATTATAAAAATATTCATTGCATATAGTTGAAAAAAATCTATCAAAATTAGTGAAGATCGCTATCTCAGCTTCAATATCATCGTCTACTCTCAAAGGTTAATTTTTATATTATGCCTCATCAAGACTAAAAATCTTAATTACAGTAGTCACTACTACATACATATGTATAATAATTTGTTTTCATACAATGAAGTTTTTCGTTAATTATGTTAAAAGTAAAAACATACTCTTTGCTTGGAACAAATTTAATATTCAAGTGCAATTATTCATTGAACCACTTTTAATATTAATTTCAATGAATCTTATTAAAAGGTATCGTCCGCCGTTACCTCGATGAAACTTTTCCTCAAGGATGGTTCGGGCAAGGTTCAGTAACTCCGTGGCCTGCTCGATCTCCGGACTACAACCCATGTGACTTTTTTCTTTGGGGAGCAACCAAAGAAAAAGTATTTCTGCATACAAATATCGAGACAGCTGATGAGATGGAAGAATTAGTATTCCGCACTATCGAGAGAATCGAGAACAATCAAATTCGAAGAGCTACGCAAAGCGTGCAAAGAAGAGCAGAAGCATGTATCGAAGTAGGAGGGACTCACTTTGAACATTTACTTTAATTTTAATTAAATAACTGACACTTGTTAACACAAGACCGATAATTTGTTTTTTCACAAAAATTATTTATTAGTAAAGGAAAAATGGTGAAATATGATTATGTATGTGAAAAACATTTTTCTCAAAAAATACTTTTGTTGACGTTTCATTCGCCGAATCGACTGAATTTGATAGAGCGATGTAAAGAATGCGAGTGCATCCTTCTATGAGGAGAAGCAAAATCAATTTTAAAACTTTTGTTTTTTTCAAAACTCTTTTGATTAATACACTATTTTCATTATACGTAATTGTTTTAAATGCTTTAACTGTTAAAGGTATGCAAAATGTATGACTGTCAAAAATAAAATTTAATGTCAGTTTGAAAATTGTGACATTTCTTAACTGTTATCAAGATGACATTGCTTAAATGCCGCTGATTTCTAATACTAATCATAAGTTCCAAATAACATTGAGTTACATTTTCAGCGGGGCTAATTTACGGATTTGTAGCTTTTGATGATTACAAAAACAGTTTTCGACTTAAATCTTAACACTTTTTAACTTGACCTTCGATTATTAATATTTAATTGTGTATTGAAACCAAGATGACTGCTACACCCGCTACGCTGCTCACCGTCGCTCCCCTCTCGCCGCGTTCGTCAGCTCCACTCCGCCGCGCTATTCTCCGACCCCCCACCATACATTCCGCTTCACTGCTTTCCGCTGTAGACAGGCGCTGATTAGCTAACTTTAACACCGTATAATAACGAAAAGAAAGCTCAGATAAAAAAATGGCTCAGGACTTTTCGATTTGGATTGTTGTCCTGTATCTGATGGTGTGCTCCATATATGTTTTTTCAGGTACACCCTGTATATATAATTATATATATACAGGGTGTTTCTTAAACATATGTCAAAAATTCAAGGGGTGATTCCTTGGGTCATTTTATGAAAATTTATACCTCTGATGATTTTTCGAAAATCGTCTCTGGGGTATTCCAACGAGTTCCAATCAATGAGGAGAAAATTGGATTCATGTATCCTAAAGCTGGTGGTAGTCATTTTCAACAGTTCTTGTGAACAGTATGTAGATTAATAAGCTTTACATGTAATATATATGTAATAAAAATATTGTATTTTTTGTAAATATTTATTGCCCTGTATCTTCGAAACAAAGCGATTTTCGAAAAATCATTAGAGGTATAAATTTTCATAAAATAACCCAAGGAATCACCCCTTGAATTTTTGACATATGTTTAAGAAACACCCTGTGTATATATATATATATATATATATGAATATACGTATACGTATGTATGCGTGTTAATATATAGTCATCTTAGGCAAGGAAAAGCGGAAACTTGAAGAGGTCGAATAAGGTGTTACGAATCATTGTTATTAATATTTAAAATTTCGGATATTGTATGGGGGAGGATATGATGGGGAGAAAAAAATGGTGCGTTGAAATTGCAAGAGAATAGGAAGCTTTGAGCGGCGGGTGAGAGATAAAAGAGGATCGCAAGCTTGCGCTGCTATAAAGCAGGATACTCTGAGCGACGGGTGAGAGATAAAGGAGAATCGCGAGCTTGCGCTGCTATAAAGCAGAATACTCTGAGCGACAGGTGAGAGATAAAGGAGAATCGCGATCTTGCGCTGCTATAAAGCAGGATACTCTGAGCGACAGGTGAGAGATAAAGGAGAATCGCGAGCTTGCGCTACTATAAAGCAGGATGCTCTGAGCGACAGGTGAGAGATAAAGGAGAATCGCGAGCTTGCGCTGCTATAAAGCAGGATACTCTGAGCGACCTATGGAATTAATAGACGGGAAGTTTCTCAAAAGAAAATTTCATCAGGGGAATGAGAGGGGACGGAGGAATAATAAGAATTAATTTTTAAATGATTGATAAATAATATATTTGTTCGCAATCCAAAATTTATTTCAAAAGACGGAAGCCCGAGCAATGAATTTTACGCGTTAAAATGACTTACTGCTTATAGAGTGCGCTGTTTTATTTTCTTGTAGACGACGTCTCCGGTCTAGGATCCTCCTGGCTCGGTCTTAGCTTCCTTCTACCTTGGAGCTTTTCTAGTTGTATGTACTTACAGGTTCACACGATAATTATAATGTTCTATATTCCACTCCGCGGGACTGTATACTGGTTCACTGACAAAACGCTAAGACCGCGAGGCTTAAGACTAATTACGAGGAGTTCGTAACTGCAGTCGTGGTAATGTTAGAAGAAGAAGTAATAGTGGTCTCTCGAGGCAAGGTTTCGAGTATTTAAAACACTTCGCTCTTTTTTTTTGCTGGGCAGTCGAAATCTCTATTTAACGAATCAGTTTTCTAATGACGCCCTCATAGGATTTGGAGGGAATCGATTTTTTATAAATGGAGTTTACATTTCCCCGGCATGGGTGGAGCCTTTTCTATTTAAACATCCAGATTTCGGCCAACGGAAAGGACAGCGCATTTATATGAGATAGGCACTTAATTTACCTTTTCGGGTCCGTTGCAACGCGGATATCGCGTAAGGGCGGTCTGTCAAACGAGCACATGTGGTATCGGATTTATCGCTACCAGCCGTTTTCCTTCCAAGTTATCGCGCTAGCTTTCGGCAATAAATTGGTTTGTTTTTGCGAGTCTGTCGGCCGTAGTCTGAAATTTTGAAATCGCTTCCTCGCGTATGTTTGAGAATCACATTTATTGGTCCGTTTGTTTTTTTATTGTTTTTCTTAGACTACGGTCTAGGGCCCGATTTTGTTTAGTTTAGTTTGTCGCTAACGTGGTTTGCTCGTCACGTCTCAAATTCTACGACTAGGTTTTCTTTTGTTTTTTTTATATCATCACGGTTTATTTTCCGATTCGCTTTTGTTTTTATTTTTTATCATCGCGGATTGTTTCGACACGTGGTTCGAACACCACGGTTCTGTTTAGTTTCGTTTTGTTTCTCTAGGTTTTATTCGTCATGTGTTTTCGAATAGCACGACTCGCCTGACAGATGATAATATAATTTATCGCCGCCTCGTATATCGGGAAAGAAAAGAATCGTGGAGTCCGCTGGACGTAACAGTGGTGTTGATTAGATTTACTAAACAAGATTTATTAATTAACTTTATGTACAGTCTGGTTGCTCATTTGACTGGAGACAGTCTACGGGGCGTCGGGAGACGCGCGAACAAATCGAATTTTTCTTTCCTACTGGATGATTAGAATTCGCTTTTCGTTTGCTCGGTTTTAACGCTCGTTGTCGTTAGACTGACTCAGATTCGCTTTTCTCTTGGTATCGAGGGCCTCGATCCTCACACACATTTTTAACGCGTTTTAGTAGTGGAACCAATTGGAAGTCGAATTTTTAGACATTACCAAATATGGAATAATCAGGTGATGTTTACGTTCCACTACACAGGAAGTTAGGCCGTGTGGGTGAGGTATCGAGTACCTATTGTTGGAGAGTTAAAGTCACCGAAGGTCTCAAAACAAGAGAAAGGAGAAAAGAATCGAGTCTTCTTAAACTGCTCGTAAACAAGATTCTAACGATCGCGAGACTTGTACAATACTAAATTTTATTATAATTTAGAGCATTCGGGAACATTCCACCCGCCTCGTTCATACTTAATGAACGAAAAGTATAAAGTATTTGAGAGCCCTGTCCCATGATGAATGCTCATGACGCTATAACTATACAACTTATGACTACATTCCTATAACTACTTTACGGTACATCAGTCTTAGTAGGCGGTTCAACGGGCAGTTTACATAGTTGCGTTATCGGTCTTTTGAGAACGGATTTGGCCGTTCTAATCGTAACGACGCGGACTAAGTTGTCATCTCCGGGATGACATTGAACTACGCGTCCCAGCTCCCACTTGGTAGGGGGGAGGTTAGGATGTCTCAATAAGACCAGATCTCCGATTTGAACATTAGGTTGGCTGGACCGCCATTTTTTGCGTTGTTGCAGTGCGTTAAGATAGTCCGACGACCAGACCTTCCAAAATCGTTCGTACATTCGTTGAATCGCCTGCCATCTCGTAAGTCTATTTACATTAGAGTCTCCTGTACTAGGAGATGGAACCGCCTTCAGGTGAGACCCGACGAGGAAGTGACCAGGAGTTAACGCATCAAAGCTCTCGGGATCGTCGTACAACGGTGCGATCGGTCGAGAGTTGAGGGCGCATTCAATGTTGCAAAGCAGCGTAGAGAACTCGTCAAACGTGGGTGTAAATTCTCCGAGTATCCTCCGCAGATGATGCTTGACGCTTTTAACACCTGCTTCCCAGAGGCCTCCAAATTGAGGTGCCGCTGGGGGAATAAAATGCCAGTTGATCTCCTCCGAGGCGAAGCGATTTTGTAGATCCGTGTCTCTCAGGATCTCGCGTATTCTCCTGGTCAATTCCCTGTCGGCTCCCTGGAAGTTGGTTCCATTGTCGCTGTATACGGCCGACGGAAGACCTCGGCGGGCAGTAAACCTATCAAAAGTAGCGAGAAAGCAATTAGTAGAGTAATCATCGGCTACTTCTAAATGTATCGCGCGGGTTGACATACAAATAAATAGAACGCAGTACGCTTTATGCGTCTTTTGACCTCTATCTTTAGAAGTCCTTATGGAGAAGGGACCTGCATAATCGATTCCTGTGTGTGCAAAGGGCCTGGCAGGCGTAACACGGACAGAGGGTAGATCACCTATCTGCTGGTACGCCAGCGAGGCTCTTTGACGGGCGCACGTCACGCACTTGGCAATACACATCTTTACCAGGTTGCGAGCTCGCAAAATCCAATATTGCTGTCTCAATAGTCGCAATGTCAACTGGGTTCTTCCATGTAAGGCGCGAAGGTGCATGTGTTAGACAATTAGCTCGGCTACTCTACCTCGGGGAAAAATAATCGGATTCTTTTCGTCGGATCTCAATTCCGATCGTCGTAATCGGCCTCCCACCCTCAATATGCCGTCCTTATCCAAGAAGTGAGTCAGTGCAAGTAGGGCGCTACTCGACTTCATGGGTCTGCCACGCGTGATCGCCTGAATCTCCGTCTGGAAGTGTGTTTGTTGGGCCTCTCTTACCCAGAACAACTTGGCTTGTGTGACCTCCAATGCCGTTAGGAATATATTCGTTGAGCTAGTCGGTAACCTGCGAGTATGGGAAATGAATCTACGAACATAAGCAGAGACCCGAAGAAGCTTATTCCATGAAGGTACTTCCTCGGAAAGATTCCACTGTGATCGGGCTTGGCTCACATGGATGTGAGTACCTCTTTGTTCCTCCACCTCGGTCTCGGTGCCTTGATTAGAAATATTCGAGGGCCACTCGGCTTGTTCGCACTTCAACCACGGGGGGCCCTGCCACCAGAGGCCATGTGCGATGAGTGCGATGGCAGACATCCCTCTTAATGCGCAGTCTGCCGGATTTTCCGAGGTGGATACGTGCCGCCAAGTTGCGTCAGGCAACTCTGTCTGTATTTCGGACACCCGATTGGCCACAAACGTCTTCCAACGTGTGGGGACTGATTGTAGCCAGGCGAGTACGACCGATGAGTCGGTCCAGCAATAGATTGGCACCTTGGTGAGCTTCATAGATTTCCGCACGAACTCGAGGGCTCGAGTGAGTAAGACGGCGCCACAGAGTTCAAGTCGGGGTATGCTTTGCACTTTAAGCGGAGCGACCTTCGTTTTAGAGTACAATAGAGAAATTTGTACCTGTTGCAAGATTGATTCTACTCTTAAATAAATCACGGCTGCATATGCACAATTTGAGGCATCTGCGAATCCATGCAGCTCAATGCCGTGAGAGTCGCTGCTCTGTCCGGTCCAGCGTGGGAGGGTGACTCCGTTTAAGTCGATTAATTGCGATTGATAGGCTAGACAGCGATCGAGTGGCTCTCCCGTTAGTGGCTCGTCCCAATCTACTTTTTTTAACCACAGTGTTTGCATGAGAATTTTTGCCGTGACTGTCACGGGCGCCACCCATCCTAAAGGGTCAAAGACGCGCGCTAGCATGGAAAGAAACGAACGTTTGGTAAATTTTGCAACAGGAACTATGCGGGAGTTCACCTTGAGTGAGTCAGACGCGGGGCTCCACGTAATGCCAAGTACTGCTAGAGTCAAATTTTCCCTTAATTGTTTGTCCGTTGCTAATCCATGATCTGAATCCGGGATGTCGGTCAGCAAGCGAGAATCATTACTCGCCCATTTTCGTGGTCTAAAACCACCCGCCATGAGCAGCTGGATGAGCTGGTCACGGGTTTGTCTTAGGAGAACCATATCTTCTGCTCCAAATAACAGATCATCCACATATACGTCATCCTCAAGAACTGGTACCGCTAAGGGGAAGTTCGTCCCTTCATCTCGGGCGAGCTGCTTCAATACGCGGTTAGCGAGAAACGGCGCGGGTGCCGTGCCATAGGTCACCGTTGTCAAACGGAAAATTACTAATTCAGAGTGAGGATTATCACGCCAGTAGATACGCTGATATTCAGCGTCGGAAGGGTGCATGCGTATCTGAAGAAACATCTTTTCGATGTCCGCGGTGTACACAAATCTGTGCGACCGCCACCTTATAATCAATGAAAAGAGGTCCGTCTGAAGTTTAGGGCCAATCAGTAAGTGATCGTTCAACGAAGTGTTATTAGAGGAAGCTAGAGATGCGTTGAAAACAACTCGGACTTTAGTGGTTTGGCTGTCTGCTTTTATGGTCGCGTGATGGGGTAGATAAACAGTCTGAGGTGGGCCGACCTCGTTACTGTCAACTCTCTCCATATGATTGAGTGTTTCATACTCGTATATGAAGTCTCGATAGGCCTTGTCTAAAACGGGTTGGCGTGCTAGTCGACTTTCGTTGGATAGGAAGATGCGTTTGACGACGTGCTCAGTTTCGCCGATAGGAATAGGAGGTGTCGTCTTGAACGGCAATCTAACTATATATCGATCGTCGGATTGTCGAGAGTGTGTATTTATAAAATGCGTCTCGCACTGAGCCTCTTCCTCAGAGAGTAGCGGTTGCATTGGAATCTCTTCAAGCTCCCAAAACCTGCGTATAGAGTCATGGAGTGGATCCGTTGCAGAGCCATGATTAACGTTAATCCGAAAATTGGATGAGTCTCGGGTAATACTAGTTACGGGACCGGAGATAACCCAGCCGAATATAGTACGTTGAGCGGTCGGGCCACCGGAGGCTCCCCGTATTAATCCTTCAAGCAGAATGAATCCGAAATAATCTGCTCCGATTAACAGATCGACCTTCTTTCTCCCGGAGGGCTCTGGATCCGCGAGCATTAAATTATCGAGGAGTTCAGTCCTTGTATCTATAGGAACCGGCAGGGGAACGTACGCGGTGAGTTTACTCATCACTAGGGCTTTGATTGGTGGGAAAAGTTATTACTCGCGATGCTCTCCCCGTTCACCAACTCTGACTCCCCCGCTCTAATGATTGACGGATTACAGGACGGTTGGACCGATGTACTGGGTGAGGTGGAGGGATCGGTTTTTATCGCGTTCTGATCGCGATGAATCAATGAGTGGTGCCTCTGTTTGCAAATAGTGCAGACGTTTTTGCTTTTAAATTCTCGTGGGAAGTGTCCCTTACGTAGGCAATTAAAGCAGCACTTATGTTGTTTCAGTAATTCGATACGCTGAGGAATCGACAGTTTAATAAATGACTTACATTGATGTAGGGGATGGTTACCCTCGCATCCCGCACAAGTACCTTGATTCGCGGAAACTTGATGAGATTTCACGTTTCCCTGCTTGTTGCCTTTCTTGGCCTAGGACTTGTTTATAAGACCACTTGGATTTATTGCTTCGAGGGCACGAATCCGTGACGTGAGGAATCCATCAAGTTTCGCAAAAGACGGTATCTCGACATCATCTCCCAGTGTGAGTTCCCAATCACGCCGGGTAGTTTTATCGAGTTTGGAAACAATGATAAAAACCATCAAATCTTCCCATTAGTCTACCGGTCTTTTCAAATTCAATAGCGCGGTGTAGATGTCATTAGATTTGTCGCGTAAAATCTTTAAATCACAAAGCGAATGAGAGTTCACACTAGGGAGGTCGACAAATGTTTGTAAATGAGCATTCACAATAGCGCGAGGATTATCATACCGCTTTTTTAATAGCTCCCACGCAGTAGCATAATTAGCGTCCGTAATCTGAGTGTTTGTCAAAATTAGACTGGCTTCGCCCGTTAGATTAGCCTTTAGATAATGTAGTTTTTGAACATTCGATAAATCAGTTCGGATCGCAACTAACGACTCGAAAATATCGCGGAAATTTTCCCACTTGGTAATCTCTCCCGAGAATTTTGGAATATCGATTCTAGGTAAATGTATCGCTGCAATTCGCTTCTCGTAAGAGCTGTTAGATACGTCTAAATGCGGTTGAACATAGCTCGGCTGCAATCGCTCGAGATTTTCGGACAGAGTGTCCATAATTTCTTCTACGGTATCGCTAATTAAAAGAAACTTATCTTTAATGAAGTAGTCGTACTGTCGTCGGGTTCCCTCGTCGATGAGAGCGCAGAGTTTCGCATGCTGTTGCTGGCAAGTGTCCCAAAGGGCCTTGAGGCTCTCAATGCGGTTCCGTACAGCCACGGCAGTCTTCCTCGTCTTTGGCAGCTTATTGAAGTTGACCAGTATTCTTTGTATCAACGTGAGCGCAGTGTCCTGTGCCTCCAGCAACTCCTCGCCTGAATCCATGTCGGGCATAGAATTAGCCGGCCCGACGGTTAATACTCGTGCGAACGCACTTGAGTTAATAATTAATAGTAGTAACTCTCCTCTGTAGCACAACAATCACTGGAGGTGACGTGAGATACGGAGACACTGTCCCTCTTCTAAGTACAATTATTATAGTCCACTACACTCTTCTCTTACTTGATTAGTTCTTAAATTGCAGTGTTGGATTAGAATCACGAATTATATTCGTCAATGGGTGCGAGCGAGAACGTGCTTTCCTTGAGAAGGATGCCACGACCGCGAGCCGCGTGAACCGAACGCGCCTACAATTGGCGCAAGCAGCGAGCGGTGGGAGAACGTAGACGCCCTCGCGAAGGAGCGGGTTAGCGTCACGGCACCTGATGCCTCAGCTGAGCGGGTCCTTAGAGGAGAGAGCGAGAGAGAGCGAGAGAGGAGAGCGAGCGGAAAGAGAGAGAGGAAAGAGAGAGAGGAAGGAGAGAGAGGAAAGAGAAAGAGGAAAGAGAGAAAGGAAGGCGAGTGTTTTACGCCTCTCATGCGCGGGCGAACATTAATCTTCCTTCTTAATGAATTGACTCCGAATTAAATACGGAGTACTAAAGAGATGAGTCTGACGACTAATACTTGAATAGCAAGTGATAGAGCTCGCGTCGATTAGCGAAATACCGACTCACTTGGAATCGGGATAGAGCGGTTGCGGACCGACGGCGCGCTAACAGCTGATCGCTGTAGGATAAAGCGAGAGAGAATATGTGTTCGCGCCGTGCGAAGGAGAGAATACTTTCTCGGAGCGACGTGCGTTTCCTCGTTCACAATCACTCCCACAATTATTGTTCCCGTTTTGTCACCACGCTCTCACTCGAGTTCTCGATTATTCGATTCACATTCGATTGTTCACTCGTATCCGGCTCGAAGGACCAATTTTATGTTGATTAGATTTACTAAACAAGATTTATTAATTAACTTTATGTACAGTCTGGTTGCTCATTTGACTGGAGACAGTCTACGGGGCGTCGGGAGACGCGCGAACAAATCGAATTTTTCTTTCCTACTGGATGATTAGAATTCGCTTTTCGTTTGCTCGGTTTTAACGCTCGTTGTCGTTAGACTGACTCAGATTCGCTTTTCTCTTGGTATCGAGGGCCTCGATCCTCACACACATTTTTAACGCGTTTTAGTAGTGGAACCAATTGGAAGTCGAATTTTTAGACATTACCAAATATGGAATAATCAGGTGATGTTTACGTTCCACTACACAGGAAGTTAGGCCGTGTGGGTGAGGTATCGAGTACCTATTGTTGGAGAGTTAAAGTCACCGAAGGTCTCAAAACAAGAGAAAGGAGAAAAGAATCGAGTCTTCTTAAACTGCTCGTAAACAAGATTCTAACGATCGCGAGACTTGTACAATACTAAATTTTATTATAATTTAGAGCATTCGGGAACAAGTGGTAAAGAACATTTTTAAAAATATTTTGGTAAATGTGCATAAAATGGACAACCTCACGGATGACCTTCCCATATGTTGTCAAGGTAATGATCTGAGTAACATGCAAAAGGATTTAATTGTTGGTCGCTCTTTATTTAAAGGTTATCGATAGAGTCTACGCGTAGTGACTGATATCCTTCTTGGTGAAAATCATGTTTTTTTCGAATGAAAAAGCATTTGAAATGTTAATGTTAATGTTTGGCCCATAATCCGTACCACGAGTCTCACTCGATATTTTGAAGCAAGAAGTTGAGAAATTCGAGCGTAAAAATTGCAAACGTTTTTTGATCATTTTTCGATAACGGTAATTGATACTAAATTTTTTTTCAAGCAAAAGTTACCGTCTAAAAAAGACATCACAGATGTAAAAAAAAGCGCTAAGTATATCTTTCTCCAGCCAAAATAGTTCTTTACAAAAATTAATCGCCATCAAAAATATTATCTTTTCAAAAAGTATATAAATTATATATTTTTTACCGTAACAAAAATTAATCGCCATTAAAAATATTTTTTCTCAAAAATTATATTTATAAATTATATTTTATCTTCATTAATAAACGGGAAAAAACTTAAAATATTAGCATCAAAAAGAAGTGAAATTAAAAAGTCACGCTAAGTAAATTTAGAAAAATATAATGTATAATATTCAGATTGTTTGAGCGAGATCAATTAATTATACGATTTATTAATTCCGCGTCCAGCGTATCTCAATCGTTAAATTTAAACGTTAAACGGTCTTGTATATCGGTCGTGTCGCGTCCTTATTATTGTTGTCGTCTTGTTGTTTGCGAGTTATAATCCTTGTACAAATAATCTCAGCTGATCGTTCGATCTCCGAGGTGATTGTCGTGTTCGCGCGGATTTGTATAAACACGGCACGTGCGCCAGCAATCGTCGATAGTTTTTTCTCGTCGCGCGCTCAGCTGATAGCGCGACATTGGGTCGATATACACAAGTTTTTGCGAGGTCTTAAATTTAGCTTTCGTCGAATTTCAGTTCAGTTCGTCGCTAGCTCGCTCACGTCTCGATTTCTTTTCCTTTGCCGAATAATCACCGCGGATTTTTCTGTCGCTTGCAGAACGCGCTAACATTATATCTGTTCGCTCGAACGACGAAGTCGCTTGCTTCGCACAACACATTATCGTGTTCAATTAAAATTTAATGTATTATTTCTTTTTCTTTTTGTCTTTTGAATAAATTGTGAATTTAGTTGTGCTGTGAATTATCGCGCTCTGTACTTGATATTTGTCCGCCTCCACTCCGATCACTCGCACGCTTTCCTTCGCGCTCTACGTAACATTCTGGTCCTTCAAGCCGGATTCGCTCGATCCGGTGCTGTGCAAGTGCAGTGACAGAGTGGACAGTGACTCTCAACTCGCGCCATGAATATGGACATGGATTGCCTCATTCTCGCCCAAGACGATCTTCAGAATCGCATGGCTAGCACCATAGAAAACTTCAATAAATTGGGGAAGGCGAACATTACCGTCGAGGCCATTGAAGTGCGCCTCAACCGTTTGGAAAAAATATGGGAGAAATTCGAGAAGCGACACGACGAATTGCGAGCCAAGTACTGGGAGGATTTAAAGACCAGCGAGTACATCAAAGGGGATTTCGCTGGACTTGCCGAAGAAACATATCTCTCCCAGAAAACTAAACTCTTGAAAATGAAGAGTGCACTGCCAGTGCATCACGCAAGCGGAAACTCAGCGGGCATCGAGTCGTCGTCGGCTCGACAACGCACGACCCTCCCGCGCATACAACTGCCGCACTTTTCCGGCAAATACGCCGACTGGCCGCCGTTCCGCGACCTCTTCCGATCGGTCATCGGCATGGACACCAGCATTTCCGACGTGGAAAAGCTCCATTACTTGAAGGCATCCTTGAAGGGCGAAGCGGAGTTGCTCGTCCGCAATCTGTCGACCATCTCGGAGAATTATCAAAGGGCCTGGAATCTTCTACTCGAGCACTACGAAAACAAGAGACTCCTCTTGCGTTCATATTTTTCGGCATTCACTGCGCTTCCCAAAATGAAGAACGAGTCCGCAAGCGAGATGAAACGCATTTTGCAGTGTGTGGTCTCTACCGTCGGCGCTCTCGAAAGTATCGAACGGCCGATCGCGAGCTGTGAGGATCTATTCGTGCACTTGATAGTGAAGCTCCTCGACGCAAGGTCACGCCGAGATTGGGAAGACGTCATTGGAGGGACATCGGAGCCAGCGACATACGCCGAGGTCAAGGAATTCCTGGAGAAGCGAATGCAGACCCTGGAAGCGCTGCATCCTCAGAAACCGGAGGCAGCGTCAGCTAAATCCGGGGACGCCGGTACTCGATCCACGAGAGCTCACCACGCCCAGAAGCAGGAAGTGAAGCGCGGGCGCTGCTCTGCAAGAAAGACCACTTCCTGATGCTCTGCGACGGCTACAAGGAGAAATCGCCGGAGGAGAGGAAGAAGCACGTCGAGGCGAACCAACTGTGCCTCAACTGCCTCGGCAAGCATCAGGTGAGTGAATGCCAGTCTAAAAAGAATTGCTCGGCGTGCCAGGGTAGACACCACACCTCGGTGCACGATGCCTGCCGCGAAACCACCTCGACCTCGCACGTGGCTCACCAACCCCGTCTGGGACGCGGAGCTGTTCTTCTCGCCACTGCGCGCGTCCGAGTCGCCGACAAGTTCGGCGGATTGCATGTGGCACGAGCGCTGATCGACCAGGGATCGGAGGCGTCAATGATATCTGAGGCGTTGACGCAACGGCTGCGATTATCGCGTAATTCAGCCGCGATCACCGTCTTCGGCGTCGGGGGAACGCAGACAGGCACCTCGAACGGACGAGTGTCTCTTCGGGTGTTACCTCGCGTCAATGACCATATCGGCGCTGATTCTTCCGCGCCTTACAGTCTACACCGGAGCGACGGCCGTGAGGAGAGAGCCATGGAAGCACCTGCACGGACTCGAGCTAGCCGATCCCGATTTTCAAGACACCGATCCGGTGGACATTCTGCTCGGCGCGGACGTGTATGCCGCCATCCTTGACTCCGGAGTCATCAAGGGGGGTCCACGAGAACCGATCGCGCAACGCACTTCGCTCGGGTGGATACTCTCGGGCGCGATCGAAGAATCGACCGACAGGACCGCGGCCCACAGCCATTCATGTGTCGTGGACGAGACATTGGTGGACCTGGTGAGAAGACTGTGGGAGCAGGAGGAAGTGCCGCGCAATTCTCCGCCGCGAACGTCGGACGAGCTAGAGTGCGAAGAATTGTTCGCGCGAACGCACTCACGCGACGAAACCGGGCGTTACGTGGTCCGACTTCCACTGACCGACGACACGACGGATTTTTCCGGGACGCGATTCGCCGCGAGGCGACTGCTTTCGTGCATGGAGAGCCGGTTCGTGCGCGACCTTCGATTGCATGAACTGTATCAAGAGTTCATGCATGAGTACGAAAGACTCGACCACATGTCCCCGGTAGATTCACGCGAGACGACGAGCGCCGGGCGCGTGTGTTATTTGTCTCACCACGGGGTCATGAAAAGCGTCGACGAGAAGCCGAAGTTACGCGTTGTCTTCAACAGTTCGTCACCATTGCCATCTGGCACCGCGCTTAACAACGGGTTACGCGTAGGGCCAAATCTGCTGCGGGCTCTGCCTGACATCTTAAACCGCTGGCGCCTGCACAAGCACGCGATGGCAACGGACATTGAAAAAATGTACCGCCAAATTCTCGTGCATCCGGCGGATCGCGATTTGCAGCGAATCGTTTGGCGACGCAACTCTACGGAATCGATCCAAAAGTACCGGCTTAACACGGTGACATACGGCTTGGCCTGTGCGCCATTCCTCGCCATCTGTTCACTGCTGCAATTGGCCAATGACGAGGAGGACCGGTACCCGCTGGGAGCGACCGTGCTGCGCCGCAACGTCTACGTGGACGACATCCTAGTCGGAGCCGACTCACTGTCGGAAGCGCGCGAGCTCAAGCGGCAGTTGATTCAGATTTGCAGGGCGGGCGGATTCTCGTTAAAGAAGTGGTCAGCTACCGATCCAGAGCTTCTTGAGGACATCCCCGCGACGGACAAGATGCGCGCCGATCTCCGGGTCTGGGAACCGCACGAAAGCCATTCTATGCTCGGACTACGTTGGCATCCGGGCATTGATAGCTTCTCGTTCGCGCTACGCGAGATCAAGTCCCAGCCGACCACGAAGAGGGCTGTCCTCTCCTTCACGGCGCAGCTATTCGACCCCTTGGGCTGGCTCGCACCAGTGGTCGTCCGAGCGAAGATTCTCATCCAGTCAGTCTGGTTGCAGGGCCTTGACTGGGACACTCCGCTGGCGCCAAGGGACGCCGAGTTCTGGGCGTCATTCAAGGCGGATCTCCTGAGCCTCGACCGCATACGAGTGCCGCGCTGGCTCAGTCATCAGGCAGAAGACAGCATCGAGCTCCATGGCTTCGCCGACGCTTCAGAGCGAGCATTCGCCGCCGTGCTGTACATCCGAGCCATCGGATCTGACGGAAGCGCCACCGTCTCATTGGTGGCCGCTAAATCCAAGGTCGCGCCCGTGAAGCAGGTGTCCTTGCCAAGACTCGAGCTCTGCGCCGCCGCCTTGCTGGCGTCTCTCGTCCATCACCATCGGACCGTAATCGAGCTGCCAATCACTGGCACACATCTCTGGTCCGACTCCACGGTGACCCTGGCGTGGATAAAAGGTCATCCAGCACGCTGGAAGACATACGTGGCAAACCGCGTTGCAGAAATCCAGCGCATCGCGCCTGAGGCACACTGGCATCACACGCCCGGAGGAGACAATCCGGCCGATTGCGCGTCCCGAGGACTCTCACCCAGTGATCTGGCAAGTCACGAGCTGTGGTGGAAGGGGCCACTCTGGCTGACTACGACGCCAGGTTCATGGCCTGCCGGGCCTGCCATGGAGACCACGATGGAATTGCCAGAGCAACGGACGAGCAGCCACGCAGCATTTCGACAACGTCCGGATGAGCCAGCGATGCTGACGAGACACTCCTCATTGCATCGCCTCCTGCGCGTCTCAGCATGGTGCCGACAATGGCTGCGCCCAAAATCTGCTCGTGAGCCTACACTGACGGTCGATGAGCTGCAGGCCGCCGAAGACGCATGGATCCGCGTCTCACAAGCGTGGGGATATCCCACCGAGCTCGCCGCCTTGTCAGGTGGCAGGGAACTACCAGGGAAGAGCCCACTTCTCAAGTTCAACCCTTTCGTAGACGGCAAGGGCATCATGAGGGTTGGAGGTAGGCTGAAGAACGCTTCTCTCTCGCATGACGAGAAGCATCCGGTCATCCTGCCGAGCGAGTCTCATTTGACGAGGCTCTTCATCGAAGCCAGCCATCGACGAACGCTGCACGGGGGCGTGCAGTCGACCCTCGGTCTCCTGCGTCAGCACTTCTGGATTCCACGTGGAAGAGCGTGCGTCAAGGAGGTCATCCACCGGTGCGTGACATGCCTCCGATGGCGGGCGGCAACGCCGCAACCGGCGATGGGCGATCTCCCTCGACCTCGCGTGACTCCGTCGAGGCCGTTTCAGCACACCGGGGTCGACTATGCCGGACCGATCTTCCTGAGGACCACCAAGGGTCGCGGCCATAAGAGCACCAAGGCATTCATCGCTGTCTTTGTCTGCATGAGCACCAAGGCCGTGCACTTAGACGTCGCATCCGACTATACAGCCGACGCCTTCCTCGCTGCGCTGCGTCGCTTCATCGCCCGCATAGGGCTTTGCGAGGTAATGTACAGCGATTGCGGTACAAATTTTGCAGGAGCGGACCGTCAACTTAGAGGCCTGTTCACCGCAAGCAGCAAGGAGGGCCGCCACATCGCCGACGAGCTGGCGCGTGACCGCATTTGATGGAAGTTCAACCCCCCGGCGGCGCCGCACTTTGGCGGGTTGTGGGAGGCGGCTGTCAAGGCGCTTAAGCGGCATCTCCGTCGGGTGATCGGCGATGCAACGCTGACGTTCGAGGAGATGTCCACACTCCTCGCTCAAGTGGAGGCGTGCCTCAACTCGCGACCGCTCGAGGCGTTGACAGAAGATCCGGACGACACCGCCGCCCTGACGCCAGGGCATTTTCTGATCGGCACTGCGCTCAACGCTGTGCCCGAGCCCTCGCTGACTACGACACCGGAGACTCGACTCACGCGATGGCAGCTGGTGCAAAAGATGAAGCAGCACTTCTGGGACCGGTGGTCGCGAGAGTATTTGCACTCGCTGAATCACCGCCCGAAGTGGTGGAAATCAGACACCGCTGTCGAGGTCGGTCGCCTGTGCATTCTCCGCAACGAGAATTCACCGCCAAACAAGTGGCCGTTGGCGCGGGTTACGCACACGCATCCCGGAGAAGACGGCCACGTGCGCGTCGTGACCGTGAGAACCGCGTCGTCGACGTTTACGCGCCCCGTAAACCGCCTCATCTTGCTGCCGATGCAACGCGACCGTGAGGCAGACGAGCAAAAGTGACGCGAAGCGCATCGCGTTTGCCCTGCAATGCCGTTAACTCGTCTCTTTGTCGTGTTCTATATCAATTCCTGTATAATAAATCGGCATGCATTACTTCACTGCGCTCATCGCACGAAAAACGAGCGATTGTCTCTCCGCGCGAGCATCGAGCCGTTCGAATGCCTGGACGTGAAAAGGCGACAGCAGGGATCGTTCGGCGAATTGTCCCAAACGAGGCGGGCGGAATGTTTGAGCGAGATCAATTAATTATACGATTTATTAATTCCGCGTCCAGCGTATCTCAATCGTTAAATTTAAACGTTAAACGGTCTTGTATATCGGTCGTGTCGCGTCCTTATTATTGTTGTCGTCTTGTTGTTTGCGAGTTATAATCCTTGTACAAATAATCTCAGCTGATCGTTCGATCTCCGAGGTGATTGTCGTGTTCGCGCGGATTTGTATAAACACGGCACGTGCGCCAGCAACCGTCGATAGTTTTTTCTCGTCGCGCGCTCAGCTGATAGCGCGACATTGGGTCGATATACACAAGTTTTTGCGAGGTCTTAAATTTAGCTTTCGTCGAATTTCAGTTCAGTTCGTCGCTAGCTCGCTCACGTCTCGATTTCTTTTCCTTTGCCGAATAATCACCGCGGATTTTTCTGTCGCTTGCAGAACGCGCTAACATTATATCTGTTCGCTCGAACGACGAAGTCGCTTGCTTCGCACAACACATTATCGTGTTCAATTAAAATTTAATGTATTATTTCTTTTTCTTTTTGTCTTTTGAATAAATTGTGAATTTAGTTGTGCTGTGAATTATCGCGCTCTGTACTTGATATTTGTCCGCCTCCACTCCGATCACTCGCACGCTTTCCTTCGCGCTCTACGTAACACAGATGAATTATTTTCTATAATATTAGAGTAAATCTATTTAATGTAAGATGCAGAAAAAATTAAAACTGCGAAATTTTGCATTCTTTTATTTATCTAATATTGCATTCTATTCTATTTGCAGAAAAAAATGAAATGCAATAAAATATACATATATGTATAGTATAGTAGGGGGTGTAAATATATATGCAATAAAATATATATATAGTATAGTAGGGGGTGTAAATATATATATATATATATAATAAACTTTATTTATATCTCTAAATAATTATGCATATTTATTTAATCCAAATATACTCAAACGTATATTCAAGAAAAGATAATACAAAAAAAAAATGTAAAAAATTTAAAAATAAAAGTTTAATGCAAAAAAATTTAAAGTTAAAAAAATAACAGTTAAAAAATTAAAGTGAAAAATTAAAGGAAACATATTTTATGCAAAAATTTATAGTTAAAAGGATAAAAGCTAAAAATTAAAGTTAAAAATATAAAGGTAAAAAAATTACATTTGCAAAAAACTTAGCGCTGTTTTTCCAAGTTTTTTTGCAAATGAAATTTTTTTATTTTTATTTTTTTAACTTCAATTTTAGCTTTTATTTTTTTAACTATAAATATTTTTGCATAAAATCATTTAACTGTAATTTTTTTAACTTTAAATTTGCATTAAAAATTTAATTTTATCTTTTTAATCTATTTCTTAATTTTTATTTTTTTTACTTTAAATTTTTTGCATTAAATTTTTTTACTTTAATTTTTAACTATAATTTTTAAATTTCCTTCTAACTTAAAATTTTTTAATTTTCTAAATTTAATTTTTTGTGTTTTGTAATATTTTTTCTTAAATATACGTTTGAGTATATTTGAATTAAATAGATATGATTAAATATTTAGAAATGTAAATATAATTTATTGTATATATTTATACAGGGTGTTTCAAAATTGTACGGCACTATTCTAGGGACGCGTTCTCTAGGTCAAAATAAACACAAAAGTTCATATAAACATATATCTCAAACTTATTTATTATCGAGGTATTAAAGGATAAAGATATATTTCTAATAGTGTGATGTGGTTATTAGAGGTTTTTATGACAACTGGTCGACAAAGATTTCAACGAACTGCAAACTTTGAAGAAGAATTACTTGAATGAATTACTTGAATGAATTACTTGAAAAATTACTTTGAATGGTTATTTTTACTTTTTAATATCTTGATAATAAATAAGTTTGAGACCTATCTTTATATGAACTATTTTGTTTATTTTGGCCGAGAACGCGTCCCTAGAATAGTGCCGTGCAATTTTGAAACACCCTGTATAAATATATTGAAAATATATAATTGGAAAAGCAGCGCTAAGTTTTTTGCAAATGTAATTTTTTTACCTTTATTTTTTTAACTTTAATTTTTAGCTTATATCCTTTTAACTATAAATTTTTGCATAAAATATGTTTCCTTTAATTTTTAATTTTAATTTTTTAATTGTTATTTTTTTAAATTTAAATTTTTTTGCATTAAACTTTTATTTTTAAATTTTTCACATTTTTTTTCGTATTATCTTTTCTTGAATATACGTTTGAGTATATTTGGATTAAATAAATATGCATAATTATTTAGAGATATAAATAAAGTTTATTATATATATATATATATTTACACCCCCTACTATACTATATATATATTTTATTGCATATATATTTACACCCCCTACTATACTATACATATATGTATATTTTATTGCATTTCATTTTTTTCTGCAAATAGAATAGAATGCAATATTAGATAGATAAAAGAATGCAAAATTTCGCAGTTTTAATTTTTTCTGCATCTTACATTAAATAGATTTACTCTAATATTATAGAAAATAATTCATCTGAATATTATACATTATATTTTTCTAAATTTACTTAGCGTGACTTTTTAATTTCACTTCTTTTTGATGCTAATATTTTAAGTTTTTTCCCGTTTATTAATGAAGATAAAATATAATTTATAAATATAATTTTTGAGAAAAAATATTTTTAATGGCGATTAATTTTTGTTACGGTAAAAAATATATAATTTATATACTTTTTGAAAAGATAATATCTTTGATGGCGATTAATTTTTGTAAAGAACTATTTTGGCTGGAGAAAGATATACTTAGCGCTTTTTTTTACATCTGTGATGTCTTTTTTAGACGGATTTCACAAATTTTTGCAAAGTATAGTAAGACATTAAAAAATATATACGTGCGTGCGTGCGTGCGTGTGTGCGTACGTGCGTGCACTATCACCATGTCTTTAAATAATTGCGATAACATTTTTGTTCTCACTGTTTGTCTTTGTTTTTCGATATGTTTTGCATATTTGTCAATATTTATATTATATCTTATTAAGAATATAATCACTCTCTCTCGCTTTCTCTCTCTCCCTCTCTCTTCCTCCCTCCCGCTCTCTCTCCCACTCACTCACTCTCTCTCTCTCACACACACTGTTTCTCTCTCTCTCTCTCCCCCTCTCTGTACGCACGCACACATTCACGCACAGGTACGTACGCACGCACATATGCACACACAGCAAAATGCTAATGCAAATGCGCGCGCGCGCATGTATGAGTGCGCGCGCACTTACGTGTGCATGCATGCGTATGTACGTTTGTGTTCATGTGTGCGTGCCTACGTATGTGTGCGAGCGTAAGTACGTGTGCGTGCATGTGTGCGTGCGTACAGAGAGAGAGAGAGAGAGTGAGCGGAAGAGAGAGAAAGAGCGAGAGGGGGAGAAAGCGGGAGAAAGAGAGAGAGCGGAGGAGAGAGAGAATTGGTGCGGAATAGATGCGGAAAAAATGTGGAATGGATGCGGAATGGATGCAGAATAAATGCTGAATTGATGCAGAATAGATGCGTAATGGATGCGGAATGGATGCGGAATGTATGCGGATTAGGTTTGGAATAGGCGTGGAATGGATGTAGAATGGATGCGGAAAGATGCGGAATAGATGCGGAATGGATGCGGAATAGATGCGGAATGGATGCGGAATGAATGCGGAAAGATGCGGAATGGATGCGAAATTATTGCGGAATAGATGCGGAATAGATGCGGAATTGATGCGGAATAGAAGCGAAATGGATGCGGAATAAATGCCGAAAGATGCGCAATGATTGCGGAATAGATGCGGAATGTATGCGGATTAGGTGCGTAATAGGTGCAGAACGGATGCGGAATGGATGCAGAATGGACGCGGAATGAATGCGGAAAGATGCGGAATAGATGCGGAATTAAAGCGGAATAGATGCGGAATTGGTGCGGAATAGATGCGGAATGGATGCGGAATGAGTGCGAAAAGATGCGGAATAGATACGGAATTGATGCGGAATAGATGCGGAATGAATGCCGAAAGATGCGCAATGAATGCGGAATAAATGCGGAATGGGTGCGGAATTGGTTCGGAATAGATGCGGAATGTATGCGGATTAGGTGCGGAATAGGTGCAGAACGGATGCGGAATAAATGCAGAATTGATGCGGAATGAATGCGGAAAGATGCGGAATAGATGCGGAATGTATGCGGAATAGATGCGGAGTGGATGCGGATTAGATGCCGAATGGATGCGGTATAAATGCGGAGTGGATGCGGAATTGGTTCGGAATAGATGCGGAATGTATGCAGATTAGATGCCGATAGGTGCGGAATAGGTGCGGGATGGATGCGGAGAGATGTAGAATATATGCGGAATAGGTGCGGAAAAGATGCGGAATGTTGCGGAATAGATGCGAAATAATTGCGGAAAAGTTGCGGAATTGATGCGGAATAGATGCGGAATAGATGCGGAATGGATGCGGAATAGATACGGAATAAGTATGGAATAGATGCGGATTATGTGTACTAAGAGAGAGAGAGAGAGAAAGAGAGAAAAAGAGAGAGAGAGAAAGAGAGAGAGAGAGAGAGAGAGAGAGAGAGAATAAGAGAGAGAGAAACCGGAAGAGAGAGAGAGAGCGGGAGAGAGAAAGAAAGCGAGAAAGAAAGAAAGCGGGAGAGACAGAAAGCGGGAGAGAAAAAGAAAGCGGGAGGGAGAGAGAGAGAAAGCGGGAGGGTGAGAGAGAGAAAGCGGAAGAGAGAGAAAAAGCGGGAGGGAGAGAGAGAAAGCGGGAGGGAGAAAGAGAAAAAGCGGGAGAGAGAAGAATAACGGGATGGAGAAAAAAAGAAAGTGAGAGAAGGAGAGAAAGCGGGAGAAAGAGAGGGAAAGCGGTAGAGAAGAAGAGAAAGCGAGAGAAAGAAAGAGAGAGAAAGCGGGAGAAAGAAAAGGAGATGAAGAGGAAGAGAGGGAAAGAAAGCGGTAGAGAGTGAGAGAAAAAGCGGGCGGGAGCGAGAGAGAAAACGGGAGAGAGAGAGAGAGTGAGAAAGAAAGCGGGAGAGGGGGAGGAAGAAAGCGGAAGAGGGAGAGAAAAAGCGGGAGGGAGATAGAGAAAAAGCGGGAGAGAGAAAAAAGCGGGAGGGAAAGAGAGAAGAGGTGGAAGAAGAAGAGAAAGCGGGAGAAAGAAAGAGAGAGAAAACGGTAGAGAAGAAGAGAAAGCGGGAGAGAGTCAGAGAAAGCGAAGAAAGAGAGAAAGCGGGAGAAAGAGAAAAAGCGAGAGGAAAACAAAGAGAAAGCGGGAGAGTGAGAAAAAGCGGAAGGGAGAGAGAGAGAGAGAGAAAGCGTGAGAGAGAGAGAGAGAGAAGGAGAGAGAGAGCGGGAGAGAGTGAAAGAGCGAGAGAGAGAAGAGAGAGAAAAACCGGGAGAGAAAGAGGAAGCGGAACGTGCGCACGCACACAACTTAGAAAAAAAATTATGGGCCTTGCGACAGTGGCGCCATCTAGCGGTGTATCAGTGAACCTGGACAAATTTGGCGGCTTGCGACAGTGGCGCCATCTAGCGGTGTATCTATGAACCTGGACAAGTCCGACGACGTATCTGAATGACACATTTTCGGCAGAAAAATGCATGATGAATATTAAGATCTGTACATCCAGTGTATCTTCCAGTGTGATTATGGTATCATTACATTCGGAAAAATCTATGTTCTCGATTGATATGTTCATTTTCTCGAAAAGATGGTCCGATGTACGAGATATTTTAATTCATTTTTAATTATTTTCGTAAAAACGTCCTCGTTCCGGTAAATGATACGCAGTAGCGTCTGTTAGTAAAATGTTGAAAAGAAACGAAAGATATACTTAGCGAGACGCTACCGCGTCTCTTGATTTCTTTCTATAAGCTCTATCCAACGATACCCAGGTTGCCCCATGTTGCCATTTAAAATTTTTAAGTTGCCCTCGATTTCCGGTATTTCCGGGGGGTTCCCAAAAATGAAAGTACCATCATCAGAAACTTTAGATAGGCTTTTATGGTTAACATGTTTGTCCCAACTTCCTAGCACCATCCCTTTTCAAAATAAAATAGGTGGACGGGTGGTCTGATACACCCTGTATATTTGCAAAATTCTACATGGGTTTGCAACTTTGTACGCGAAACGACATCCACCCTCATCGCTCAGTGCTTTCAGTGTGTAACGAGGTCTATATTTGTAAAATTCCACATGGGTGTGCAGCTTTCCACATAAAACGAGGTCCGCCTCCATCGCTCGGTGCTTTCAGTGTGACGAGCTCTATATTTGTAAAATTCCACATAAAGCAACTTTCTACGCGAAACAAGATCCACCCCCATCATCCCCTGCTTTCAGTGCGAAACGAGGTTTATGTTCTTACAATTTCACATGGGATTGCAACTTCCCACGCGACGCGTTCGATTTATAATGACTATACAGACAATAATTTGATACTACTACCTGATACTGAAATGAACATTTTTCTCATTTACGAACATAGCTGTAAGGAAAGTCGGCGGGTTAAGCGGATATCAATAGCCGCGGATAGTTAGGAGATAGAAGGCTAAAGGGGAAATGCTTGATCTGGTGATAATAACGACTCGATTGCCACGAACGGTTATATATTTATATATTGGCAATAAACATGTTAATGAACGTAGGCGCGTACAATCAAAGGCGCGAACACGGGAACGGTAACGATAACTCTCAAGAGGATTACCCACGATGCACGTGGTAACACCTCGGTCGCCGTAACAAGAGTCCTGACATTTCTCATTAAACAGTAAAGTTATTAACAAAGAAAGTTTATTGAATAAATCGCATAGAAAGTTGCAAACCTATGTAGAATTGTAGAAACATAGACCTCGTTTCGCACTAAAAGCAGGGGATGATGGGAGTAGACCTTGCTTCGCGTGGAAAGTTGCAAACCCATATGAAACTATAAGAACATAGACCTCGTTTCGCACTGAAAGCAGGGGATGATGGGGGTGGACCTTGCGCTTCGCGTGGAAAGTTGCAAACCCATGTGGAATTTTGCAAATATAAATCTTGATACACTTTTGTTAATAACATTTTAATAAAGGGCGACCGGAAATTAAATCCTTTTGCATGTTCTCAGGGTCATTACCTTGACAACATATGTGAAGGTCAACGTCATTCGTGAAGCAGCTCACTTTATACACATTTACCCCTAAAACCATTTTAAAATGTTTCTTGCAATATTTTTATAGAAATATTTAGAAATATTTTTTGAAAACATGTCCCAATATTTTGTGCTGTATGAGTAAAAATACAAGTGCAAACATTAGATGTACAAATAAAAACATTAAATCAAAAGGAATTGTGTGTGTACTTTATCATAAACATAAAATATTTTTAAATAAAATGTGATTATGCGTAGCGTGAACTATTTTTAAAATTTTATAAATGAGTAATAAGATTATAAAAATATTCTACATGTTTATAAGATGTGTGTGTGTGTGTGTGTGTGTATGTGTGTACTGTAATAATTTATTTCGATTTAAACTTTTAACTTTTTAACTTGTAACCCATAAATTTAAACTTTTAATTTTTAACCCAAAAAGAACTCCCAGTTCCCACCGGGTTAATAAAAATACAAGTGCATAGTTAAAAATTTAAATCGAAAGAAATCATTACAGTACACACACACACACATCTTTTTATAAATGTATTGCATTAATAGATATTGATTATATTTTGACGTCCATAGCGATTACCTCTGTCTCGTCCTGAGTCTTGGTTTCGTCCTCATCCCCGTCCCCATCTTTGTCTCGCTCGTTCCCATTTTGTAGGGTGTTTTATTGAAACAAAGATTATATTATGTATTTTCCTGCTTGTATATTTAATTAATGTATCAATTTATATTTAATTAATGTATCATTAATTATTAATTAAAATGCATACTTACTTTTTACGTTTGCTGTTTTCGTTGATGAGTGTTCTACGATGTGATGATGTTGACGGCAACGGATTTACTGTTGACATTGACGGCAACGGATTTATTGTTGACGTTGACGGCAACGGATTTACTGTTGACGTTGACGAGACAACGGATTTACTATTGACGATGACGATGACGTTGACGGCAATGGATTTACTGTTGACGTTGACGGTGGCGGCGGAGGCGGTGCAGATTGTAGTGGTGGCGGCGGCGCCGGTTGTGATTTTAATTGCTCTTTTAACGTTTTAACCCTTGCTTTAGAGCCTCGTTTTTTTTGACTGCAGCTTCAGCCTTCAAACGTATCATTGATTTTTCTAAATTTCTATTCTCACAGGTATTGTTATTTAATTCCTCTTGTATTAATTTATTCGATGTTTTGAAAATTAATAAAAAATGAGAAAAATGTATAAAATATATAAAAAGCAAAGATATTTTATACACAATGTTATCTCTCATATAGCACAGAACATTGCAGCAATATTGCGGCAATGTTTCAATGCTGCAACAATATTGCGGCAAGGTTGCCACAATGTTGCTGCAATGTTCTATGCTACATGGGAGACAACATTGGTTGTGTATAAAGTACAACATTGGTTATGTATAAAGTATATAAAATATCTTTATAGAAATGATAGTCCATACAGCATATAAGATTGCAGCAATATTACGGCAATGTTGTAATGCTACTACAACATTACGGCAATGTTGTCGCAATGTTGCTGCAATGTTCTGTGCTGTATGGGAGATAACATTAATTAAACTTTATTTTTTGTTGTAATGCGTGCAATATATACGCATTACAATACATACACACGTGTATTTTTCTCCCGTTAATAAAATACTTTATACACAATGGCCGCATTCAGCGCACAAAACAGTTGCGGGATCGCTCCCTCTCCCAGCATTTATTTCCGCTGAATGCTTTGCTGACTGAGCGCTCGACACCACTCGACATTTGATCACCATCTGATCGACGCGTTTTATTTTTGTGTACATAAAAGTTATAACGTGACAGATATGAATCATATACATAAGTATACTTTTAAAATTTGTGGCTGACGACGGGCTAAATATGAATATTTTACGTCTTATTGTCGATAATTTTCAACCGTTGCCTGAGAATAACATACACGCTAGACAACGCCGAGCTGCAAAGACGCGAAATGTGGAATATTTTCAATCAACGATTCCGACATATACGGACGATCAATTCAAGGAACATTTTCGAATGACTCGAATAACTTTTGAGGTATGTACAAAATTCCACTCCATTATAAATATATAATTTGTTATGAAATATATAATTCTATATAGAAATGACAAAGAGGTTAGACTGGTTATATGTTAGGGTTATTATTATTAGTATAATATACAATTTGCAACGATTACTTTTCCCTCGGTATCGCGGAAAAGCACGCGCAACTTCGTCGTGCTCGGTATTAATTATTCGCGGACGAACTTCGATCCTTACGGTATTTGGGCGCCAGGTACGGTCAGGCCGCACCGCTTATCGTTATCTCCTTAATCGACAAATCACACGACGGCTCAACCGCGGTAGCTCGGTATCATAATTTTTGGTAGAGTGGCGTGGTTCTTTTTCGCGAGGGGAAGGAGGCCCGAAATCCCGGAGAGAGAGAGAAAGGACTAATTACACAGACAACAACGTCACATATAAAATAATGTAGAATGTATTTTCCCACGATCTTTACAGGGGACTGGTTACTATCGTTAACTTAACAGGAGATCGTCACTTCATCTCGAACTACATTATCTGTTCGGCTTTAACCGCTTCTCTCGGTAGCATTTCGACGACAATTCTCTCGTGTCTTTTATTACAATAACTTTAAATCAAAGGCTTAAACCAGAATAATGTAATAACTAATGACTCTATACAATATTACTAGACGTGAATTTGACGTAGATACAAGGACTGTCGACTCGGTACGGCGCCCCTCGAAGGCGAAGAAGGCTAATGGATAAAATAATTATTAACGCGGATCTCAACGCGGGTCCCGTGCTTTCTACGCAATAATTATCTCGGTAACATAAAAATATTCGATAATATCAAACGAGCCTATCGGCTCGGTAACGCGATTCTTATAACTTGATTCTTACACGGGTCCCTGCCGAGTCCGCGCTTACCGGGAAGTCGAAGTGGTGGCCTTACAATTTCCTCGTCGTCGGTCGATGATCCTCGATCCGTCGGGGTCGCCGTCACGTCGAGCAGTGATTTTCGATGGGCCGGCGGCACGCCGGTAGCCGCACGCGGTGGCGCTGCGCGCGCCGTTCAGGGCCGAAAATCGATTTTGGCTTTGATCGAGATTCCTACCTCCGGTCGCGGGCTCTCTTACGCCGTTGTACATAATTTTGTTTTCTTCCTTGCTCTCGGGAGTCCTGCCGTCGCAGCGTTATGTTGGCGGCTCCGAACGCATCTCGGACGGCCCGCGTAATTAATTAAAGCTGGCCTTTCTCCTATGCAGGGATCCTCGCGGGGTGATCAGTCCCGTGTGCTCCCTCTTTCCTCTCGGGATGCTGTGTCGGGCCCCTCGGAGTTCACTATCCTCGTCTCGGGATGTAGGCGCCTGCTTCTCCTCCTCGTGCTGACTGCGATTCGTAGGCTCTCCGAGGCTGTAAAGAAATGACTCGGCCGTAACAGTCCTTATGTGACTCGGTATTATTCGGAATAAAACGACATCGGTCGCCTACCTGGCCCTTCGCGCGATCCCGCTCCGTGCGCACCGCTCTCGACCCCACTGCTCTCCTCACCCGGATTCGCTTCCTCAGGATTTCTTCTTCCTATAACAATTACACTTCGGGGCCACCACCTCAACTCCCGATATTCCATCCGGAAAACGCGAGTCGGCGTAAAGTTCGCCGCTCGCTCACAAAATTTCCTAAACGATTACGCCCTTTTTAACCGTTCCCGGTCGGGCGCGTCCGCCCTTGTGACGGGCGCGAAACGCCACGTCACAACTCCCCCCTTCCTGGGGAGGACCGAGAAGGTCTTGGACATCGACCGTCGTCGATGACCACCAATTCGACAACTCTCCATTCCACGAAAATCCGAAACCAGAACTCTCCTCTGCCAACTCGCCCGCGAGGTCCCGAGCCCTGTCGACATTACGATATTCCCTTGAGTAGAGCCATCCTAGAACCGGTCTCAATCAACCGACGATCTCCGGGGAAGTTTTCGAGGGTTTCGAGAGGGAAAGATACGAACTCAGAGGTTATACATATATAAAAAAAATACATTTATTAGACGCATGCGACCTCGTCGCTGAACACACGTACATCACAGTTTCCTCCCTCTTCTCGGTAACTTCCGAGAGGGGTTCTCTTATAACCTAATGTTGGCCTTAGTGGCTCCGTATCGAAAAAGAAAAAAAAACAAATGGCCGTTAGGAGGAACCGACATAACGAACAAAAACAAAACAAAAGAAATCTCGGTATCTCATACTTTGTACCTGGCCCAAAAACAAAAAATAAAAAAAAATAATAAAAAATAATAAAAAAAAAGGAAAAGACGCGAAAAGAAGAAAGAAAAAAAAAATAAAAGGCGACTAGCATCTCGCGTCGCAAAGGCTAGCGGGGGTCGCCGTTCTATGGCCCAGAGGGATATGGCGCGTGGCGCGTCTCCCGGCGTCGGCCGTTCCGCTCCGGGCAGGAACTTCTTCCCGGGCCACGTTCGTCCTGTGATGGGGCCTCAGGGTCGTAATGAGGCCCGCATCGGGGACAGGTCCTCACGGTTGTCCCCTCTCGTCCGCACCCATAACAGAAATCCCGCCGCCGCGGGAGAGGGCAGGCTGTGTATCGGTGCCGGCCGCCGCAGTTCCAGCAGCCGAGCGGAAGCCTCTCCATCACGGGTTCTGTGCCCCGTGGTCTCGGCTGCTGGGGTTCCACTCTCCGGGACTCTGTCGATCCGGCTCTATCCGGCAGGTACGGGGAGGTAGCCCGGTCCACCCTCCTTCTCTGCGGGCGCGGTGAAGAAGCCCGGTCGATCGTCCGTCTCGGCGGATACGGGGAAGAGGCTCGGTCTGTCGCTCTTCTCCTCTCGCTATCTCGGTATCTGGAGGTCCGATCGGCTTGAGTGGCCCGATCGGTCCCGGCCTCCACTATCCGCACGTTTTGGCCCACGTGACGCACGGGGGGGCGTACGTAGACCTCTCCCTGAGCCTGCGACATTTCGGTCTGCGTTCCTCCCTCCCGAGTTTCCGGGAATTCTCTTATTACGGCCCCTCGGGTCGTTGTGGTTAGTCTCTGGACCGTCTCTTGTATGTCCACAACCTCGGCCCAGAACTCGGGGTAGCTCTCCTCTAGGTACTCTAATACGGGAGCATACTGCCTAAGAAACAGGCGCCATATCTCCCTGGCTGCTTCCATCGTCTCGGTATTCTAGTCGGGGTCAGGGATATGGTACGGTTTTAAATCTTGGATATGAACTTTGCCCACGACCGCTCCGTCTAGGCGGGTCAACTCGTAGACAACAGGGGACAGTTTTAAACCAATTCGGAAGGGACCTTCAAATTTTGGTGCCAGTTTTGCTGCGAAGTTTTGCGCGGCGGAGGATAGAACATGTCGCCTCCTCAAAACCAGCTCGCCCGTACGGAAAACGCGAGGTCGACGCCGTAGGTTATAATGCGCCGCTTGCCTCTCGTAGGCCCCCTCAAGATTCTCAATGACCCATTCCTGCACTATTTTCAACCGCTGCATCCTATCCGACCAAACCGTAGGATCTGCTGCTTCTACCTGAGTCATATCGTTACCTCGGTCTCGCAGTCTATCTCTCGGTACTAATTCGCGGCCTAAATTCAAAAACGCGGGAGAAGTGCCTATTGAGGAATGCACAGCGGTGTTATACGCGAATCTAAAATCGGTAATATTCCTGTCCCATTCCCTGTGGTCTCTGTCAATAAATGCTACAATCATCGTTTTCAGAACACGATTCACCCTCTCGACTGGATTCGCCTGAGGGTGGTAGGGGGGAACGGTGGTGTGAGTTATTCCGTTCTCGTCGCTAAATTCTTTAATTACGCGATTCACGAACTCGGTACCGTTATCTGTAAGTAGAAACTTCGGAGTGCCCCAGCGCGAAATAATTAAATCTTCGAGAGCTTCCCGAATTTTCGGACCGGTCGCCGATCTTAGCGTTTTACACTCGATCCATTTTGTAAAGAGATCCTGAATGACCAGGAGATACTGGAAGCCAGATTTACTGCGCGGCAAGGGACCCATAATATCTGCCGCGACTATCGTCCATGGAGCCTCCGCTATTCGCCTCCCCATTAATCCTGCAGGGTTAGCTTGTTCCACTTTCGTCAACTGACACGTACCGCATTTCTTTACGTGACTAACTACGTCTCGGAACATTCGCGGCCAATAGTATGATACCGCTAGGCGCTGATAGGTCTTCTCGATACCGAGGTGTCCGGATTGAGGAACATCGTGTGCTTCGCGTAGCGCTTCTTTTCGCAATTCGCTCGGTAATACCAATTTCCATCTATCGAGATCCTCAACGATATCCGATATTACTGGCTTAGGCCTCAAAAAATATAACCTCTCGTCCATCACCCGCCACTGATTATAGCGATCGGGCTCACTCGCGACTTGTTCGAATCGACGCTTATACCACTCATCGGTGCTCTCGGTATCCGGAATATCTAATACTTCTGCCGCTACGCTCACGGTCGCGTTGATTTCGACTTCCCCCTCGTAACTTCTCGACAAAGCGTCCGGCACGTGGTGCAGGGCTCCTTTTCTGTGTATAATCTCGTAGTCGTACTCTAATAACTCGAGGGCCCACCTGGCGAGTCTGCCTGTGGGATTCCTCAAGTTATGGAGCCATCTCAGACTACTGTGATCTGTGATCACAGTGAATCTATAGCCTTCTAAGTACGGCCTGAACTTCTTTATGGCCCACACCACGGCCAGGCACTCCTGCTCGGTAACTGAATATTTTCTTTCGGGGTCTGCCAGAGCGCGACTCGCGAACGCGATCACTCTCTCCCCCTCCTCAAAATTTTGCGTCAAGACGGCACCTACTCCCACCGAGCTAGCGTCTGTCTGGAGTACGAACGGTCTTTCGAAATCTGGGCACGCTAAAACCGGAGCTGTGGTGAGATGTTCTTTAATTGTCTGTACTGCGCTAGATTGTTCCTCTCCCCATTCCCATCGTTTATTTTTCTTAAGTAATCGCGTCAGGGGTTCGGTAATTGTGGCCAAGTGTGGTATAAACCGTCTATACCATGAGGCCATGCCTAAAAAGCGTCTAAGTTGCTTAATGTTTCTCGGTATCGGAAATTCCATAATCGGTAGCGTTTTGTCGGGATCTACTGTAAGTCCTTCCTTCTGGACTATAAATCCGAGATATTTTACGTACGATTTGCAGAATTCACACTTTTCCGGATTTATTGTTAATCCTGCCGACGATATTTTGGCTAGAACTTTTTTAAGCCATACTACATGTTCCTCAAAGGTGGGTGTCGCGATAATTATATCGTCTAAGTAGGCGAATGCGAAAGGCTCCATTTCCGGTCCGATTAATTTATCTAAAAGCCGCTGAAAAGTGGCCGGAGCTCCTGTAAGACCATACGGCATTCTCGTGAAATGGTAAAGTCCCTTGCCAGGCACACTAAATGCGGTAATTTCGCGACTATCTTTTGCTAGGGGGATCTGAAAATAGGCCTGGCTGAGGTCGAGGGTGGAAATATACTGCGCGGCTCGCAATTTGTCTAAGATCGCGCTCATATTCGGGAGAGGGTAAGCGTCCTTCTTCGATACCTCATTAACCTTCCGAAAATCTAAACAGAATCTATATTTCCCGTTTGGCTTCTTCACCATTACTACGGGATTCGACCATTCACTATACGAGGGCTCGATTATACCGCCCTTTAACATTTTGTCGACTTCCTCGCGCACGGCTTCCTGAATTTTTGGTGAGACTACATAACAACGCTGTTTGATCGGTTTTTGTGACCCGACGTCGATCTGATGTTCGGTCAGGGAAGTAACTCCCGGGTTTTCGCTCGGTATCTCGACCGCGTTCTTTAATACTGTCTCTAATTCCGCGCTTTGGGAGGAGGTGAGCTCGGGTAGTCCGCTACACGCTCTCTCGGTATGCTCGGTATTGCCGAAGTGGTATCTAACTGCTGGTTGTCGCGAGAAAAACCATTCCGACTTTGCCAGGTCTAATCCTATCCCGAATTTGCACAAAAAATCCATCCCTACGATACATGAAACCGCTAGGTCCGGTAGTAAACCTACGAAAAGTGAATGCTCCACGTCTCTCAATCGGAGAGGTACTTCGCTCACCTTATCTATTCGCGCGATTTGGCCGTTGGCCGTTCTAATCTTACCGCCTCGGTATCTCGATATCGGTAATTTCAGCGAATTTATTATCGCAATTCCTTCGCGCCCCACGAGAGTTCTGCTTGAGCCTGAGTCTACTAATGCCGTCAGGGGTTTTCCCATTATATAGATCACAAAATACTGTAGCGGAGGGAACTCGGTATCGTCTAATGTCACATACGACTGAATGCCTATCATATCCGCATTTCCGTAATTTTCTAACGTATTTCCGCGGGTCTGTCCTTCTGGAGCCGTTAGGACCCGATCTACCGACTCTCGTTTCCGTTTCCCTGACAGTTCGGACACGTACGCGTGGTGTGTTGTTTCTTACCACACCGATAACAGTGTAGGTTACGCGCCTGAGTGCAATCTCGCGATCGGTGACCCTTCCCGTCGCAATTCCAGCATCTCATCTCCGCCGTCCGGGTATTATTTGCTGCGGAGGTGGAGGGTTTCGGATCCGAATTCGCTTTATCTATCGCGTTCACGGAGGCCTTCTTCGACTCGGTAGTTGCGTTCTTTTTTCCCTTCGGCTTGGTCGCGGATATCCCGGCCGCTGCCATCGGTTTCGAGTGTTTTGGTTGTCGCGGCGTAGCTCGATAAGCGAGTTCCGGGAAGATAGATCGCGCCTGACTCGGCTGTCGATCGGGCTCGTAACACTCTTCGACTTGTGAAGCTAACGTTTCCAATGATCTAAAATCGTAGACCTCCTTCCGGCGTACGGCGATTCTTAACCTCGGTAACATGTTACGATGGGCGTAATTTAACTGTTCGCTTAATTGCCAGGGGGGATCCAATCTCTCTAATAATGCCTGCATACAGGTAATATAATCGACTACGGGCTCATCTTCCCCTTGCTTGCGCCGCATAATTTCGTCCCGCAACGTAAACTGGAAGTTCGGGCAACCGAATCGGGAACGCCATGCAGCCTCGAACTGTCCCCAAGTACGCCAGAGGTGTTTATTTAAACGAAACCAGTGTGCCGCGGTACCCGATAGAAAAAATGGCAAGCACTTAAAAATTTCTTCGTCCTCTAAGAGGATGAGTTGCCGCCCTTGTTCAATACGAATGAGAAAGGCTTCCGCTTCCCCGTCCCGCGCTCCGGAAAAATTCAAGTTCCATTTACGCATTATGTTGTATGCGTCCATGGCGTACGGCGTTCGCGCGCGAGGGGTACGCTGATCGGGAACTCTACGCGTTTCGGTAAGCATCTCGGTAACTCCACGAGTCTCGTGACGCGGTTCTAAGACTCCAAGTGTTTCGGGGGGTACTACCGGCGGGGTCGGGGGGTGCACTCTAATCATGGGCTTCGAGGGCCCCGCTTTAGGTTCCTCATCTATCGCGCCCTCCAACTCCTCCGATTCCTCCTCATCTGACGCGTCGGACATCTCGGGAGTAGGGATATGTTCTTTACCCGCCAGTTGAGCGGCCTCATATCGAAGCAACCTTGTACGAAGGGTGGGGAGGATTCCCTTTTCGGATAACCCGCGATCCTCGAGAGCTCCCCTCACCTCCTCCAACGATAGGTCGCGAATCCATTTAAAATGTTCTTTAACCGACATAATTACTCGATATCGCCACCCAAGCAAGCGAACGGAAATTCTTAATGCGCGAAAGAATGCGTTTCTCGGTCCGATTCGCTAAACGGAATCGTTCTCGGTATCCTCACTCGAACGGTACTTACCGTTCTCCCGAACAATATTATCGCAACCGCACGATCCTCAGCCAAGCATTTCCTACAGTCTGTGTCGGAATGTCGAAGTTCCGTCGTCAGTCTCACGTAACGTGACTCGCAAAGGCGAAAGAACGGTATTCAAGTTCTCTAAATCACTAGTTCGATATATCGATCGTCTCTGTGTTTACGATCATTCCATTCAAGACGCGCTTCAATACTTCCTACTCGCTATGTGGGTCTATCTTTCTTATCCGTACCAAATTCCGATCAAAAGTATGTTTTATAAATTCAATTAACTATTATTATCGAAAAAAAAGAAAACTAATTTCTGAATAAAGCAAAACGAAAAGGATAGAAAGAAAGAACAGAAGAAAAGCGAAAGAGAAAAAAAAAATATGTTTAAATTCGTAAGGACTGTATTCGAGAAAAAGAAAGAGAAAAAAAATATTATTAGGATTATTTAACTTAATAGTACGGTAAAGCGCGAAGAAAGAGAACATAAACACGGAAAGTCTAAATCGTATTTAATACCTCGATACTGAAACTCGAAAGTTACGAAAACATCGAAATTTCACAATATTTACATCGGTTTATTAAGATAAGGAGGGGCGAAAATTTTCAATGAAATGAGATCCACTGGTATCTAATATGTATCTGTACAATAATAATATTAACTCTCGTGTTGTCTCGTTATTCACGAGGCTTTCAATATCTCGATACCCAAAAGAGTTATTTTCAATAACTCACTCAACATCGATAAATTCCTACTGCGAGACAAGAACACTCACTATTACGGTCACTCGGTATTCAACACGCGTAAATAAATCATAATATATACCGAGAGACATACAAAGGATAGGAAGACGCGTGATCGCGGCGGAATGTAACCTGATACGCGGCTTTGTTTACTTCGCCGCGCGCGCCGTAACGATAGAATAGACGCCGGCGATCGCTCACCGCCGCGCGATAATCATATGTACACTAATACTTTATTTTCGCGATGGCACTCAAAATTCGAGATCCCTTCGTCTCGGTATTAATTAATTTGTTACCGAGAGGAATCTCTGGGGGTATCTCATCATAATAACACATATAGATATATACATAATGTGGACAAAATAGCGGTAACACATATACATACATAAAATCGTCGACAAAAGAATCCTATACCCACGTGAAATTCCACGAGGGCCTCTCTGTGAGCTCACTCAACAGTGATATTACAAAGGTCGAGACTCATACAAAAAGAAAAAAAAGAAAATATATATCTTAATCTACTCTCTCTCCGTTACTCGAAACGACACATTCCCCTTTATTCTGACATAATTAATTAATTTTCTCTTGCGTGGGCCCCACGTTGGGCGCCAAATTTGCAACGATTACTTTTCCCTCGGTATCGCGGAAAAGCACGCGCAACTTCGTCGTGCTCGGTATTAATTATTCGCGGACGAACTTCGATCCTTACGGTATTTGGGCGCCAGGTACGGTCAGGCCGCACCGCTTATCGTTATCTCCTTAATCGACAAATCACACGACGGCTCAACCGCGGTAGCTCGGTATCATAATTTTTGGTAGAGTGGCGTGGTTCTTTTTCGCGAGGGGAAGGAGGCCCGAAATCCCGGAGAGAGAGAGAAAGGACTAATTACACAGACAACAACGTCACATATAAAATAATGTAGAATGTATTTTCCCACGATCTTTACAGGGGACTGGTTACTATCGTTAACTTAACAGGAGATCGTCACTTCATCTCGAACTACATTATCTGTTCGGCTTTAACCGCTTCTCTCGGTAGCATTTCGACGACAATTCTCTCGTGTCTTTTATTACAATAACTTTAAATCAAAGGCTTAAACCAGAATAATGTAATAACTAATGACTCTATACAATATTACTAGACGTGAATTTGACGTAGATACAAGGACTGTCGACTCGGTACGGCGCCCCTCGAAGGCGAAGAAGGCTAATGGATAAAATAATTATTAACGCGGATCTCAACGCGGGTCCCGTGCTTTCTACGCAATAATTATCTCGGTAACATAAAAATATTCGATAATATCAAACGAGCCTATCGGCTCGGTAACGCGATTCTTATAACTTGATTCTTACACGGGTCCCTGCCGAGTCCGCGCTTACCGGGAAGTCGAAGTGGTGGCCTTACAATTTCCTCGTCGTCGGTCGATGATCCTCGATCCGTCGGGGTCGCCGTCACGTCGAGCAGTGATTTTCGATGGGCCGGCGGCACGCCGGTAGCCGCACGCGGTGGCGCTGCGCGCGCCGTTCAGGGCCGAAAATCGATTTTGGCTTTGATCGAGATTCCTACCTCCGGTCGCGGGCTCTCTTACGCCGTTGTACATAATTTTGTTTTCTTCCTTGCTCTCGGGAGTCCTGCCGTCGCAGCGTTATGTTGGCGGCTCCGAACGCATCTCGGACGGCCCGCGTAATTAATTAAAGCTGGCCTTTCTCCTATGCAGGGATCCTCGCGGGGTGATCAGTCCCGTGTGCTCCCTCTTTCCTCTCGGGATGCTGTGTCGGGCCCCTCGGAGTTCACTATCCTCGTCTCGGGATGTAGGCGCCTGCTTCTCCTCCTCGTGCTGACTGCGATTCGTAGGCTCTCCGAGGCTGTAAAGAAATGACTCGGCCGTAACAGTCCTTATGTGACTCGGTATTATTCGGAATAAAACGACATCGGTCGCCTACCTGGCCCTTCGCGCGATCCCGCTCCGTGCGCACCGCTCTCGACCCCACTGCTCTCCTCACCCGGATTCGCTTCCTCAGGATTTCTTCTTCCTATAACAATTACACTTCGGGGCCACCACCTCAACTCCCGATATTCCATCCGGAAAACGCGAGTCGGCGTAAAGTTCGCCGCTCGCTCACAAAATTTCCTAAACGATTACGCCCTTTTTAACCGTTCCCGGTCGGGCGCGTCCGCCCTTGTGACGGGCGCGAAACGCCACGTCACAAATTATATATTAAATTCGAATTAGAATATAAATATAAATAATTTTTCTCGTAATAAAATATACAGGGTGTCCGGAGTCAACCGCATCACCCGTCGTGTGCAGGTAGAGGCAGTTAAACTGAGTAGGAAAGTCCTGTACCGTTTTGCGATTTTCGCAATAATTAATAAGAAATTAAATAAAAAAGAGCGGCCAATCCGTGCGAGTAAAAGCGCGCGGCGAGAAGAGACCGCCTACTGTTTACGTGATTCTTGTCGCGCGGCGAAAATAAAAGCCTAATGTTTACGCGGTTGCTACGCACGCGGCAAAGCGGGGAGGAGCACTCTACAAAGGACAATCGATAAATACGAGCAATGCATAACGTTGGACCCCCGCGTGGGCTGTCTCTTCTCGCCGCGCGCTTGAACTCGCGCGTATTGGCCGATCTTGTTTAATTTATTTCTCATTAATTATTGCAAAGATCGCAAAACGGTAGAGGACTTTCTTACTCGGTTTAACCTGCTCTATCAGCACACGACGGGTGATGCGGTTGACTCCGGACACCCTGTATACATATACAGGGTGTCCAATAATTCGCACACCACCCGTAACAGTCAGGTAGAGCGGGTTAAATCGAATAGAAAAGTCATCTACCGTTTTGCTATTTTTGCAATAATTAACGAGAAATTAATTTAAGAAGATCGGCGAATCCGCGCGAGTAGAAGTGCACAGCGAGAAGAGACCTCCCGCTGTAACTTGATACAAGGCGCGCGGCGAAGCGATGGGAGGAGCGCTCTATAAAGGACAATAGTTATGTCCTTTACTTTTTTTACCTAAGATACGATGTATGTGTGTACATAACTATTGTCCTTTGTAGAGCGCTCCTCCCATCGCTTCACCGCGCGCTTTGTATCAGATTACAGCGGGAGATCTCTTCTCGCTACGCGCTTCTACTCGCACGCATTAGTCGATTTTTTTAAATTAATTTTTCATTAATTATTGCAAAAATAGCAAAACGGTAGATAACTTTTCTATTCGATTTAACCCGCTCTACCTGACTGTTACGGGTGATGTGCGAATTATGGGACACCCTGTACATATAGCAGATTGATCATGCAGTGTATACAATTATTCTTTAACATTTAGGTATTGCTAAACGTAGTTAGAAATCATATGCAAGACGACCAAATGACAATATCCCTCTGAATAAGAAGATATTATTTACCATATGGTTGCTAAGTAAGCCCGAGTCTTTCCTGGTAGTTGGTGATCGGTTTGACATACCGACAAGCACGGGACATGATATATTTAAATCGATAATATGTGATTTAGCAGAATTAATGCCGCAGTATGTTCGATGGCCGAACGCTGCACACCGTTATTTCATTGCAGGTGAGAATTTCAATAATGTGTTTTATTTAAGTTTAATTTTATTAAGATTTATTTTTGTACATAATATTGTAGGTATTCGCAGAACGTTCACACGGCATACGAAATGTTGTGGGGGCAATTGATGGATGCCATATACCAATAAAGCAGTCACTTGGAAATGCGAATGATTATTTCAACAGAAAACAATTTCATTCAATAATATTACAAGGTAAGGCACTATTTTCAAATGTTACGCAATCCATCAAAGTAAATTATCAATAAACTGAGAAACTGTAAATTGAGAAACAAAAAGTTTCTTACAAGGGTTTGCGATCATTCTGCGCAGTTCATCGATGTATTCATAGGAATGCCAGGAAAAATGCATGATGCACGCGTGTTCAGAAATAGTAGACTGTTTCAAATGTTGACGGATCAGGAGAATCCAATTCTTCAGCGGGAACAACATTTAATTGAAGACTGCGCATATCCGTTAATGTTAAATTTAATGACCCCATTTCGGGATAATGGGCATCTTCCCGCAGCTATTGTTCACTATAATATCAGATTGTAAGTTCTATTCGCTCAATCATTGAGCGAGCATTCGAACTACTTAAAGTAATATTTAGGCGTCTGAAATATTTAGACATTTGCGATGTAGGCTTTGAAAACACAATCATATCGGCTACATGCGTGCTCCACAATTTTATAATTGACAATGGAGAAATAGAAGACTGCAATGAAAGAATTAACGATAACGACGATGCTCCTGCAATCGATATCCATGAGCAAATTGCAGCCCAGGATAGGTCTCGAATGCAGGAAGCAATAAAAAAAAGGAATACTATTGTAGGTGATTTATAAATAAATTTGTAAACAAGTAATTTATAAAAATGAAATAAATGTTTATTTTTAATGAATATAAGTAAGTGAATCTATAAAACATCTTTTAATGGACATCCTTATTTTAGAAAGTAGAAAACCTTATTTTTACATTTTATCTATTAATTTCTTTAAAAGATCGTTCCTCTCCTGCTGAATTCTATTATTGTCGTCGATGCTTTTTTTCAATTCGGTTATTACTTGGATTCGCTCATTTTCCAACAAAAGCAGTTTCTTTCGCACATCATAAGCCTCCTTCGAAATTATTTCCTTGCACTTCTGTTGTCGCTGAGTTTTTGATGGAGTAGAATATTCAGAAGCTGAATTTGAAAGAGATCCAAGAGCAGATTCAGATTCGCTGAAGGAATGTCCTGCGGCTGCAGTGTAAGGAAAGTTTGTAATATTTTCTTCGAAAAACGGATTGTCTACGAAAATTGAATCGAAGGAATCTGATGAAATATGCGTTAAAGCAGGACTCAGTGCAGGAGGCGTGGATATCCTTATCGATGGTATGACATACTGTAATGTCTTAACTTACGTGGGGCAAAAGGTAAAGAGGTGAAGTAGTATAATTGTTGTTTAATCTACAATAAGTGATATATATATATATATATATATATATATATATATATATATATATTGATGATTTCTATACAAGGATATCGACTATTATCGGTCTAGCACCACCGATTGACCAATTCGTACTGAGCTCCATTCCCCACTCAATTTTCTTTCCATACTTCTCACGCATTCACACAATATGTACAGTCTCATACACTCTACATACATATTTTGCCGGTGCGGGAGATGGTGTCTTTACAGGCGATATAAAAACTGGCAGTCTTGTTGGTACAGGAGAAGCAAGTAATCTCGTTGAAGAAGAAGGTGCGGTGGACGTCACTGTCGATGTAGGAGACGTAATTGTTGATGCAGATGATGAAAACTGAGGTGTTGCGGCTGCAGCATGGATCCTGATCCATGGAAGAAATCGTCGGTTCAAAGTTTATTGTCCGGTCATCTGAGAATATATCTTCAAACGTGTCATAATACTCCCATGATATCCATCCCTGTCTCGTCGAACTTTTTCCGTTATTATCTTTAATTGTTCTAAAAATTTTTTTTCAGATTGCGCAACTTTCGATCCAGTGCGTCTTCAGTCAAATGTTTGTAACCGCCTTTGTTCATTTTGTTTACAATCTCTGTCCACAGGCTTCTCTTCTTGGTTTTGGGATCATGGAACTTATCTTTTCTCTCCCTATAGAGTTCCAACAATAATTTTGTACCCTTTACTGTCCACGAATGTTGTTTATTGCCTTCCTCTAGTCGAGTCAAGCGCATCTGAATCATAAAACATATTCTACAATGTTAAATTTAATGACTAAAGTTAATGACAAAATTGATTGCGATGCCAAAACTTATAAATATTTTAATCGGTTTACTCACTGCTTGCGATGTGTTCACTACAATTTTCTGTCGGAGCAGAATATGAAGTGTCATCATTGTTGGAACCGGCAACATCCAGACAGCCTAGGTTGTTTTCCATATACGATTGGAAGAAAACGTCTGAAACATATAATTATTCTTCAATTATTCAAATCGCGCGTTCGCAAACACGATATGCACAGTATTGTACATATAATTTATTTGAGATTACGTATATTTATTATATAATGTAATTTAAAATAAGACTTTAATTTCTAATTGCACATACCATTTTTCAATCTATCATGCACTTCCAATGAATCCACAATGTTGTAGTTCAACCCGTTGTAAATATACTGACTTTTATAAAAATGAATAGCCATTGCGGTCAATGTGGTGTATGTGTAACCAGTATAACTGCTAAAATGTAACTGACTGTGATTAGGTTAGGTCTGTTTTAGACACCCGACTCACAACAGTTGCTTCGATGTAGCGTAAAAATTTTTGCTCGAAAAAATGCACCCGCTGCCGCAACGTGTTGTGGGAGCGCTTCGGATCACAGGCCATTCAGCGCATAAATCCGCAACTGTTTTGTGCGCTGAATGCGGCCAATGTTATCTCTCATATAGCACAGAACATTGCAGTAATTGATTAAACTTTAATTTAATCTTTTGTTGTAATGCACGCAATACATACGCATTACAATAAAAGTTTAAAATAAAGGTTAACCAATCTTATCTATCATTATGTATGTGTATTATATATATTTATATATATACATATATATACACACATACACACACGTGTATTTCTTAATAAAATATACTTACTTTTTGTGATTTTCCTTCATGACGGAGATGCGTCTCACACAGTCTCATAATCAGTACGTTGGGCATGTTCCTTCCCGACCACGTGCGATGAGAAAAGAGAACAATGGAGGCACGAGGCATGGCTGTGATTGGTCTAAAGCCGGTATCAGACATCCGACTGTCGATCGCGACTGCCGACTCTCATCTGGTCAATCACAGCGTCTACACCTCGCTGGCCAATCACAGCGAGGTGTAGTACAGTTGGTAATACGTTTATGTTTTTATTGCCAATGTTCAGAATGTGAAATATTGGCGGTAAAGAGTGAGTGCGGTAAATAGTTATAACTTATTAAGTGTTTAAAGAAGAAGTGACTTATTATCAAAGAAAAAAAGAGGAAACGTAAAGTAATTTCATTATTATTATTATATATTAGTCAAGTATTATAATAATAAATATATAACCCCTATAGTAAATAAATATATAGTCCCACAGTAAAGAAAGTCACAGTAATATCACAATGATGCTGCTCTGTGGCGATCAATTAGATTATAATAAAATCATAGCAGTCATGGTGACATGCGAATGTCCACTTTGTTACAAGTATGATGTTATGACATTATTATGATATGAAATAATTATTTCAATAATTATTACTATAATGATTCACATGTCACTATGACTTTGCTATGATTTTATTGTAATATATCACAGACCAACATCATGTGATATATATTATTGTATAATGTATAATAAAAAATCATGTGATGTATATTATCATGTAATATATATTACAGCTTCATATATAATTCTATAAAATTTGTTATTTTAAAATAGTAAAATCTTCTTTTTGGCTGTTTAGGCTTCTATCAAGAATTCGTCAATTCGTCAGGATAGAAAAATTTATTAGAACCACTGATTGCGTAGCATAAAAAATTTGGAAGGTGAGTTACGGGAATGAATAACGTAGACTTCTATAACTATACCTAGATTAAGCACTCAATATTGAAATGAGAGGAGTAATCATTGAGGATACTCAAAGATATCTCTTGTTGCACAATTTTTCTGTTATTAATCATATATGTTAATTTTACAGTTTTTATATATACGTGATTAATGAATAACATGATTGAATAAAAGAATATATTTGATAATAAAGTAAAGTGAAAGGCTCTATTATACTCATGTATCAGGATAAGAGGAATAGGCAGGTGAAAACCTGGCGCAAGAACTCAAGCGCTAAGACTTCGGTTGTAATCTTCTTTATTTAAATTTGTCTAAAACAGTATTATTTTGTACACCATTCTGTAAATATAATGCTGAACATGGTTTAAAGAAAGGACCGAAACGTTCAAGTCAACGTTTAAATAAAGAAGATTACAACCGAAGTTGTTCGTGATTGAACGGAAGGTAATAGAGACGGACTTATTGCCTGATAACTGATTTACCCGTCAAGCGGTGACAGCACCGGATATGTAAGAACAATCGCACCAAACGCGGTTTGCCACACGCTCGCCTAGAAAATTCGGGGAAAGGAGCGAAAAGACAGCAGTCGTCGAGTAGCCATTATCGAGACGTGAGGCAAGTCGCGGATCAGAGTAAAAGTGTGCGTTTGCTGTCGAAACCGTTATTTCGAAGTCTCCGAGAGCGGCGTTATTAGTTAACTATTCCTCGTAATTATCGAGTCATTGACTATCATGATCCTGTAATTCGGTGCTCCTCGCGATCTATCCGCGAGAGTAATACTCTCGATCGGCGACTCTCGCAGTAAAGTATTTCGTCATACTGCACGTGCTCCGCTGTACGATACTTTGATCAAACTGTACGAATCTATCGTTTTCCGTTCTCTAATTAATGTGTGAAATTGATTCTATTGTGCTATTTAGTTTCAAGACTAAAATTAAAAAATTGTTATAATTCGGAAAAACTGTGTTGCTTCCGAGTCTTTCTCTAGAACGATCTACATCATTCTTTCTCTTTCTTGCTAATGATTATAGCGAGGCGAGATAATTATTTTAAAGAAGTGCGCTAAACCGCGGGTGAACTCTTTAATTAAACAGAAGTCTTAGCGCTTGATTTCTTGCGCCCGGCTCTCACTTGCCTATTCCTCTTATCCTGATACATGGATATATTTGAACTGCAAAAATATCTTTGTACAAATATCATATGTATAAAAAAGATTAAAACAATGAATTATTTTAATAAATATATATTTCTGGATAATATTGCTTATATCTTAGATGGCTTTTAAAATATCGGAATTGTAATATTTAAAATTTATTACTTAATAGTATGTGATATATTTAATTTTGATACAGTATTTATTGCTTGATACAGTATATATATGTTATTATTTTAATATTAGTAATAATAATTTTATAACATATGTTTTATAACATTTTATAACATATGTTTTATAACATTTTATAACATTTGTTTTAATTGTAATTTAGTTATTAAAATATTTACTGATTAAGATAGTTTTTTATATTCTATTTAAAATAATTTGTGAGAAAATACAAATTAATACACAATTTAATAATTTATAAACAAGCAACCGTAATATTACTTTTAGATTTCATTAATAACAAATTCAGAAAAAATTAGACTGTCACATACACATCACATACATATTATATTATATAAAATTAAGATATTAAGATATGCTTAGTATATGTATGTGTGTGAAAAAATGTGGAATTTTGCCAACTTTATGCATATAATTTTTATATTACTCTGTAGATTTTAATAATTTGTATTAATTATTTTTATGTTAAGTAATATTTTTAAATATGTTTTAGATTCTTCACATCTTTTTCTAAAGAAAGGGTACTCTTGTTTCATTTCATCAAAATTAAATGTTCCTGAGAAAACCACATTTGATCGATAAAAAGTGAACCTTTATTCAGATAATAGAACAAAATTACAAAAATTATAAATGTGCCGAAATTACAAAAAATGCTCTATATTACTTCCCCCCACTTTAACGCATTCCGGTGCATGACAAATTAACGACTGAATTTTGTATCATTCAAAGTCATTGTTCTATTATTTGAATAAAGGTTTACTTTCTATCGATCAAATGTGTTTTTCTCAAAAACAGTTAATTTTGATGAAACAAGAATACACTTTTTTTTAGAAAAAGATGTGGAGAATCTAAAAACATATTTAAAAATAAAATAAATCTACTGGTTTCAAAGTTTTGTGTGTTAATACAAATACTTTAATAATGATAATGTTATCATTATGTAGAATCATCTGAAAGAAATTGATGACACATTAAAAAACAATATCATCATTGTAATCGCAATAGTTACTTTATTCAATGTAGAAGAAACAATGTATACAGATTTGATGAATCAGAATTCAATATATGTTAGACATTAATACATCAGTATACATTTTATCACAATATTTTAAATTGCTGTGAAAATATGCTATTCTTTCTATGTACGATTTTTAAAAAGTCTAATTTTTAAAAAGTCTAATTAGTCTTGAAATACTAAATTTTAACACGACTAAATTACGATACCTAATATAATCCTATATTACGATAAAATAAATAGTATATTCTGAAACAGTAATTAGATAAATATCATATAAACATACTTGAACAATATAACATTTGTAGCTAAAAAAAGGAAATAATTAAACAAATATAATATTACTAATTTGCTCTAATAAAAGTCATACATAGAAGAATAGCATTTATTTTTATAGCAATTTAAAATATTATGATAAAATATATATTGATATATTAATGTCAGACATATGTATATTGAACTCTGTGTGATTCATATCAAATAAAATAATTTGTACATTTTTTTCTTCCATATAATTTTGATCTCAATATATTTCCCTAATTTAATGCTCTTAAGATATATAATATTGAATTTATTACTTATTATTTGCTATAATTGTTTTGATTTTAAAATGTTTTCCTGATTTATTGTTTTTAAGATTTATAATATCAAATTTATTGCGCAACGTTTGACTTAGAAAAATCGACTCAAACGCTTGGCGGTGCTAACTTGCCTATAAGAGTAAAGTACGTGAACGCAATTAATTGCTGTTATTGCTGTATTGCTCTTAAGATATATAGTATGAAATTTATTGCTCAATATTTGAAAGATCGACTTAGAAAAATCGACTTGAAATACACTTAGAAAAATCGACTAGAACTTGTGGTGATGCTAACTAGCCTAAGAATGAAATGCATGAATGCGATTGATTGCTGTTACTGTTTCGGTCTCAAAATATTTTCCTAATTAATTGCTGTATTTTGAGACTGATACAATAACAATAAAGAATTGCGTTAATATACTTTACTCTTGAAGTTTGATTTTTTTAAATCAACGTTGAGAAATAAATTCGATATTATGTATCTTGAGAATAATAAATGAGGGAAACAATTTAAAACTAAATTATAACAGCAATCAATTGCATTCATGTACTTTACTCTTGTAGACAAGCTTTTATTCCTTTAAAAGCAAGGACTATAAACAGGATTTATATACAGAACAGATTGTTCTTTTGATCTTTTGATTTTTAATAACAGTAAGAATTTCTAGGAAAAATACTTCATTAATGGTATAATTTATTTATAAAAGAAAAAATTCATCAAAAACGACCAAGACTGGACTAATAGTAATTCTTTATTAATTTAAAACATGACGTTTCGACCTTTGGTTTAGGTCTTTTTCAAATGTAAAACTGAAAGAAATACAGACTTGTTTAATTACACGACAAAAAAGAAATTATACAGTATAGAATTTAGAAAAAACATGGTCTTACATTGTGTTAAAAATTACGTTGACATAGAATGCGAAGTGGAAAACACTTAAAATATATATAACATGTGTCTTATAAAGTGACTCGTCAGTAACTGTGTATAAAGAAGGAATATATTAAAACGTTTAAACAGTTCTGATGACCTTATCATAAATAATATTTAGATTGTCGGTATCTTTTTGGGCGTTAAGAGTGTAGTTAGTCTTTTTTATATAGAACATTTCAGCTAACTCTCGTTTCCTAGTATGTCTCTCATTATGTAATATAATCGGATTATCCCAATCGAATTCATGCTTCAAAACAAATTACTTTCGATGAAAAATTAATTTTCATCGAAACTAACGTACTACCATCCGCGTTTGGCTCTTCTAGCCCGTTGAAATCCAAAGTCGTTTTTCAAATTGAGAGCCTTATTTAAATATTGCTTAGTTGTTTCACGTCGGCTGAAAGACGACGTTATCAACAAACATATTTATTTTACAAGTTATGGGCGAATGAGAAGTATCGTGGGGTCTGAATAGCTCAGTGGTAAGAGCAGTCGCCCGGTAAGCAAAAAACTCGGGTTCGATTCCCGATTCAGCGACTTCTCCCCGATATTTTTCTCGCCTACAACTCTTTAGGGGGTCAAAGGGGTTTACTTAAATTAATATCTCGAATATGAGATTTAATTTATTTCCTTGGTATCGAACCAAGGAAAATTTGTGTCCTGTGCACAACAAATTACTTTCGATGAAAAATTAATTTTCATCGAAACTAACGTACTACCATCCGCGTTTGGCTCTTTTAGCCCGTTGAAATCCAAAATTTTTTTTATTTTTTGATTTTGTATAAATTTTTAATTTTCGCATAAGTTTTCAATTTTTAATTTGTAAGAATTTTTAATTTTTGTATGAATTTTTAATTTGTTTTTTGTTTTATGTTGTTGAGATAGTAATGCCATTCTCTATCTTTGTTATATGTTTTTTATGATATAAGAAAGTTTAGTTTTGTTCGTTGGCAGTACTGTCTTATGTTCTTACTTTATCTATGCCTATGTAAGAAAGGATACAATATGTACAAGTATATCGAGAAACGAAATGTAAAGCAAAGTATATATGTTAAATAAACATCAATATGGAAGTTAATATACTTTGAGTATGACAAGTTATTGTTATAAAAGCCCTAAAGATAACAGGTTATGGGCCCAGGCATAGGATTGAAATAAAAAAGTGAGATAATAAATTACGAGGTTAGGTACGTTATTTTCTTTGTCCAAGCTCTGACTCGATTTAGAAATGGCCCAAAATGCAAGTAAGAATAACTATTATAATATTGATCCATTAAATGGCGATAATTATGAAGCTTGGAAATTTCGAGTTAAAACTATATTGACTGAACACAATGTAGAAGATATGATATCAGTTGTTCGGATCTGTACATAAAATTGTATCGCCTCGCGAATTCCAATACTTGTTTTCGCACCTGAGCAAATAGACCGCCTTCTCTCTTCCTCCCCCGCACTCAGGTGGATCGAGGAGCTTGGATGCGGGGGTGAGGAAGAGGGTAAGGTGATTCGCGCTTTTCAACAGGAATTTCGGGCAGTGGTTGTTCGACTGCCTCATATATGAGATCGCGAGTAAAAGGCCGTATTGAGTCCGTGCAGTTGTTCCGCGAGTAATCGGTGTACGCGCTAGCGTGAATTTATTAATACCAGGATTGTGCTTTATTTATATTTTTTTATAAGTGACCAACCTCGTGCAATAAATACGTGTGCAACGGACGCAAATACAGTTATTCTCCGCTACCATCCTCCCGACTCCTCGCTCGATCTCTACTCCGCAAAAAGCAAGCCCGCTGTCCATTCGTTCGATCGGAAGACAAGGGCAGAACTTGAAACATTGGTCCTTCGAGCCGGATAGACTGACCAGCGAGAGTTGGAGGAGCGAAAAGGAGAACAGGAATATCCTTGCCACGTGGCCAGGACCGCGCGGACAGCTCTTACGAGCACGAAGCAGAGGGCCGTGCTGAACGGGAGCGATCTCGGTGCGGAGCAGTGCCACCGTAGTGACCTGGTGGAGGCGATACCAATACCCTGAACGCATGATAACAGGGGTACAGCGCAGCCTCTCTTAAATCGCGACCCCGCGCGCGCCGCGCCTACAAGCGCGCTCTCCGGGCTCCGCGTGCTTCGCACCTACAATCGCGCCCTCCGTGCTCCGCGCGCTCCGCGCCTACAAGCGCGCTCACCGTACCTCGCGCGCTCCGCGCCTACAAGCGCGCTCTCCGTGCTCCGCGCGCTCCGCGCCTACAAGCGCGCTCACCGTACCTCGCGCGCTCCGCGCCTACAAGCGCGCTCTCCGGGCTCCGCGCGCTCCGCGCCTACAAACGCGCTCACCGTACCTCGCGCGCCCCGCGCCTACAAGCGCGCTCTCCGTGCCTCGCGCGCCTCGCGCCTACAAGCGCGCTCTCCGTACCTTGCGCGCTCCGCGCCTACAAGCGCGCTCTCCGTGCCTCGCGCGCCCCGCGCCAACAAGCGCGCTCTCCGTGCCTCGCGCGCCCCGCGCCTAAAGGCCCAGGCTCCGCGTTTTCGCGATTATTAGTGCAATCTTGGGTACACGTGCTCCAGCGGGGTGATTAAAGTGTGCTGTCGCGTTCTAACTGACCACCTATATCAAGACGATGGAAACCACTGTGAGGAAACAGCTGATCACTCAAGGGTACATCGACCGATTTTGGGAAAACCTGGTCAAGGTCGGCAAAGAAAAGATCACCTCGCACTACTTGAAGACGCGTCTTGAACTGCTCGAGTCATACTGGAGGCGGTTTGAGGAAGGCCATTACGAACTGATTGAGCAAGAGGATGATGCTGCCGTAAAATACTTGAGAGGAGACACGTACACTCTCACCGAGGACAAGTACGTAAATGTCAAAACTAAAATCGTCAGTCTGTTGAAGGACAATACCTCTAGCTCTAAAGAGAGGGCCTCCAAACAAGACTCGTCGGCTCATTTCTTAAGGCAGATTCAACTGCCGAAGATAAGTCTGCCCACGTTTTCCGGAGACCAGTTAGCGTGGGAGGGCTTCCGTGACCTCTTCAAGTCCCTCGTAGATGGGGTACCAGAGCTAGCCCTCGTCCAGAAATTACAGTACTTAAAGGCCAGCCTCACGGGGGAAGCTGCAGCTGCCGTCGCTAACATGGAGCTCACTAACCAGGCCTACGACGTAGCGTGGACGGAGCTGCGTTCGCGCTACGATAACCGAAGGGTCTTAATGGCGACACACATGCGGGCCCTGATGAACAGTGCGGCAACATCAAAGGCCTCTGCGGTCGAATTGAAGCGGCTCATAAACGTCGCACTTCAAGCAAGACGCTCGTTCGAATCGCTCGGTCGACCGGTAGGACACTGGGACGATTGGTTTGTCCACGTCCTCGTGGGAAAACTGGACTCCTCAACACGCCTTGCGTGGGAGGCATCGCTGCAAACGAGTACGGAGTTTCCCACATTCGGCCAACTCCAAGACTTCTTGCACACACGAATAAGAGCTTTAGACGCAGTAAACTTAAAGGGTTCGGCCTCGACGGCAGCGGTATCTTCCGGTAAGTCTCTGGGTAAGCAAAAGGTAAATGCCCTCACGGCTTCTGCTGCGGGTCCGACGGGCTTGACCCGGCGCTGTCCGCTCTGCCAGGGTAACCACCAGTTCAACTATTGCGCACGGTTCAAGGAATTCTCGGTACCGCAGCGTTGCGAGTGGGCGAGAAAGCAGGGGGCATGCTTTAACTGCCTGAAGATGAAGCACGCGGTCGCAAATTGTCCGTCAGGGCTAAGGTGTCTCCGCTGTCAGGAGAAGCACCACACGCTATTACACATTTCAGGTGCCGCGGCTGCACCTGCCGCGGAGACGTCTGACGGTAGTCCCGCCCCGAAACCGGCAAACGCGGAAAAGGAGGCCCCACCGAGTACGGCGGTGACCTCCAACGTCGCCGCTCTCGCGGCATCCTTCGGTAGCGCGGTACTGCTCACAACCGCGCGGGTAACACTCACGAACGAGCATGGAGAAGCGGTAGTCGTCCGAGCGCTGTTGGATTCTGGGTCCGAGGCCTCCTTTCTATCCGAGCGCGTCGCCCGCGCCTTAAGGTTAAGCAGACGTCGAGTCCATGTTCCGGTAACGGGTCTGCAAGGGGCATCCACTGGTGTTGCTACGCATGCGGTCTCGGTGACGATGAGCTCACCGCGAGAACCCGATGTACGTCTTCACCTTCCGGAGCTGCTAGTATTGCCGAAGTTGACGGCCGAGCTACCACGATGTCAGGTGGCCCGTCGTGACTGGCCTCATTTAAGCGGACTTCCCCTCGCCGACCCGCATTACGACAGACCTGCTGCCGTGGACGCCATCTTAGGTGCGGGGGTCTACGGGCGGATTTTTCAGGACGGGCTGCGTCCGGGGCCCAGCGGAACGCCCTCCGCGCAGCAGACATCTCTAGGCTGGGTGCTCATGGGCCAAGTACCGGATCATGGATCGACGCCCTTAGATCCCCCGGATGTTGTCGTACACCACGCCGTGACTGCTTGTGATGAGCTGACACGAGCGCTTCACCGACTATGGGAGTTGGAGGAGGTGACCAATGGGCCGGTCGCCTCTGAGGAGGACCAACTTTGCGAAGCGGTATTCGCAACGACCCATGCTCGAGACCAATCCGGGCGGTATACCGTCCGGCTGCCAAAACGAAGGGACCCGGCCCTAAGATTGGCGGCCAATCGTGGGGAGGCACTCAGCATGCTGCTCGCGCTGGAGCGGCGTCTGTCGCGCAACTCTCAGTTGCGGGAGCAGTACGTCGAATTTATGGACGACTATCATAAACTGGGCCACATGGAGGTCGTACCGCAAGCCGAGGTCAATCTCGAGGACTCCTACTACCTGCCACACCACGCGGTATGCAAGGATACCAGCTCAGGAAGCAAGATACGCGTGGTATTCAATGCCTCTCACCGCACATCTAGTGGCCAGTCGCTCAACGATTTGTTGTTGCCTGGCCCGAAATTACAACAAGAACTTTGGCTGGTCTTGACCCGCTGGCGTTTCTATCGATATGCATTTACCGCTGATATCATTAAAATGTTTCGGCAGATTCGAATCCATCCAGAGGACACCCACCTCCAGCGTATACTGTGGCGCCCGGACCCCACAGCTAGCATCCAGGACTTCCGTCTCCTGACAGTCGTCTACGGGACCTCCTCGGCACCATACCTCGCTCTTCGAACTCTGATACAACTGGCCGCTGACGAGCATAGGCTCTTTCCTCTGGGAGCGAACGCCTTGCGCACAAATTGTTATGTCGATGACATCCTGGCCGGTGGCCACACTCTCGAACGCGCCTTGGAGGTTCAACGGCAAGTAGTAGCTCTCCTTAGAACGGGGGGATTCGAGCTGAGCAAATGGGCAGCGAGCGCTCCAGCGCTGTGCCCGGACGGAGGGTCCGCAACCAAACTATTTCACGACCGAGAAGGGGTGAGTACGTTGGGGGTGCTCTGGAGCCAAGCGGACGACAGCTTCGCTCTGCGCGTTGCTGCGGCGCCGCATACGGCTGGCAACACCAAGAGAACCGTTCTGTCAGAGGTGGCTCGGTTCTTCGACCCGCTGGGTTGGGCGTCGCCGGTCCTCGTCTTCGGCAAGATATTCATTCAGGACCTATGGATGAGCGGTCTTGACTGGGATCAGTCCCTCCCAATTAACTTACAGACCTCATGGTCTAGATTCGCTGAGGCTCTGCCTCTGTTGAATTCATTACGAATTCCCCGCTCGATTGACTACCACGACCACGAGGGCCGCGTCGAACTCCATGGCTTCTCCGATGCGTCGAGCCGGGCGTATGCGGCGGCCGTCTACCTGCGGACCACGGGCGACGACGGGACCAGCTCGGTCCACCTACTTGTGGCGAAGACCAAGGTCGCGCCGGTCAGACCTGTCTCTATACCACGTTTGGAGCTGTGCGGCGCGCTCTTGGTCGCTCGGCTTCTCCGCGCCACCGCCGAGGGACTCGGCTTGAACGATGCCCCGATCATCGCCTGGTCGGACGCTGCAGTTGTGCTAGCGTGGATCCGCTCTCACCCCTCGAGATGGAAGCCGTTCGTCGCGAATCGGGTGGCTGAACTACAAACCCTGGTGCCGCCGAGCAACTGGAAGTATGTGGCCTCAGCAGACAACCCCGCGGACGCGGCGACTCGTGGCATAAACCCCGCCGAACTGGCCACGCTGAAGATTTGGTGGTCGGGTCCGCCGTGGCTCCGTGACGACGAATGCGCGGGGACGGAGCCCGTCAACATGGATTGTGGCACGGAGGAGGAAGAGCGGTGCACTGCCGCGACCCATGTCGCGCGACCCATCGAGGGCGACCCAGTCCTGCAACGATTCTCGTCGTTATCCGGTCTGCTCCGCGTAACTGCTCTCTGTTTTAGATTTCGTCACAATTCACGACACCCTTTGGAAAAAAGAACCGGGTTCATTACGAGGGACGAGCTAGAATCGGCCCGTATTCGATGGATTCGGATAGCGCAGCGAATGGACTTTCGAGACGAGATGACAAGACTCGAGCAACGGAAGCCCCTCGCTGCTCGATCCCCCCTCTTGCCCCTCAGGCCATTCTTGGATGACCGGGGATTGCTACGCCTAGGGGGCCGCCTTCAGCATGCACTGCTGCCATTTGACGAAGAACACCCGCTGATTTTGACTAAGACCAATCACCTCTCACTCCTACTAGTACGCGACGCGCACATGACTTCACTCCATGGAGGCCCCCAATTAACCCGCAGCCTCCTCTTGAGGCGAGTATGAATACTCCAGGCCAGCAACCTAGTCAAGAGTGTGATACATCAGTGCGTTCGGTGCGCACGATTCCGAGCCGCCACCGCTGAGCAGCAAATGGGCCAGCTGCCAGCGGAGCGAGCACGCCCAAGCCGACCGTTCCGGCATTCCGGAGTCGACTACGCCGGCCCGATCCTTCTTCGTACCACGAAAGGCCGAGGCTATAAGGCGACCAAGGGTTACATCTGTCTATTTATCTGCCTGGCTTCTAGAGCAATCCATCTGGAAGTCGTATCCGACTTAACTTCTGCTTCTTTTTTAGTTGCCTACAAGCGGTTCACAGCTAGAAGAGGCCTCTGCCAAACACTACTGAGCGACAATGGGACCACGTTCCGAGGAGCGGCAAACGAACTTCGGGCTATGTTCAAGGCAGCCTCCACGTTCTATAACGAGTGCGCCGCCAACCTGGCAAATCAAGGGACGGCGTGGAAGTTCATCCCGCCAGGCGCACCTCATTTTGGTGGCCTGTGGGAGGCTGGCGTAAAATCTGTGAAGTACCATCTGCGACAGATCATCGGGGAGCATAAGCTCACTTACGAAGAGATGACGACGCTGTTGGCTCAGATTGAGGTATGCCTCAACTCGAGGCCGCTACACGCTCTCAGCAACGAGCCGTCCGATTTGACCGCGCTGACACCGGGCCACCTGCTAATAGGGGAGTCGTTACTCTGCGTGCCGGAGCCATCCCTACTGCAGACGAGAATGGAGAGCTTGCCGTCCCGCTGGGCCCTACTCTCCAGTATGCGCGACCATTTCTGGGCTCGATGGTCGAAGGAATACGCGCACCATCTGCAGCAGCTCAAAAAATGGAGAAAAGCTTCACCAAATCTAATAGTGGGCTCCCTTGTGCTCATCAAAAACGAGTTACAGCCGCCCGCGAGATGGGCCTTGGCGCGGATCACCGCCCTCCATACTGGATCCGACGGCCTAGTCCGGGCAGTTACCCTGCGAACCGCAGATTCGACCTTCAAACGCCCGATTACGAAACTGTGTCCGCTACCGGTTGAGCCGACGTCCACAGTCGTCGACAACCCTATTTAACGCTACTTCACTTCTGTTCTTTCCCTTTTTTTTTCTTTTTCCTTTTTCTCATTTCTATTTTCTTAATACAGCGTATTACCAATTTCAATTGTCGTTCCTCGTTGCTCTCTTTACGTTAAGTTTATACACCAGTCAGGCCGCATCGCGCTTATCCCCGCCCTCCTTTATGGCGGGCGGTACGAGGTCGTAACCGCGTGGATTTCGTCAGGGACGAGGCGGGCGGTATGTTCGGATCTGTACATAAAATTGTATCGCCTCGCGAATTCCAATACTTGTTTTCGCACCTGAGCAAATAGACCGCCTTCTCTCTTCCTCCCCAGCACTCAGGTGGATCGAGGAGCTTGGATGCGGGGGTGAGGAAGAGGGTAAGGTGATTCGCGCTTTTCAACAGGAATTTCGGGCAGTTGTTGTTCGACTGCCTCGTATATGAGATCGCGAGTAAAAGGCCGTATTGAGTCCGTGCAGTTGTTCCGCGAGTAATCGGTGTACGCGCTAGCGTGAATTTATTAATACCAGGATTGTGCTTTATTTATATTTTTTTATAAGTGACCAACCTCGTGCAATAAACACGTGTGCAACGGACGCAAATACAGTTATTCTCCGCTACCATCTTCCCGACTCCTCGCTCGATCTTTACTCCGCAAAAACCAAGCCCGCTGTCCATTCGTTCGATCGGAAGACAAGGGCAGAACTTGAAACATCAGTTAAATATAGAGATGAAGATTATGATACAGCGAAGCAGAAAGATGAAACCAAAAGGAAAGAAAATAAATGTAAATCTATACTTGTACAATGTATGGATGATATGCAAATAGATATTATTCGAGATAAGGAAACAGCATATGATATGTGGATAAGTCTGCAAGATGTATATGAAAGAAGAAGTTTATCTGGAAAACTGTTTCTTCGAAGAAAATTAATATCAATGAAAATGAATGAAGGAGAAAAGTTAGAAGGCTTCTTATCAAAATTCGATCATGTTTTATGTCAACTAAAATCATCAGGCGCTGAAATAAAAGAAGAAGATGCTATTTGTACGTTACTCCTTGCACTACCAAAATCTTACGAGACAGTGGTGACCGTTCTTGAAAATATGGCAGTTGAGACGTTGGATATGAATTATGTAAAGACAAGATTAAGAATAGATTCTGAGAAGAGGAAAGAAAATGATGGAGATCAAAGTGAGCCAATGAAGACAGCTGCATTTATTTCCAACAAGTCAATAAAATGTCACAACTGTGGTGAAATTGGACATATTAAGAGATATTGTAAAAAGCCATCCTAAATTCAACCAAGTTACAATAACACTCAAGGTAATACATTTCGGGGAATTAAAAATCGAAGAGAAATGAATCAATCAAGTACATATAGAGGAGGTGGAAATACTACTAATAGAACCAGAGGAAATCGAGGTTGGAATAATCAGTCAAATTATAAACACACCAATTACAATCAACAAATGAGAGGAGGAGATTATGTCGAAACGGATAATACTCGTGAAGATAGTATATGTTTTATAAGTAGTAGAGATAATGGCGTAAAAACTGTAAATAATGAAAATATTCTGTTCTTTGTTGATTCAGGATGCACTGATAATTTAGTGAATGATAAAGAGTATTTTAGTGATTTTATGATATTAAACAATCCAATGAAAATAGCAGTTGCAAAGGATAAAAGTTATTTAGAAGCAGTAGGTATAGGAAATATTAATGTTCAGAGTTACGTAAATGGCAATAGAATTAAATGTACGATTAAAAATGTTTTTTATGATCCAAATCTAAGAAAAAATTTATTGTCTGTTAGAAAGTTAGAAATGTTCAATATAAGAGTAGTTCTTGAAAAAGGTAAAGTAAAATTATTGGACGGAGAAAGATTAATTGGCTTAGGTCATAGAAGTAATTTATATGAAATATCTTTTAAAGTACTGAAAAGTGAATGCTTAAATATTGATAAAGAAGATGAAAAATAAAAATTGTGGCATAAAAGATATGGTCATGTAAGTTATTCGAATTTAAAGAAGCTTCGGAGCTCGTATCAGGCGTCGTACAGACTCTGAGCGGAGGAGGAAACGGAGTGCCTTTTTCGGGGCCGGATCGCCCTTTTTATCCAAAGAAATTACCCGTTCGGGTAATTTCGGCGGTATTCGTCGGGCCCGATTGTTCCCCTAATTGGGGTAATTATTATCGAACGAATTCGGTGGTATTCCGGCGGTGGTGCGGCAGGGACCGATGCTCGGCGCTTTCCGTCGATGTTCGGAGCGCCTCGGAAGCGCCGAGACAACGGCCCTGGCTTTGAACGTCGGCGACCGTACAACGGCCCGATTCGGACGCGCTTTGCAGTAATTAAAAGGGGCGCACTGCGCCGCTGCGTTTTTGCCCGGCTGGTGGTCGCCGGGCGGCAGCCTTCCGGCGGATGACGGCCGGGTAGAACGATCGCGGAGGGCGGATCGTTACAAAGATATTAATAAACAAAAATATGGTTGAGGGCATTGAAAAATTGAAGTTAGGTAAAGTAGAGTTTTGTGAATCATGGTAAATGGAAAAATGACAAAATTACAATTCGGAACAAGACAGAAAAGTATTTTAGAAATAGTACATTCAGATGTTTGTGGTCCAATAAATCCAATATCACATGACGGTGATAAATATTTCGTCACATTTATTGACGATTATTCGAATTTTATTTGTGTATACATAATTAAAAACAAGAGTGAGGTATTTAGTTGTTTTAAAGAATATATACAGATGGTACAAACTAAATTTAATAAACGAGTATCGATTTTGCGGTGTGATAATGGTAGAGAGTATGTTTCAGGTGATATGATACAATATTGTAAAGAAAATGGCACTGTTATTAATTATACGGTACTATATAATCCCCAACAGAATGGAAAAGCTGAACGTTTTAACCGTAGTCTAGTGGAAAAAGCAAGGTCAATGATAAGTGATTCAAAGGTACCAAAACATTTTTGGAATGAAGCGATAAGAACAGCGGCGTATATTTTAAATCGCAGTCCACATGCAAATCTAACATCAATTACTCCTGCTGAGTTATGGTATGATAGGAAACCAGATGTTACAAATTTGAAGGTTTTTGGTACAGTGGCATATTCACATGTGCAGGAACAATTTAGAAGTAAATTTGATACAAAATCTGTATAAGTACGTTAATGTCATTAGTATATTGGTCAGTTTAGCAGCGCCAAGTTTTTTAACTAAATTTTTTTATTTTTTGATTTTGTATAAATTTTTAATTTTTGCATAAATTTTTAATTTTTAATTTGTAAAAAGTTGTTAATTTTTGTATGAATATTTAATTTGTTTCTTGTTTTATGTAATCTTTTTTTTATTAAACTTTTTAGATAAATATGGTTATTGGTAAATTATAATTGTGCACTTAGTTAATTATAAAATAACTATTTTAGCTATACGCCCTACTACTTTAATTACATTGCAATGTATTAAATATGGTTAAAATATTTTTATAAGCTCTTATTTTTAGTTGGCGCAATTTTTGATATCATTATTTTTGTAGGATGTATGTAGGAAATTAAGACAACTATTTTGTACAATCCTTTTTGCTTAAAATATTTTTATAATTTTTTATTTGCAGTTGGCGCAATTTTTTGATATTATTATTTTTGTAGGACATATTTTATACAATATTATTATTATATTTTACATAATATCAAAATAAGTTGTAAAACAGATTTTTACGGTTTAATTAAAATAACATTATTTTGTAGATAGTTTTTTATAGTAGTTTTTCTTCGGTTTAAAACAATATTATGTACAACTTTTTTGGTTAAATTATTTTTATAAGCTTTTATTTTTAAAAGAGCTTATAAAAATATTCTTTCCGACAAAATCATGATAAAAAATTAAAGCCGACGGGTTTAATTTGCGCCGGCGTATTGCCTTTCAAATGCAAGAATTTAATCACGGCACGATATTCGATTTTTTCCATTTTTACAAAAACTCTGACATCGACTGACACAAGCGACTATCAAACAACAACTGAGCGTCCAAATGGCTGAAATTTTCACAGGTATCTTTCAAAGCATTTACGATTGTAGTACCAGAATGGTTTTGGCGAGTAACGCCGTCTTCATGTTGAGGCTCAAAACTTTTCAGACAACTCTCGTATAAATAAAGCGAAAAAAGTGAGTTACATATAATTATATTTTTAATAGGAAAGGTAAAAAATAAAAACAAAATATTGGCGATTTATATAAATATTTTTTCGCAGTTTATGAATAATGCAGAATATGAAGCATGTTCACGAAATTGCTGATGATGCATTACGAGACATTCTGTGCGCAAGCGAGATAGGACTCGGGAACGAGGAGCACCGAGAGAGCGAGAGTAATGTTTAAGAACCGCGCGAGCGCGACGGCAAAGTAATTTAGAATCATTTTAGACGGCACAATTTTTATTCCAAAATAAAGCGGACGTTCACACTATTTACAGTTATTTACAAAAGTTATTAATCGGACTCACTAATCCGCGAGCGACGGAATTAAGACGACTAAAAAGTCGTAAGAAGAGATTTCCTCTTTAAGCGATCGATAAATTTGAGATAGATTTCTAAAGACTGTTAAATAGCGTACACGCGTCGGAGTTACTCTGAGTAGTGCGAGGAGGCCCGGGCGTCCAGCGTATTTATTTGTGCGTGCCCTTCGAGAAAGATCCCGGCCAGTCGAGACATCGACCAATTTCCGGGTGACTGTTTTATTTGAAAAGTTGTTTATTTGTAATAGTTTGGATCTTTCTTGAAGGGCATTAATTGTCTTTTATAATAAATATTTGTTATCTCGGGCCACCGCTAACGGGTCGCCCCTCATTGGATGGTAGTAGCGTCGGTCGCCGCGGTGATAGGCGCGATGTGGCGACAGGCCCGAGGCCATATATATAGTACTACTATATTGCTAGCTCAGTAGGAGGAGTGGGCGAAAACATTACGGTGCAGACGATACCTTCTCTCTCGCACAGTTAGTCTGTTTTAGCACTTTTGCGCATGCGTCACATATATATATAGCATGCCCATAATATAGGCATGACATATATTATATGTGACGCATGCGCAAAAATGCTAAAACAGACTAACTGTGCGAGAGAGAAGGTATCGTCTGCACCGTTATGTTTTCGCCCACTCCTCCTACTGAGCTAGCAATATAGTAGTACTATATATATGCCCGAGGCCCGTGATTTGCTCGAGCTGTGGCATGACGCGAGCCATCTTTGCGCGGCAATTATGAGTGTGATTCTTGCCTCTGTTATCACTTCTCGCTCAATCTTGAACACATTCTTTTATATGGGATTGGTCGAAATACAATTATTCAATTAAGTATTAATCACAAGTATTAAGATTAAGTATTAATCACAAGTTTGATGAAGAATTTTTTTTTTATAAAACTGCTTCTTTATTTTATTTTATAATATTTAATATATATTATTTATTAGTCATCTTTTGTAAAAATATTATATAAACATCTTTAGCACCTCTAGGTCATTGCCTTTTTTTAACTTGTGCATCATCAGCTTCGACCCAAATATTAGATACTCCTCCTCTACATATATTTATATAATGACCTTTATCAATACATGAACCATGATAAAGTATAGCATTCATCGTCTTATACAATTGTCCAGCTACTAATACTTTAGTTGTTAGGACAGCACACAAGTTAAAGTGTGCTGCTTTCATTAATTTATCATCCTGTAATGAAAAAATAATATTAAATGAATAACAACTATCTCTCTTGTCAATGTTATTTCATTTTTAAATATTATATTTCCAGTACAATGTTCACATGATTTATTGTGCGATTGATGCCAATGTAAAAACGTAACATTTAATAAATCATTAAGATTATAACTTTTCTTCAAATTATTAACAGGAATTGAAATAGCAATATTATTATCAACAGTAATTTTTGTGTTACCACAAGTTTTGCATCGCTTAGTAGAAGTTACTTGATGTTCTATCAAATTTCTTATATGATCATATTTTTCGCAGAGAGTCGTAAGAAAATCAGATGCATTTCGTTTTGCGGTGTTCGAAAAATATTCTCCTAAACATTGCCGTATTGCATATGTATTTAGATTACGCATTTCATTTTCATATCGATGCATTAATATACGTAAAACATCTGATTTATTGCAATTAAACAACTGCTGCCTATATATAATGACATTTAAGCCCGCGGCACACGATGCGATTTTTCGTGTTACTTTTGTTGACAGATTTGTTGCGTGCTGTTTTGTTGGTTGCGTTGCATGCTACTGTGATAAGAGAGCTGTTGGTTTTGGCTTCACACGTATAGATTGGGCACGTTCAGTTGTTCTGTTGACCGCGGCCATACCTTCAAGTCGAAGTGGTATTTCATATAAAGTAGAGTTCTAGATATCAGAGAGACGCAAACTAGGGGTCACCTGCTGATTGGTCGGTTATCGGTCGGGTCGTAATATGGCGGTCACACATGGACACTCGTTTCCCACTGGTCCCAGTGTCCATGTGTACATGATGTGTGCGTGATGTGTGCGTGATGTTTGCATGCTGTCACATACATAGGATCACAAGATGGCGACGGCGGCAAGGTGGGGATAAAGTTTGCGTCTCTCTGATATCTAGGACTCTAATATAAAGCAGGTAAGAATTTTTCACTGAGATATAACAAATATTTGTTATATTATTTGTTACGTCCGGTAGACTCCACGATTCTTTTCTTTCCCACGATTTGAGAACGTGCAGCTTTTTGAAAAATCATAAAAGTCAAAATCTCTTTGAATTTATTATGGCAAGTGCGCCACGTAGGCGCCAAAACGATTAAGAAATAACGAGTGGACATAATAAACTCATAGAGATATAGACACCGCGACATTTTTATGAGACAGAATCTGGAACAATATGTATAAAAAAAAGTGAAGAAGCCATAAAGATTACATTTCTGAGACACTCGGTGACACTCTGTCCATATTTAAGAAGCGATCTGTTGACAGCTGAAGCCGAAAAATATGGACAAACCGTCACTTTCCCACAGCAGATATCGTAATAAATAAAAAAATGAAAAGACGGACACCGACAAATGCACGTGAAAGCTGCACGTGCGCTCGGACAGCGGACGCGACATACGCATTATCGCTGTCTCAAGAGGGTAATTAAAGTCACCCCTTTTCATTAGCGGGTGCATTACGCGCTTCTTCAAACATAAATTACGCCGGACAAACGCTGCCGCCGAAGACGTAATACCTAGAATTTCTGATGTTTGGAAGACGCTCTCCTATTCGTAGAAACTAAAACAAACCCTCCGATTCGTTACACTTTTCTAATTTACCCTACGGAGGGGGTAGCTAAAACTCATAAGTGGGATAATTAAAGAATCCTAATTCGTTAAAATTTCCAATCGTCAAACGGAGGGCGTGTACCAAAAATGTAATATAAACCGAGATTTTTCTCGGAGCGATTATCTCCATCTCCATCTCCATCTCCATCTCTATCATCTCTATCTACGATATCATCATCATCTACGACAACTTCTTCTCTTGATTTCCGCCTCAGTTACCGTATAACCGCGTACGGCCGATCGCGCATCAATTCCGAATCAGCGATTTTATCTCGAAAAAGATTTAGAGTTTTTCACTCCGTAAAAATCGTCCGCGAGTGAGTGCTGTGGTGCTCCCAAGATCAATTCTGAATTTCACCACGATCTGAAGCTCACCACGATCATCACCGACACCGAGCCTCTCAAGGAACACCACCGGAGAGACCGAGTTCACCTCTAAATTAAAGATCAACCTCTTTACGGCAACGCTCTCTATAAGAAGTAAGTCGTCTAGAACTATATAATTCTCATATTCGCTTCTCTCAGAATAACTCTTGGATATTTAACGTAAACTCTTATCATTTAATTGTCTACTTCCAAGTCTCAATCCTCCCCCCTTTCAAACCAAATTCCAGCATCACAATCATCCTTGATCTCCATCGGACCTTAAAATTTCTACCTCATTCACACACATCGTTGACGGATTTCCTGCTTATTGCAGCGTAAACTCACAATACTCACAATACTCACACACATGGTTGACGGGTTTCCTGCTTATTGCAGCGTAAACTCATAATACTCACAATACTCACACACATCGTTGACGGGTTTCCTGTTTATTGCAGCGTAAACTCACAATACTCACAATACTCACACACATCGTTGACGGGTTTCCTGCTTATTGCAGCGTAAACTCACAATACTCACAATACTCACACACATCGTTGACGGGTTTCCTGCTTATTGCAGCGTAACTCACGATACTCACAAAAACTCATGATACTCACGACCTGCCTTTCTTTCCATTTAGAACATTCATCTTGGCTGTTCCCATCCATATAGAAAAATAGACATTATCACGCACACACACACACACACACATATATATATATATATATATTCTAACATTAATCAGTTGGAAAAAATTGTTGCTTATTTAAATCCAAGAGCTGTTCTTTAAATAAAACGTTCGGCTTCCCCTAACAATTATCCATTGTCTTCCTGGTAGTGAAGCCCGTTTGGCGAAATTCGCGAAACGTCGCCAAACGTTCGCGAAATCGGCGCAATCGTCGCCTGAGGAAGGAATTGGCTCGGGCACAAGCGGCGACTTCAGATTTAACTGCCAGCGATCATTCTCACTACGATTCTAACAATTATCACTCAATCAATTTACACACATCCTCGTACTCTCCGCCAGTAATTACGCTTGACGACTCTCCTCCCGCTTCCCCTCAACCTCCTGAACCCAACGCTGATATCGAAGTAATCTGCATTGATGATGACATCCCCGATCTCGACCAGAAGGCTCGTGCTCGCATCAAACAGATAGGCGATATCGGATGTTTCGAATTCCTAGCTCAAAGATTCCCTATCCTGGAATTACCTTTACCGGAGAGAACCGTCTCGTTTGGGCCTGATTCGATTGATTTCGAAGAACTCGAATTAGTGGCAAGGATATATCCTTGTGGGACCTTCCTCCCTTGGTATACCCGATTTTCTCCCTATCCATTCGCAATTCCTATTGAAACCTTCAAGGAATATTTTCATACCCCATCCTCAGTCGTCATAGAAGAAATTACTTGAATCACCACACACACACATTTTAATTCTATTTTATTTGCCTAATTAAAAATCAATTGTATTATCCAGTCAGAAATTTAAATTTAATAATAGAATCTATCCCAGAGCATTCTGACTGATGACCTCCGAACTAATGTAACACCCGCGCCATTACATACACATTCACTCACACTCTCAGAAACATATTTACAAAAACTCTTTTATAACTGAATTATATTTATATTTATATATTCGTTTGATATGAACAAACTAGTTTTTTAATAATTAATTGATTAAATTCATAATCATTTCTTGACCCCTTGCACTCTCTCCTTAACTCCGAAATCGCACCGGGTCCCGTCCCGTAAAAGAGATTAAATTCTCTTACCGAAAAGGGACCTTCAAGTGAATGCCCTACGAACAGAGTCATAGCGACCTTCCCAGTCGTTGACCTGTTTGGGCCTTAGAATTCACTTGACTCGAGGCACGTGCCTGTAAACATCTATCTCGAGGGACGGTAAGTTACGGTCCTTCCGTCTGACTATTTTTTTTCCCGAGTCTGGACGTAACATACTAAGAAAAATTGGGGGCTCGTCCGGGATTGAAATGTGCGATTTTTGGAAACAGGAATGAGTAAAGGAACAAGAAGTAATTCCGATAAAAACGAAATAGAAGAATTATTTAAATAAGCTGTAGACGGAAAGAAACATAGATCTAAACCGCCTACTTCTAATTCATTTCACGCATCCACACCAACAATACCTACTACGTCAACACCTAGACAAATTAATTTTGGTTCGGACGAAAGTTCGATAGAAAATACCTTAGTTTATACCGCCGAAAAGCCCGAGCCATATTCCGACGGTTCCAACGATATAACCATATAACAATTTAAAAGACCTATTAATAAAATAGTTGATACCATAGAAAGCGATTCTGAAAATTTTGAGACAATGGCTCAAAACCCTTTTGCAACTCTAAAATACGCGGTTGAGACTGTCCCGTATTTTGACGGCAACAACATTTCGTTAAATTATTTTATCGAGGGATGTGAGGAAGCAAAGTCTATGTTGCCTAAAGAGGCTGAACAGCAATTTACGAAAATAATAAGAACTAGAATTGTCGGAGAGGCTAGGCGAACGATACAAGATCAAGAATTTGATAAAGTATCACAATTAACATCTTATTTAAAAAGGATTTACGGTCCCTCGAAAAATGTTTACCAATTGCAAGGAGAATTAGGATGCATTTATCAAAAACCCGAAGAGGACGTCATTACTTACGCAAATCGCGTTAAAGTTCTCGGGAAGCAAATCTTAGAAGCATATCGAAGTTCGAAGCATACCGCACCTGACCAGAATATAAAGGCATCGTTGGAGAAAGACATGTGCAAATGCTTCATTAGAGGACTAAAACCCGATATCGAACACAGAATAGAGAAAGAGCTAGACGTAAATGAGACAGTTGCCGACGCGTTAAGAATAGAGAGAGAGCTTCGAGCTATGACAGATTTACGACAGGGACTAAGCGCTAATTTAGGTCAAAACCAACCACGACCCACTAACAGGTCGAAGGAAATTTGTCAAATCTGTTACAAAGAAGAACATATGGCCAGTAATTGCCGGAAGCTTACTCAGTTCTATTCACAAAGCCAAAATCAAACAACTTTAGGAACTGAGATATTAATTTGTCAAATCTGCAAGAAACGAGGGCATAGTGCAGATAAATGTCGCCTACGGGATCCTCGATCCCGCCAACCGGTGAATGTTATACAAGAGAAACCCATTACTTGCCAATTATGCTCGAAAATAGGCCATAACGCGAAATCATGTCGACAAGGTAACGTTAGTCAGCAACCTCATAAAATAATCATGACTTGTCAATGGTGCGATAAGCCTGGTCATTCGGCTAATAATTGTTGGAAGAAACAGAACGAACAACGAAGTTCTGTAAATAATTTCAAAATTACATGTCAAATTTGCAATAATTTCGGACATATCGCCAAAGATTGTCGCTCTAAAACGAATCCAACATCCACATCCAAAAACAATTTGTACTGCCGATACTGCAAGGAACAAGGCTACCTTCTTGACAATTGTCAGTTACGAATCGCTAGTAACAACCGCCGAAAAGGAAACGAACAGGGAAACGACAACGGACCCTCGACGTCGGGTGTGCAGAAGGGGCCCGAGAGGACTTCACACCCGTCCGCTCAGCAGGAAGTCAAGTAGACAAACGAGAACCCGAAATACGGCCCGTAACAGTGAGCCTCGCTAAGCATAGTCGCGTGCCTACTGTTCAGATCAATATTAGTAAAATATCCGCTCACATCACTTTTATGTTAGATACAGGATCCGGACCAAATATAATTAAAGAAAATTTTATTCCCAAAAATATAAAAATTAATTACACAAATATCCTAAAATTAAACGGTATAAATAATTATCCTGTTTATACTCTCGGTGAAATTACATTAACTCTTTTCGGATTACCTGTATCTTTTCACATTGTATCTAACGATTTTCCAATCCCACAATCCGGAATATTTGGGAACGACTTCTTTAAACAAACTTCTTCAAAAATAGATTACGCACAGGGACATCTGGACGTTTCTGGAATTAACGTACCTTTTTTCTCTCCGGAAACTATAGTAGTATCTCCAAAAACCGAATCCTTGTTCTATGTAGGAATAGAAAATCCTGAAGTAAAAATAGGGTATATACCTAAATTAAAAGTAGAGCATGGAATTTATCTGGGAAATACAGTTGTGGAGAACGTCTCTGGAAAAGCGTACTTAAACATCATAAGCACTTTAGACGAAGAAGTGGAAGTTCGCGTACCAACGTTGCGCCTGAAACCATTAAACGAAATATTCGACGACCACGAATCCAATGTTAAGGCACTTAATAATCAAGAAAAGGAATTAATTACACATGAGGAATGCGTAAACGCTGAAGACACCGGTATTAATACCGAGGATGAGATTGAAAATTATCAAAAATGCGATGACATTACCGCACAAAAAATCCAGGAGGAAGACGACGACAAAATATTTGAAGACAAGGAAAATGTATTTACAAAAGAAATTCTAAATAAAAATGAAAATAAATCTAAGGAAAAAATTAAAAATTGTTCAGAAGAAAGTATTAATAATTCAAAAATCCTTGGAGAAGGAAGTTACCAAACTTCTCCTAAAGAGAATAATTCTAGAATTTCGGAGGGAGGTTTCCAAACCTCAACAGAAAATTCTAGCTCCTTTGATTTCAAAGAGGGAAATTACCAAACCTCACCTGAAGAATGGAATAATCCAAAAACCCTTGGAGGGGGAAGTTACCAAACCTCTACCGAAGGGAATAATTCTAGAATTTCGGAGGGAAGTTTCAAAACCTCGACAGAAAATTCTAGCTCCGTCGTGCGCGAGGAGGGAAGTTACCAAACCTCACTACGCGATTCGACACATTTCAATTCCAAAAATTCAGAAGGAAAAAGTCTTTTAACCTCCTTAGATATCAAATTTTCTAAAATTGGATTATTCACAGAAAATAATAATAATAATAATTTTGAAATCTCTCACGTTACAGTGAAAGATCTGCTTAAAGAAGCTCAGAAATATAATTTAAATATCGAAAATTTAAACGTTAGAAATTCCAAATATTTCAAAAATAAAAATAAACCGTCTTCAAAAATCCTAACATCTTTGCTAAATAAATCTCAAGCAATTATAGATAAATTTATGCGTAAGCGAAAATCAAAACGCAAAGAAAAACAATTAATAAATCTCGCAAATTCCGACTTACATAATTGTTTAGTAGTCGAAGAGACTAAAGAAGACCGATTTACAAAAATTATGGAATTACTACGATTGGAGCACTTAAATAAAGAAGAACAAAAGAATGTAATAAAATTAATAACAAACAGTCAAGATAGATTTCATATTCCTGGAGAAGAATTAACCGCAACTCATGTATTGCAACATCAAATATCAACTACCGACGATCAACCGATTAATACTCGTCAATATAGATTTCCGCAAATACATAAGGAAGAAATAAACAAGCAGGTAGAGGAACTGTTAGAAGGAAGCATAGTAAAACAGTCGCAGTCGCCTTACAACACGCCCATATGGATTGTGCCGAAAAAGGAAGATTCAAAGGGAAACAAACGCTGGAGAATGGTTCTTGATTTTCGAGCGTTAAATGACAAAACCATCGGAGACGCTTACCCATTACCTAATATTGTAGACAGATTAGACCAATTAGAAGAGGCACAATATTTCTCAGTATGCGATCTAGCATCTGGATTTCATCAAATAAAAATGGATCCTACCGATAGTCATAAAACAGCTTTTACAACTCCTTTTGGCCATTACGAATTCGACCGAATGCCCTTCAGATTAAAAAATGCTCCTGCTACTTTTCAACGTCTAATGGATTTAGTATTAATAGGTTTACAAGGCGAAGAATTATTCGTTTATATGGATGACATTGTTATTTATGCTACCTCTCTAGAAGAACATGAACGGAAATATAATGCATTAATAGAACGACTTCGTAAAGCCAATTTAAAACTGCAACCAGATAAATGCGAATTTTTAAAAACCGAAGTAACATATCTAGGGCATATAATCAGCAGAAACGGAGTAAAACCAGATCCGAGGAAATTAGAAGCCGTACAACAATTTCCGAGACCTAAGACGCCGAAAAATATTAAACAATTTTTAGGCCTCGCCGGATACTATAGACGATTCATACCAAACTTCTCTAAATTAGCGAAACCACTAACGACTTTATTAAAAAATGACACTCGTTTCGAGTGGACGTCCGTGCAAGAAGAATCTTTTGAAAATTTGAAGCAAAAATTATGCGAGGAACCTGTATTGCAATACCCCGATTTTTCTAAACCATTTATTTTAACTACCGACGCTTCAGGAATAGCCGTAGGAGGAATACTTTCTCAAGGAGAAATAAACAAGGACCGACCTATAGCATATGCTTCCAGAACCCTCACAGATAACGAGTTGAAATATGATACATACGAAAAGGAAGCGTTAGCCATAATATACTGCGTCAAGCATTTTCGACCATATCTATACGGAAGAAGATTTACTCTAGTTACCGATTATAAGCCCTTAATGTGGTTTAAAAACGCTCAAGATGCAAACATGCGAATACTCCGTTGGAGATTAAAATTAGCAGAATACGATTACGATGTCGTTTACAAAGCCGGAAAAACCAATGTAAATGCAGATGCTCTATCGAGAAATCCAGTGAATTTAGAAGAAATTGACTGTAAAATAATAAAAGAACGGGAATTCCTTAATCCAAACAATCCTGAAGATGCAGAAACAATTTCTAAAATGTTAGAAGAATCCGACACCGAAGAAGAAGAAGAAGAAGAAGACTTCGATGATTTTCACCTATACCTTTCAGACACCGAAGAGATTGAAAATATGATAAATGAAAATAATTCATCCGAAAACAATACTGATATTTTATCACCTACCTCAGAAGAATTAAATGAACCTTCTAAATCACAATTTACGGTAGAAGCTCTGGTACACAATCCTTCTAAACAAAATAAAATACAAACAAGAAGTCAAACAACAAACAAAAGTTTAAACTCATAAATACGATTAATAAACTTGATAATAGCAACACCGAAGAAATTGAAGAAAGGAATGACCCGCCAGACAAAGATTTCGACATCGAAGAAGGAAATGAGGAAGAAGGAGAAGAAAATGAAGAAGAGAAAGAAGAAGATATTATTAACCAGAATTTGATATTAAGAAAAGGAAGAAAACCTATAATTATCGAAAACAAAATAATTATAAACAATATCATTGACTCTCGCGAGTTATTATTTTTACGAAAAGATAATGTAGCGTATTTCGTCAATACACAAAGAAAACCTTTAGACTCCGGCTCCCAAAAACTCTTCGAACGAAACGGACTGCCAAATCTGGGATCTCTTGTTCTAGGGAAAGCTAAAGCCATAAAATACAAAAACCACTACCACATGGTTCTCCCCGTTAGCGAAGAACAGCGAGAAGGTCCCACAGTGACTCTCAACCATATCATTGAAACTATAAAAGATTTACGATACATAACCGAAAATCTGAAACTAGAAACACTCAGTATTGCAAAAACTGAATTTATTAATAATGTCCCTTGGAATAATATTAAATCACAGCTACAATTAATATTCATTGGTGCTACAACTAAATTAATTATTTGCCATGGACAAATTAAATATCCGCCGAAAGATTTACGTCCCGTTATAATCGGCGAAATGCACTGTTTACCTACAGGCGGACATCGAGGTGTTACAAAAACATATAACAGAATAAAACATAATTACTATTGGGAGAATTTAAAATCAGACGTTCAAAGGTATATACAACAATGTTTACAATGTCAATTGAAAAAACTTGTACGAGTTAAAACAAAACAACCTATGATAATTACGGATACGCCCGGATCTTCTTTTGACAAAGTAGCCATGGATATCGTAGGACCGTTACCTAAAACCGAGAGAAGCAATGAATATATTTTAACATTACAAGATCAATTAACCAAATTTTGCATGGGAGTACTGTTGTCAGATCAAACATCTGAAACTATTGCCGAAGCTTTCGTAGATCGTTTCATCTGCGTGCTTGGCGCACCCAAAGCTATATTAACAGATCAAGGAAGAAATTTCATTAGCGATCTAATGAAGAAAGTCGCTAAATTGTTTAAAATTCGTAAATTTCGCACAACGGCGTTTCATCCACAATCAAACGGATCGTTAGAAAGATCACATCACGCACTAGGCGAATATTTGAAACAGTATGCAAATGAACAAAAACAATGGGATAGATGGATCGGCCTTGCCATGTTTAATTACAATACAAGTGTACACGAAGCAACAAAGCACACTCCGTATGAATTAGTTTTTGGAAAAATAGCACGAATACCATCAAACGAATTACTTCCTCCTGAGGATAAATTGGCAAATTACGAAGAATATTTAATAAACCTCGTCACACAACTTCATACAATTCAAAATAACGCACGTGAAAACGTGATAACAGCAAAATTTAAGTCAAAGAAGTATTATGATAAAAAATTAAATCCTCAAATTTTTAGACCCGGAGATCAAGTATTTTTATTAAAAGGACCAAAACCAGGTAAATTCGGAGATCAATACACCGGCCCTCACGAAATCTTAGAAATCTTAAATAAAAACAATGTAAGAATTAAAATAAAAAAGAACAGCAGAATCGTACATCCTAATCGCTTACGAATCTCACACATTAAACCAACAATCGACAATCAACAACAACACATCACAAATAGAAACCGCCGACAGACAACTGAATAATTATTACAACCTGAAAATTTCAGATGGATCTCAGAATCAAGAAAATAATTACGTATATAATAATTCTGACATCATACTTCCGACGCACCAAAGGAATAATAGGATATGACTGCGGATCTTCGTCGGCGAATTTAACAACTTTATCTCTATTAACTATCGAAGAGTGTGATATCCCACAAAAGAAAGTAAATAATAGCCAAATTTACGTACAATTATTACAAGTCAACGAATTCGAGGCCGTAGAAGTAAAACAATGCAAGGTTAAAATCGATCGACTAATAAGAAAATGTGGAATGTTCTCTCATACCATGGATGTATGGAACGGAAAATATTCTTATATAGAAGAAATACCCCGCGAAACCTATATGAAAATGCATGAATACGGCACTTATCAATTAGGAAACACTTTTATAACCGGGTTAAAATCCAACAAAACAACAACACGACCGGTAACTCTGGCTGGGAGCTTAGGTACCGATGGCGGATGTTCCGGAGGGGCATATTCAGACCCTTATGGAACATGGTCAGATGTCGTCGTGATTAGATCCGTGAAAATCACACTGCAAAATTATCTCGCTGATGTACGATTAAATACTAATAGAATACAACTAAGATCCGGAGTAACTTGTGAATTTGGCTCTGTACATTGCATAGATGTAGAAGGAGGAGACACTTACTGGGAACCAGTACCAGCCGGTCCCTGCAAATTTAATAATTATGGAATACTATACGAAGGATTCGCTTATAAAATAATAGACGAAGAACGACAACAATCAATCTATTCTCTTACAACCCAAGACACAATATTTGCACTGACAAGCAGAGGAAAACAGAAAGTCTGTGGATACTCACTCATACGAACAGAACATCCTAAACTACTGATTTTCGAAACAGTACGCGGCACTATAGTCTTTAAAAAACAATCTCGTATTTCAAATCTTGACATCTTTACATACATGAATTCGAAATTCGTCTACGTGGAAAAACACATTCGTACACAGATTAGTCAGCTCTACCATGACATCCTAGTGCAACAATGCAGCCTGGAAAGGCGCATGTTGCAGAATGCCTTAGCTATTGCAACGCAAGCTCCGGACATTTTCGCCTACCATTTAATGAAAGGCCCTGGCTATATGGCATTATTAGCCGGAGAAGTGATTCATATAGTAAAATGTGTACCCGTCGAGGTCGTACTCGCTCAAACAGACCGCTGTTACAGTCAACTACCTGTGATACGAGGGAATGAAACTCATTATTTAATTCCGCAAACGCACATATTATTACGACAAGGAACTCAAACTACATGCAATTCTTTCGCACCTGCCATGTACCTCCTGGGGGATGCATGGTATAAACTCACACCTAAGCCAGTAGATACTGTACCCCCAACCATTATGAAGCCTTTAACCAAACCAATATGGAAATATGTAAGCCCCGGATCGCTCGCCACTAGCGGGATATATACAGAAAACGATTTAAAAGATCTCAGAGACCATATCATGTTTCCAGCCGAACGACCCGCAGTACTTAACACTATAGCAAGAGGAATAATGGGAAGGCCCATCTCTCTGCAAGGAGGGTCAATCTCAAATTTATTGGATGTAAACGCAATAGAAAAAATAGCAGTATCTACTTGGGAAAAATTTTGGAACAAATTTTTACTTTTGGGAAACTTTAGCGCGGGATTAATTGGAATATATTTGGCAGTCAGGATCATCAAATTAATATTAGACACAATAGTACATGGATACGCTTTACACACAGTCTACGGATGGTCGCTGTATTTACTAGGAGCCATCTAGGACTCTTTGACAAATCTCCTATTACATTTAAGAGCGAGACATCAGGTCAAGAAACTAAGGCCTACTGCCCCGGCGCCCGAACCTCAAAACAGCGGGACAGGCCGCCTAGAAAGACGAGATAACGAGAGTTACACTCAGGCAACACATGCCTACCCGTCCCTTCCCGCTAAGGAAAATTCTACCTATACGCTCGAACTGAGAGAATCAAAAATTTAGAAAATTCATACTGCTGTTTTTATCCGTTTTAATTCTCCGAGAGCAACCAGAATACTATTAACAACAATAAAAATATATGTGTATATATGTGTAATATATATATATAAATTAATAAAATATACAGGGTGTCCCATAATTCGCGCCCCACCCGTAACGTGCAAGTAGAGCGGGTTAAATCGAGTAGAAAAGTCATCTACCGTTTTGCTATTTTCGCAATAATTAACGAGAAATTAATTTAAAAAGATCGGCGAATCCGCGCGAGTAGAAGCGCGTGGCGAGAAGGAACCTCCCGCTGTAATCTGACACAAAGCGCGCGGTGAAGCGATGGGAGGAGCGCTCTACAAAGGACAATAGTTATGTACACACATACGTCGTATCTTAGGTAAAAGTAAAGGAAAGTAAATCATGTGCGGCCTAGATCACACCGGCCCCCCCACCCACATCACCCACTTGGCCCGAAGAAACCAGAACTCTTTGTCGGATGTTCCTTTCTCAGCACGATAGATGGATCAACATAATCCATCCCTTGCGAAAGGGAGCTGCCTTAGTTGAAATACACGTTTACACCGACAAACCGGAGAACATTTCTTTTAACTTCAAAGACACTCTCGTTCGAATGGGCCACGTGCGATTAATATCTAAAGTCACAATGGACGTATATCCCGCCGCCTAATAACAATAATAATAATAAAAAAATATATTATAAAAAAACAAACAAAAAATTATATATATATAAAATATATATATTTAAATAAATAAATAAAAACATAAAATATACATTCTACTATCACTCAACTATCAATCTGACAAAGAAGATCACAGTACCAAAGTATGCTGCCACCAAGTTACCCCTTCTTCTTATCTCTTCTACTACACCTCTTCCACTGATAGTAGAGATAATATGTATATAGAGATAATATATATATATATAAGTTATTCGTATTTAGAACGCGCTAACATTGTTGTAAGCGCGTTCTCTGAATACGGATCTATATATATATATTTTTTTTTTTTATAGAAAATGATATCTGAGTGCCTATATGTATATTCGGTAAGTTTTGAGCCCTGCGTACAATAGAAAAAATATTAGGAATAGATATTAAATATTAGGAATAGGAAATAATAAAATCGAAAAAACTTTGATATACAAATACAAATTCGGGTATAAAGGACTCTTACTAGCTTTTATTAGCTCTTACTAGTTCTTCATACCTGAATTTTTATTTGTATATTAAAGTTTTTTCGATTTTACTATTTCCTATTCCTAATATTTAATATCTATTCCTAATATTTTTCCTATTATGCGCAGGGTCTTGCTCACGAGGTAAAAATTACAAAAGTGAAAGATTCACTGACGATCTTAAGATCGGACTATGAATACCGGTCTTATGAGTACATTATTACACGGCATCCTTAGGCCCATTTCTACCAACATCGATTAATTTTAACCTTCGATTAAATTATATCTTTGTCTCTTTTCAGATACATTCTTAAAAAGAGACAAAGATATAATTTAACCGATTTTTTTAATAAGTTAACCAACGTTGGTAGAAATGGGTCTTAAATGACAAATGTTATTAATCCCGATTAAGGCTGGATCCTCATACAGACACCGGCGCTTTGACACCGAACCACAGTCTAACCATACCCAGTTACGACACTGAGTGTCGGCACCTTTGATCTAGTTGTCCTCAAGTCACGTGGTATGTCGCCATATTGTTATATGTACCGGCGCTACGATTCAAATGTACATATGTAATAAAAAAAATGTTTTCTGTGCAATTTGAATTATAATTCAAAGAATTTGTTAAAGTAGAAGAAATAAAAACAATACTTCTGCATAATACGTATCATAATACATATCAGAAGATTTAATAATTGAGGTTGCCTATGATATTTTATGATTACCTATGGCGCAGCCATGTTGTTAAGTGTACGAATTCGCACATGCGCACTAAAATTTTGTTCCAGGTTGGACGGCTGAGTGTCGCAACTGGGTATGGTTAGACTGTGACCGAACGCTTATTGGTGAAAAACGGGTGGTGGGAGTAAATAACTCTTGTTATTTATAAGCGTTCGGTATCAAAGCGCCGGTGTCTGTATGAGGATCCAGCCTAAGGGTGCCGTGTAAATGTATTCTATGCTCCCATTTATCGAAATCTAGTAAATATCTGTTTACTTTTGTAATTTTCACTTCGTGAGCAACTTATACCCAAGATACGTAATAAATCTCTTGTTTGATATTAACATATATATTATCAATAATATGCTAAAATCAAACAGATATTAAATAACTAAATATATTATTTAATATATTTAATTATAATAATAAATAATATATATACTATATATATATAAATATATATATAATTATATGTATATATACATAATAATGTATATACATAATGTATACACATTTATAGTTGCTTCAATCTTGTATTTATAATTTGTATTTAATTTTATTTCAGGATATATCTCGGACACCGATAAATGCAGCATGTTCGAAGTCCAGAAGGTTATTCAGGAATGGTTGCGGCACGCGAGCGATAGAATTAATTATAACAAAAAAAAATAAAATGTTAATGCATGCATATATTATATAATTTATATTATGTAAGAATAAAGCTTGAATAAAATATTAAAAATATAAAACAATTACTGTTATTTATTTATTAAAATTAAATATAATAAATAAACAATTAAATAAATACACACTCTATTACCGACCGAAATATCCCAAAAAACGTCCTAAAAATAAAAATAAGACGTCTTAAAGACGTTTTGAATTGGAATATAAGACGTCTTAAATTGAATATAAGACGTCTTAGAAACGTCTTAAAATAATATCTTAAAGACGGCATAAATCGGGACATAAGACGTCTTAAATACGTCATAAATACGTCTTTCGGATAATCCTATAAGACGTCTTAGTAATTTGAAGACGTCTTTTAGACGCCTTAAAGACGTAATAATGTTGTCTAGGTTGGTTTGCGAGTTACTTAGATAATAGAACTCAAAAAGTGAAATTCAATGGTATTTTATCGGAGGCTATTAAAGTAGATCTAGGTGTACCGCAAGGGTCTGTGTTGGGACCATTATTATTTCTATTATATATAAATGATGTAGTAGAGGTTATGAATGATGAATGTACAATTAGACTGTTTGCCGATGATGCACTGATTTATACAGCTGGGTATTCGAGTAGGGAAATTAGTGACCGTCTTAATGAGCAAATGAGAAGAGTGGAAGAGTGGTTAAATATTAACAGGCTGCTATTAAATGTTGACAAAACCAAAGTGATGTTGATAAGGGGAATTAGGAATAAATCGACAGAAGCTAATATTAAAATAAAAGTACAAAATAAAGCGCTGGAAGTTGTAAGTGAAATAAAATATCTAGGAGTAATTATTGATAAAAATCTTAGTTTTTCGGCACATGTAGATTATATTAGTAAAAAGGTAGGTAAGAGATTAGGTATGATGTGTAGAGCGGGTACAGACTTGTCGGCTAATATGAGATGTGTTATATATAAATCGATGGTTGCCCCTCTATTTGAGTACTGTGCGTCTATATTAGTGGGTCTAAGTAAAACTAACCTGCAACACCTGCAAAAATTACAAAACCAAAGTATGAGAATTATACTTAGATGTAACAGAAGAGTACGAATTATAGACATGTTAGAAGCGTTATGTTTTATGTCAATCAAAGAAAGAATCGAATATAATGTTTGCTTTTTGGTATATAAGATAGTAAATAGTTTATGTCCAAACTACTTGTGTAATGAAATAAAAGTGTTGCAAGGTGAAGGAATAATAAATACGAGACAAAGAGGCAATATTTATATTAATAGATGTAGAACTACTGAAGAGCAGAAAATGTTATTATATGAAGGGTTCAAAATGTATAATAACTTACCGGTTGATGTAAGGAGTGAGGAAAATCCGCAAAGCTTTAAAAGAATGTTAGCATTGTATATTAAGAAAAATGAACGAAAAAATTATTAATTATTAATATTATATTGTAATATGCTATGCAATACTATATGTATTTAAATGCTAGTTTAATTTTGTGTTGTTAATTGTAGGATAAGATATGATAGAATTAAGAGTAGATAGGTACCATTATTTCTTGTAACTAGCTGAAGAAGCTAAATAAATGAGTCTCTCTCTCTCTCTCTCTCTCTCTCTCTCTCTCTCTCTCTCTCTCCTCTATGTATCTTTTTTCAATTTTTATTGTTAGTAAAATCATTTTTTTTCTGTCTTAGCTCTCGCCTTCTGAAATACCTGAATATCTTCAGATGGAAGATCTTGTCGAAAGCACAAACAACCATATCTCCGAACGCTTAACCGGCAATGATGCCTCAAATGATGTCATAGAATCTTCGACATAATCGCTTCCTTGACCGAACAATTTTTGAAATCTTCGATTGACACTTGTAATCGATTTTTCAGTCGTTTGTCCAGCCATCGATAGCCACTATACATATAGCTAAATACGATAATGTGATAATCTCTTTAATCATTCTCTTTATTCTACTACCAATAATCTTCGTCGAATTTATTTGTTTAATCAAAAAGTTATACCGCAAATTTTCTTATTTAACGAATGCTCGATTAAGATCGAGCATATCGGCAAGCCGGCGATGTAGGAAAAGGCGACAAAGAAGAAAATAAAGGAGAAGCAGGGTTAAAGACAAACATTTTACAAAAATTTCATTCCCGTTATAATTACTATAATGTATTGTATATCTACGATCATTCTTATGTATGTGTTTATGTTTGCGTAATTTAAATCTTTTTTTTGTATGCTGAAAGCATTCACGTTTGCTTTTATTTTCATTCTCATTTTTCTAAGATTGCAAGTTGACTAAATAAAAATTGTTGGATTAATCTTAATCGAGTGTGTAACTAATGTTTTCCTGTCCTACTTTCTTTATGCAAGAATTTCAGAATAAAATTACATAATGTGACATTAGATACGGATTAGAGATTGAATTAGATATAGAGTATAATAACCAAGAAATGAAATGTATAAAAAGGAAAATTTTGTAGTCGTGCAAACGTTCGATAAACGTGTTTAAGATAAGCTTAACTTTTTGAAAACATCTGCATAATTTAGCTGCATAACTTTAACACATTTTTGCTATATCCAGATATACACAAATATATATATATATATATATATATATATATATATACAATATATACAGGGTGTCCCATAATTCGCGCCCCACCCGTAACGTGCAGGTAGAGCGGGTTAAACCGAGTAGAAAAGTTATCTACCGTTTTGCTATTTTCGCAATAATTAACGAGAAATTAATTTAAAAAGATCGGCGAATCAGCGCGAGTAGAAGCGCGTGGCGAGAAGGGACCTCCCGCTGTAATCTGACACAAAGCGCGCGGCGAAGCGATGGGAGGAGCGTCGCTCTACAAAGGACAATAGCTATTTACACACATACGAGCGGAGCCCGGCGTCGAATTCACAAACATATCTAGACCGAGCGTTTGCCTTTATTTAAGGAGTAGGAGTAAGATACACGAGGACTCGCTCTTGTGTTCTCTCTCGCTCGCGCGTAGCATGGCATTCTCTCTCGCTATGCTTCGCGCGAGCGAGAGAAAACGCAAGAGCGAGTTCTTTCCTACTTACATGGTCAAACATTCCCCTTCTCTCTTCCTCTCTCTTTCTCTTTCTCTCTCTCTCTCGCTCTCGCTCTCTCGGCATTGAAGATATTCTGCTATCCTTTCCACACCACCTTGCGGTAGATAGCACGGCGCGTTTTTTTTAAAGTGGTATCCCCAGTAGGCCTAATCCACTCATTTAACGCACTATTTTAATGCAAATATTGTTCGAAGTGCCTTCCTCGTTCTCGCAAACAGAGTTCGGCCCTTCGAACAATATTGCGCGTCGCGCGATACGCCATTTCTGGCGTGATAGTATTAGAAGCTGCGAAAATTGCTTCTCGTACTTCAGCTTTTGTACTATCACGCATGTGCTCGACTAAATCTTTGATGTGACCCCACACGAAATAGTCGAGCACATTCAGATCCGACGATCGCGCCGGCCAGATGATCGGGCCACCTCGTCCTATCCATCTATCTGGATAATGCGCGTTTAAGTGTTCGCGTACCTGCCGAGAAAAATGCGCAGGAGCCCCATCGTGTTGAAAAATCAGTTGTCGTCTTACTTGCAGAGGAACATCTTCGAGTAGAACAGGCAATTGATTTTCGAGAAAATTGGTGTAAACTTTTCCATTAAATCGGGGCGGCAGAATATAAGGACCGATCTAAAAAAAAATCGTCAAAGAAAATGATTTGTTAAAGCAGCGAAAGAAAATTTCTTAACTTACTAATAAATAAATTTATTACTTACGATTTGGTTCGCTATTATTCCTGCCCATACGTTAATCGCCCAACGATACTGGAAAGCGCGCTGCCGGATATCGTGTGGATTTTCTTCGGCCCATAATAAATAATTACGGCTATTAAATACGCCGTTTGGCGTGAACGTAGCCTCATCCGTCCATAAAATGCGGTCGGGGAAAGAATTATTCCGCCGATACTGCGCGAGAAACCCTGTGTGTTTTTCCGATTGTTAATATTTATTTACTTTTTCTTTTTTAAATAACGCGAAAACATTAAATTAAGATAATAAAAATACCTTCACAAAAATAGATGCGCTGTTCGTGATCTCTCGGCAAAAGTTGTTGCACTCGCTGATAGTGAAACGGGTGCAATCCGTTTTGGCGTAGAACACGGTGCACCACGTTTCGCGAGAGATCGAGCATCCGAGCCACACGGCGCACGCTGCTCCGAGGGTTCTCTTCGAACACTTGCAGGATTCTCTCCTCTTCGTCCACACGATAATTAATCGGTGCACCAGCATTTTGTCGATCCGCTGTAAGGACTCCCATCGTTCTTGCGCGTTGAATACACCTCAAAATTATTTTATGATCGGGATGTCGCTCACGGTCGGAAAATCGCTCCGCGTAAAGACGAGCCGCGGCACGAGCGTTTTCTCCGGCTACTCCGTACAAGATAATCATATCGGTGTATTCTTCTGCTGTGTAATCCACCATTTTTTTATAATTCACAAACTCACAAGACTTTGACGTATAATTCGGATGCTAGGCAGCTACTGTTGTAGAGCAACGAATAATAATTTCGAAAGAAAATCGATAACAAAAAAACGCTATTGAGAATACATGAGAGACAAAACATGGACAGTTTTTCTTTTAATTGATGAATCACTAATCACTATGTATTTGTAATCTTCAAAATTATAGTAATTTGAAATCGGATGAATCATTCTGAATATCCCTGTATTTAACAAAATCAATATAGAAAATCAGAATTTTAGAGTTAAAATAAGTTGCATGCGTGACGAAACGGCTACTAAGTGTCAAAGTAGGGGATTGGTACAATGAACATCGGTATAATAAATTGCTCTCAATGAACTATTCTCAAGGTCAAGTATGCACAGTAGCTATCACTCGCTGTATGTGCGAATTGATACGCTATTTATCACTCAATGCATATGCGCATACGTTAACATATTATGTACATATTTTTATCGGGATACAAGTCGAATGTTTATACCATCGTGTACTCCAAACTGTATTTTCGTTCACAAATATAACAATACAAAAAGAAATTTAACAAGATATTTTAGTATAGCAATTCGTAAATTTCTAAGATTAGGAAGAAAATGATAATAATAATATATTTATTAACAAAATATAAACATTGTTTAAACTAACATCTAAGATTTTAAACTTTCAATGTAAAATACATATTTAAATTTCAACAAGCTAGAAAGAGCCAGACGCGGATGTTAGTGCGTCAGTTTCAAGAAAGAATTAATTTTTCATTGAAACAGATTAGCTGTGCACAGGGCACAAATTTTCTTTAGTATGATACCAAGAAATTAAATAAATCTCGTTGAAATTAAAAATTGTTAAAACTATCAGTGATAACAAACGCACTCGTGAAAAAGGAAATCCAGTTTAAATAGAGATGCTTACTTGAAGAAATTAACTTATTAATCTAAAAATATACTAATTAATATAAAAACCGAATTATTTGACAAAATTGTTTCAACAATCGAAAAGATCCAGATTATCCTTGACTTATTTGTTAAAAGAGACAGTTATAAATTCGTATTAACTTTTATTAATCCATTCTTGCGTCTATTCTGCAATTTTCTCTTTGACACAAGAAAAATATTTGATATGCAGGAAAATATTTTGATCAGAAAAACAATAACAAAAGATTTTTAGAAAAAATGGTGTTTGCACAGTATTTAATACATTACACAGTAATGCATCTACATGTTCCTAGTTACGAATTATAAATGTAGAATATAAATTAGAATATTGAGTAGATATTAGAGAAATAATAAATTTTATAATAATTTTACTAATTTCTATACATGTCATTTATATAACTAAAAATATCGAAAACACCCACCTATTTGAACAACTGGTAATTACTTGATCCGTTTTGATTTTTCAATGTCAGTAGGCGAAACATATTGCGCAAAAATTTTGTAATTATGTCTTTTCTGCTGCATATATTAATAGAATAGCATATAGCAATAGAACATTATATATAAACATAAAATATATGGTAAGTGAATTATTGACTTTAAAAATTAATTTCTTATTAGTTGCGTCTTGTGTCTCGTGGCTCGCGGTACCTCGTTCGACAAGTGTTGTAACCAATACTACCATGGTTCTTTATTTCTACATTCACTTGAGTTGTCCTTCACGGCTGGAACCGGGACAAGACAGCATGCGTTTAGCTCGAGTCGGATGAGTTACTGTGCGCCCTCGCCAAGCGCATTTTTATAATCTCTAAATACTGAAGATGGTCCCAACCATAGGAGCGAAACGTTCACCACAATAAAGAAAATTTAAAGATATTTATTTTAACTTTTATTCGCGTACTAATTATAGCGCTAGGCTCATAATTAGCCCGTTTTTTCTTTACCGTTATTTAAAATATTAGAGCCTTTATTTTATCATTAATTTCTTATTTTTTTCAATAAGAATATAATGTCAAACATTACATATAATATTTCTTTTAAAACATTTTGAAAAAACTTTTTAAATACATAGTATGTTGAATTAGAATATCAAGTGGATATTCTAATTTATATTCTACATTTATAATTCACAATTAGAAACATGTAGATATACTACTGTGTACTGTATGTATAAAATACTGTGTAAACCACTTTCTCTCTAGAAATTTTTTCTTATTGTGTTTTTGATCGAAATATCTTCTTGCATATCAAACATTTCTCTTATGTCAAAGAGAAAATTGCAGAATGGACGCAAGAATGGATTAATAAAGACTAATAAGAATTTATAACTGTCTCTCTTAGCAAATAAGTCATGGAAAGCCTGGATCTCTTCGATTATTGTAACACATTTTTGTTTAATAATTCGGTTTTTATATTAATTTTAGATTAATTAGTTAATTTCTTCTCAAAGAAACAAGAAATTTTATAATAATTTTACTTATTTCTATACATGTCATTTATATAACTAAAAATGTCGAAAATAGCCACCTACTTGAACAACTGATAGTTACTTGATCCTTTTTGATTTTTCAGTGTCAATAGGCGAAACATATTGCGCTAAAATTTTGTAATTATGTCTTTTCTGCTGCATATGTTACTAGAATAACATATAGTAATAGAACTTGTATATGTATAAACATAAAATATATGGTAAGCGAATTATTGACTTTAAAAATTAATTTCTTATTTTTTTCAATAAAGATAATGTCAAACATTTTATATAATATTTATTTTAAAACATTTTGAAAAAAAACTTGTTAAATACATATGTTGAATACACAGTAACGCAAATGTGAGTAGACGGATCGATGTAAGTGTAGCAAAACAATCCACGATATTAGCTGAATTATTTACAAGCTTAACGCGATCCATTTCTAAAAAAGCTTCAAGTTGCTCTGAAACGTTAAGAATAGGCATTTATCACATATTTATTAATATCACTATTTGCAACTCTGCTTTCATTATATTTCAACGACTTATATTCACCATATCATCTATGAAATAAGTTTTTATCTAATCGCACATGTATTTTACATCAGGCGATTCGATGGGATAGTACACTTACAAGTTATACAATGTATATTTATCAACAGGTTATCCCATCCTTCAAGATCATCAAGGTTCGTGACTACATGTCATCAAGCATCGAATCTGTCCATAATTATTCTGACATCGTGGCTGTGAAAAATGAAGTCGGTAAGAGTTCATTTGCAGACATGCCTACAATTCCAAAATTTATTGATAAATTGCAGGAAAATGTATATATAAAACATTATCAGAATAAAATCGAATCACAAAAAATTATGAAAATAATATATCTTTACAAATTTAAGAAAATGAAAATAAGATCTAAAGAAATATCTCTCAACAAGAAGAAGAATATAAATATTATATTCGAGAAAAGAGAGAAAAAGAGTGAGGGATGCAGACACTGTACATGTATAAGATAAACAGTATAAGATAAGATCAATCTCATTCTTTTGCTAGCTACATCGTTTCTAAGCAGTCGTAATATTTATATATGTTTATATTTTTAAATTCTTTAACAATAATAGAAAATTTTGAGAAGTAGAAACGCTTTGTAACCTTTCAAAGATTTCTATTCATTATAAGATATTTGTTCTTGTTCAAAATCGCAAAGATTTTCATATTATTATAAAATATTTATTTTTGCTCAGTAAAAGTATTTATGTCTATAAGTCTCAAAAATACAAAAACACTATTTTAGGTAAATATTAGTAATAGTAAATATTAGGTTATAACTTTTACTCCTGAGCGGGCGAGAAATGCATTCAGAAATTAATAATACATTTTTATATACATATATAATGGAAAAGACTTCATTACAATGTTATTATAATGTCATTATAATGGATATGCTTTGCTCATTGTATCAAAAAAAACATCAGAACGTTCGTTGAGCTTATAATGTTTCTTAAATACAAATTCTGCAAAATATGTCTCATAATGATATGTACGTGTACCATAGCGCGGTAATGCTGCTCTCATTTCGCGCCACAAACGCTCTATATTTTGTGTGTGAGCGCCTGTGGTGGGATCAACGAAATTTTGTTTATGGTTTACAGTTTTATGTTGATAAGGTAAATTTTGTAACTGTCCATACGCTCTCCAACAATCCGAAAAAATAATCGATCCTGGTGCTATTTGGCGAGTTATAATTGGAATTAGGCTATGATTTGAGCGATCACATACAGGAACAACGAATAATTTCGCACAATCTCGCTCTATTCCTCCGAAAATCCATTGTCCTCTAAGAACGCGGCCTTTATTATTTTTTCTTTTCCCTAATTGTTGTTGGTTTTTTTTTTGTTGATGGATTATTTGTAGATTCTTACTTAATAAGTAGATCCCAATTTATCTGTGTAAGGTGCTTTATTTCTTGCAGGCGTTGTACATAAAATATATCGGAAGATATATAAACATAAAAGAAAAGGCGCCTGCGAAAATGAATATAACAAATAAATTTAGGTTCACTCATGCATTACTTAACCTAGATACATGAAGGCAATCATTTTCGTAAAATAGACTCATACCTTTTTTATAATCAACTTATTTCTTAATTGCAACGCGCATAAAATAAAATTATATAAACTTATCGATTTCTTTGACTTATAAATAATACCGTATTCTCATTTCCGTCGCGTTGCAGTTGCAATATCTTTTCACAAAAGAATACATCGCATGTCCTAACGGTTTTCGACGTGTGTACACACATTGCGCACGCGGAACAGTTTGTGGCTCCCTCTCTGAGGTTTCTCTTAAATATAATATATAAGACAAGAATCCTCTCACAGCCCAAGGTCTACCGACAACTTTAAACTCTAAAATAATTACAATTTAACACTTCTCCTTAATTATTTTACTTCGCAGTTGTTCAAAGATTTTGCGGTTCAACGGTTTAGTTAATATGTCAGCCAATTGATCAGAGCTATTGACATGATTCAACCTGACTGTTACTCCTATATGTTCTTGAATAAATTTTCTCGGAATGTCAATGTGTTTCTTCCCTTTTGTAATTTTTCCTTCGTGTGTATTTTGAAGCATATGAATAGCAGACTGATTGTCGACATTCAATTCAGTAGGTTCAATTTTGTTCAGAATTCCGAGTTCATTTCCTATTCTGCGAATCCAACATATGTCATCAATTGAAGAAACAGCTGCTCGATATTCAGCTTCAGCAGTCGATGTAGCTACTAGTCGTTGTTTTTGAGTATACCAGACAATAGGTCCTCCTCTAAGGATTAGAATTCCACTGGTAGAGTGTCCTGTCAGAGTGTCTCCTCCATAGTCGGAGTCAGTATATGCGATTAGCTCTGAGTCTCCATTGAAATTTATACCATAATGAGTGGTTCCTTTTAGATATTGAAAAACACGTTTTATCATTTTCCAATGACTTACTATAGGTTTACTGTTGAATCGACTTAGATAATTTACTGCAAAGCTTATATCAGGACGAGATATAGTAGCCAAATATAATAAACTTCCTATAGCTTCACGGTAGGGTTCAGACTTTCCTAGAGGTTTGTCGTTTGCACGCTTCTCTTCTTCTGTCACCATTCCACGTTCCATTGGGGTAGAAACAGAGTTCGACAAATCAAATTGAAAACGTTTAAGAATTTTCTCTGTGTATTTAGATTAGTTGACAAATATTCCATTCTGTCCATTGTATATTTGCATGCCAAGATATGCCAATTGTCCGTCAGTTGCAGTGTCAAATGTAGCTTCGAATTTACGGTTCAATTTATTTAGAATTTCAATCATGTCTCTTTCATCCTTTCCGGCAATGAGTCCGTCATCGACAAATAATGCAATTAACATGCTTTTGTCTTTATTGTAATATATACAGGGATCATCATCTGTGCTATCAAATGCAAGTGATTTTAGAAACTTAGAGAATTTCTCATTCCAATTTTTCGGAGCTTGTTTTAAGCCATAAATGCTCTTGTTTAGCTTGCAAACCCGTCCTGTACCATCGTCGAAACCTTCGGGTTGATGCATATAGATTGTTTCTTTTAATTCTTTATGTAGAAATGCCGTCTTCACTTCAAAGGTCATTAACTTCATTTTGTTTGAAGCAGCTATACTAAAGATCAATCGAACTGACACATGTCGAGCAACGGGGCTAAAAGTTTCTGAATAGTCGATTCCTTCTTTCTGTTCAAAACCTCTGGCTACTAATCTGGCTTTGAATCGACAATCCTGTTTTTGACGTAGAATCCAACGACACGTCAGGGGTATTACATGTTTAGGAGCTTCCACCAGTTTCCATGTGTTCATTTTAATCAGAGATCTATATTCTTCGGATATAGCTTTACGCCAATTTTTGTCTTTCAAGGCATCTGAAAGAGAAATATCCTCCACTTCTCCTATCATTGCAGTATTTGCTTGATCTCCTCCTCGAAAATAACCTAGAACATAATCACCAAGTCTCGCAGGCAAATTTATATTTTTACGATTACGCAAGTTTAAACGATTTTGTCGATTTTGATCGGTCTCAGATGAATCATTAGAATCTTCACAATTTTGACTGTCCGATGGGTCGGGCGTATTTTCACTAGAGTTGTCAGTGTCAGAGTCTCCAGTTTCGAAATTTTCAGATTCTTTCCAACTCTCAATTTGTCCTTTAGATGTGAGATGTTGTATTTCGGTGCAGTCTTCTTGTCTAATTTTCTCGTCGAACATTACATTATCAGAACTGACAACGATACATTCATCGGATAGATAGACTCTATAGCATGGAGAGTCTAAATCGTATCCAACAAGTATTCCCTTCTTTGATTTCTTTCCAGTTTTAACTCTTTTATGATCTTGAATTAAGACATAACATTCACAGCCAAAGCTTCTCAATTTCCTAATGTCAATTCTTCGTCCAAACCACAGTTCAGCAGGACTTTTATTTTTTTGTGAGCTTGTTCCAGTCTGATTTAGGGTAAAAATGGCATAATTAACGGCTTCAGCCCATAAATTTTCATTTAGATCCTGAGCATGTATAGCTGATCGAGCCGATTCCACAACGGTACGCATCTCTCTTTCAACACGACCATTTTGTTGAGGTGTGTATGCATTCGATTTTGTATGAAAGACTCCAATTTCTTCCAAGAGTTTTTTTGTATCGGCATTCTTGATTTCAGTTCCGTTGTCCGATCTAAGACACTTCACTTTTCTTCCAAATTGATTTTCCACCATGTTCAAGTATATACGAAGTTTGGAAGCCGCTTCATCTTTCGTTTTTAGGAAATAGGCCGTTCGAAAGTGTGAATAGTCATCCTTAAATAGAAGGAAGTATTTAGCTCCTCCTAAAGACTTTACATTCATGTCACACAAATCAACATGAACCAGATCTAAAGGATTTTCAGCTACTTTTGGATTTTTAGGATGAGAAATGCGATGTTGTTTTCCATAGACACATCCAGTACAAACGTAGTTGTTCCAGTCATCAATGTACTTAATACCATTTTTATTTAAAATATCTCTAACGTACTTGACATTTTGATGGGCAAGTCTTTCATGCCAAGTTTTAATCGAAGCTGTCAACAAGCATTTCGAAGATTCTTCTTGTCGGAACATCATTTTGTATAGATTTCCATCACGTTTAGTAATAGCCACAGTTTCCTTTTTATCCAGCGTTTTGAAAGTCGACTTGCCTGCATCAGCAGTTTGTACATAGCCTTTATCCAACATTTGCGTTACGGAAAAAAGATTAAAAGTCATCTTAGGTACATATAAAACATTTTTCAATATGATTTGATACCATTTATCTCCGTCAAAGGCTTCTAATTCAATGTCACCTAATCCAATACCTTCCAGTTTAGTGGCATCTCCAATGATAACCATCGTAGGCTCCTCTAGTTTAATAAAATTTATCAGCCAGTCTCTTCGAGAAGTCATATGTTGTGTAGCAGCACAATCTTGATACCATGAATCACGACAGTCACGCTTTGATTTTATTTGCTTCACATTTGCAGTTGACAGTCCAAGGGTTATGAGTGCACGTCGATTTGACTTTTCAGAATCATTCTTTTCAGACTTGTCGTTTTTCGAATATCCGTTTTCACTGGAGTTTCCCTTGGGACAGTTTTTGGCAAAGTGACCTTTCTGATTACAATTATTGCAAGCACAGTTATTTTTACAATAGGCCAAGTATTTTAGCACACGGTTTATTTTTACAATATTTCTTTACGTGCCCTTTCTTACCATACTTAAAGCATTCAACTGTTGAGTTATTTGAAGTATTTCCTTTAGAATGTGACTTCTGGAATTTATTTCTTTGTTTTGACACTAGAGCATTTTGAGACGTAGATTCACTTGATAGCTCGTCCTCATTCAGTCTGTCCTCTTCCAGTCGTAGACGTTCAAACAACTTGCTTAGATTTTTATCTTCACCACTGACATTATCCCATCCAGTGCGAAAATGGTGAAGTTTAGGTGGCAACATTCCTAAAATTCTAGTAATAATCCAACTTTCTTTTACTTCTTCCCCTTCAGCTGCTAAATCCTCTGCGTACTGTTGAATCGTCATACAATTTTCAACAACCGACTTACTATTATCATACTTAAAACCAAAAAATTGTCTCTGTAAACCTTCAACTGTGAGATCAGATTTCCTACCATACAATGTATGTAATTTATCCAGCATTTGATGCGCAGAATTACAATTAGCAATTTTCTTAGCTATATTACTGCTTACATTTAAACCTATAAATATCTGAGCCTCAAGATCTTGTTTGATCCACGTTTTAACTGCCTCATTTGTATCCGGACCAGGAGGCTTTACTTCTATTCCTGTCGCTACCGTAAATAGACCTTTTGATTTTAAAGTTAGATTTAGTTTAAATCTCCATGAAACATAGTTAACATTTCCTTGCGAGTCCTCAGACAATGTTTCCAAATGTGACTTAATCGAATCCATGACTTCAGTAAGATTTCTCTACTTATCAATATACTAAATAGATATATATATGAATTTTTCTTGTGAACGCAAAAAAAATTACCTACTAAAATTTGTTATAAAAACACAGTATGACAAAACGCAGTATGACATAAGCAACATTTACATAGACGTTTTTGACTTATCTAAGTATACGTTGACTGTTTTTGACTTAACTGATGTAGACTGACGTTGACTGATGTAAACTAATGTTGACTTATGTTGACTGATGTAAACTGACGTTGACTTACGTTGATAAACTGACCAAGGTCTCTGTCTAATCCACCAAACTTCGATAGTGCAATACTGGGCCCATAACCTGTTGTTGGTTTTTTTTTGTTGATGGATTATTTGTAGATTCTTACTTAATAAGTAGATCCCAATTTATCTGTGTAAGGTGCTTTATTTCTTGCAGGCGTTGTACATAAAATATATCGGAAAATATATAAACATAAAAGAAAAGGCGCCTGCAAAAATGAATATAACAAATAAATTTATGTTCACTCATGCATTACTTAACCTAGATACATGAAGGCAATCGTTTTCGTAAAATAGACTCATACCTTTTTTATAATCAACTTATTTCTTAATTGCAACGCGCATAAAATAAAATTATATAAACTTATCGATTTCTTTGACTTATAAATAATACTGTATTCTCATTTCCGTCGCGTTGCAGTTGCAATATCTTTTCACAAAAGAATACGTCGCATGTCCTAACGGTTTTTGACGTGTGTACACACATTGCGCACGCGGAACAGTTTGTGGCTCCCTCTCTGAGGTTTCTCTTAAATATAATATATAAGACAAGAATCCTTTCACAGCCCAAGGTCTACCGACAACTTTAAACTCTAAAATAATTACAATTTAACACTAATTTTGCTTCGTCTATTTCAACACTAATGCATGGTCTGCCGATTTGTTGTTGATATGGTCAGTAACCCATTGCATTAATAACTGTTGATAGTAACGAATAAAGAGATAAAGAAACAAAGAGATAAAAGAATAAAAACATATGTTCATCAAATGTATAATAGACGGATATTAATCATTGATGTTTAATGTTTACCTCACGATAAAAGTAGGTCCAGTCAACTACCGTATGATCGGTAATCTGTAGTTCTTCTTTTAAGAAATTTTGGCGCGGAGGATATGTATATAAAAAATACGCAATAAATCGACATATATTTGCTAAACTCAAATGTCCTTTCGCGAACCAGGTACCATGAAATATGCTGATTTTAAAATTGCAAGTTTTCACTGTCTTTTTCGTCCTCGGACTTGCTTATAATATTTATTTGTACAGTGTAGAATATGTACATCCGATTCATATTCTATATTTACAATTGTATTGCACTGCGGACACATTATTTCTCGGCGGATGACTTTTTTCTCACACAGATATTCAATAAGCTGCTGTTTATTATACGTCAGATTTATGAATTCGTGAAGCAGCATTTTGCGTTTAATTTCTACTCACAACTACCAAGAATGCCGAAGATCAACTGACAAGGATTTGTTGTGATATGTTTATATCTTGGAGGGCATAATCTCTATCATTTTGTTTACATTAGCAAAGACACATAAATAAACAGTAAGCGGTAGGCAGGAAGAAAGTTATCTACAGAAAAATAATATGTTAACAACTTATATGTGTTGATAGGGGAAGGGTGGAACCTACATATGCGGAAGAGTGAATTTTATTACTTAAAATAAAGATTCACCCCACGAACATGGGTTGGGTTAGGTTAGTTTTTTTTGTGGGGGTGCAGGGGGAGGGGCGGAGCCCCTCCTCCGTTATGCGTTCCATTTTCTACATATAAATAAATAAATGTGCTTAGGTACACTGTATTAAACGTATATGGTGTCACAAAAATTACGTTTTATTTAGTAAACTTTTTTTGTTAATAACTTTTTAATAAACAACGAGCGACGCTTAAAACTTTTTGGAGGATACTCAGGACAGTGACCTTGACAACTGTCAAGATCAAAGTCATTGGGGCTGGGTCCGTTATTATGCATATTTACCTTGAAATTTCTAGAAAGATTGACTTATGTATATACTCGATCCTTGTATATAATTATGTATGATTTTAAAAGCACTCCAGGAAAGCACTATACCATCTCCAGAAGGCATTCCAAGTGAACCAACATTTCCCAGGGCATTCGTGGAATTCGGTAATAGATTAAACAAGACAGACATTTTTGTGACATTCAGGTAAATAATCTAAATTCTTAGCTCGCGTATTCCTTCATTCTTTTAAGTTTAACGGCATATACGTATATATATATATATATATATATATATATATATATATATATGTGTGTGTGTGTATATTATATGTATATAAGCTCTCTAACTTTGTAAGAAATTCGCTAAAAATAAAAAGACTAAGATATCTTCTTTTCTTGACAGATGGAACGAACCTGAGTTTACAAATGGAGTGATACAAACATACAGGATCCAGTATTGGTTTATCGAGAACCTGAATCAAACGATTCAAAGCAGCGTCAATATTATCCCAAATATGTTATTGCAGTACAAGGGGTACGATTTAAAATCTGATACAATGTACTACTTCAGAGTACAAGCACATAACGAAGTTGGTGCTGGCCCTTACACTAAATTCATCAACGTGTCGACCACGCACGAGAATCCGGTACCTCGATTATTCATCAACTCGTACTCTGGTTTGCACGTATTGGATATAGATTTACAGATCGTCTTTGAACTTAATGAATACAATGGCTATCAAGAAATCGTTTACTCGGCATTGGAACATAAGATTTATGGGATCACTAAAACGTGGGAGCTAATGATATGGAACTTTAATGCAAGCGCAATCGCAACACAGTCAAATTTTACAAAAATAGCTGACCTCGACGCTCCTGCGCATAGTCTCTGCATCGATTGGGTAGCAAGAAATCTTTATTGGATACAAGTTAGCAACCAGACCAACAATATTATGAAGCTAGACTTAACGTTGTGGCAAAGTTTTGGCATAGTTAAATACAATATTATCCTATCAGGGATATCTAAGGCAAACTTTTTAAATCTACTACCGTCTAGAGGGTACATTAAATTTCATCTAAAAAACTTTGTCTCTTTTAATTTAGCATTTGTGTTGTTTTACAATTATTCAATAATGTAATATGGTTTTCCTATTAAAAATCATAAGTTATGAAATCATAAATTGACACAGAATTGTAAAAAATTTAAACAATCACATATTAATTTCTCTGACATACAATTACAATAATATTTTATAAATAGATAATAATACACACATTTTCCAGATATTTTTATTGGATGGGATCAACTTCGGATAAGCAATATATAATAATGCAATCGGATTTCGATAGTAAAAACATAAAACCTTTTTTGAAAAACGAAGACAATAAATGCATCTGTCCATACAAACTAACAGAATTACCATCCGCCATGCAGATTGACAACACAAATATTGACAAGCCGCTAATGTACTGGACATCGGAAGATCGCTTATTCGCAGCGGACATTTATGGTTGTGGATGTAACCAGATTTTAAGCGCCGGAAATCAAACAAATTTCGATTATTTAACGATTGATAAGAAAAACATTTACTTGTACTGTGAAAACGAGGAACTAATCTATATTTTAAATAAAAAGTACGTTCTTCTCGAAAGCAAAAAAAACGCATTTGAACGTGTCCAAAAAGTACGTATCCAAGGTATCTCTTTTCGTTCATTACATCAATTTACAGCTCTTGATAAATCTTTACAACCATATCCCCCGACGATATGTCTGACACCTAACATGAAAGATTATCGTGTTGAAGGAGTAGAAACAACCGCGAACAGTATTATCGTGAACCTTCCGGAGCCGATTCCCAATGGCGGATGCGAAAAGTATAACTTAGCCACCACTATATATTACATTTCCATGAGTTATTTGACATGCTTGGACAATGACCTTAAGAAGTCCGAGGAATTCAACGTGCAGACGTACAAACGGCATTACGAATTCCAGAATTTAACGCAGTTAACAAAGTACAAGCTGAAGTTAGCACTAAGCAATTTTTACATCGACAAGTTATCGATGGACTTGCAATTCGGCGCGAATGTAAAACTGACAACTACGGGCAAGCTTAATGCGCCGGAAGATATGACGATTAAAGTTTTAACGCATAGTATTGCGGCAGTATATGCCATTCAAGAAACTAAACTGCGTGGCAATGAATTACTACGTGTATTGGTCGCCAGTTCTTTTTCCAAATAGCACGCAAGAGCAAATTGTAAAAAGAAACATGAAAGTCACTCAGCTGACTGAACGTACTTTAGATGGCAAGTTTTTCGCAATAATCCCTTGGCTGCTGCCAAAACAGATATACAATATATTCGTGAGAGTACGATATCTATCCCATTTCAACAGTCTCAGCGCTGACAGTTTGTCTAAAACAGTCTACATGAAACCAAATAATTTAACTTTGAGCGGGGTTAGTACAAACAGTATGAATATCTCGTTGATTTCTAGAGTCAATCTGACGATCCACACTGGATTTAGTTACACACTAAAATATAGAAAAGATGAGATGCGAAAATGGCAAATCGCGAATAGCACTGAGGTCAATAATGACAAAATAACATTTTATATAAAAAATTTATTGCCGCAAACTGTATACGAATTCCGTTTGATCTTGAGTTACCCCGAGCACTTGATAGACTTTATGCATTCTTATTCGCCGCCTGAAGAATTTACTTTTAAAACGTTTGGTAAGCAAATGAAGACATTATGATATTATGTGTTTACTTCAAGAATGTTTTAACAAATTTTTTACATTAGAAATTAAATAATAATGTTTTAAATAGAAATATGTACTAGAATAATATGTACTAGAATAATATGTACTAAAATAAAACGAAGAAAATTAAATTGTACTCTTGTGTAACAAAGGTAATGTTCCGAGCGCTCCTGGGATACCTACGATAATGAGACTTCTAAATTTAACATTATTAAACTGGGAACCTGCGCAAGCTAACGATTCACAAGTGACGTTATATCGACTGGAGGGTTTAATTGTTGAAGATAATTACGAAGAAGGCAATCAAATCGACAAAGACAAATATTGGAATTCATATTATAACGGAACAAATAATTACTGGATAATTACCAGAAATATGGATCAGAAATATCAATTTCGCGTGCAGGCTGAAAACGCTTACGGCGTTGGAGTATGGAGTAAATTAAGCGCGATCGTTGATTTAACAGAATCGATGCAATATTTACCATATCTATACAATTATCTACCGTTAATGTTAAGCCTTGTCATTACCCTTGTTATCTGTTATGTTTACTGTTGTAAGTATATTTGATATAAATTTCGGACTTTAATTGTATATTATTTTAGATTTGATATATATAGAGAGTTTTTGAAAATTTGATATATGAATATAGAGATTTTTTTTTGAAAAATTAGTTTACTTGAGAATAATTTTAATTTTGCAGTGCATACTATTAAATAAATGTATCATAACATTTTTTTATCTAACAGCATACCGACGACGCCAAGCAATGGTTTATAATTTGGACGAATTTGCACTGACCAAAATAAAAAAAAATCAAATTACACTAGGAGAGCTTCTAGGCAGCGGCACATTCGGAAAGGTAAAAACTCTAATTTCTTATTACTCAAATATATCTTCGTAGACTTTCCTTAATTTATTAATCAGAAAATTTTGAGGTAAAGGCATAATTTTAATAAAAATAATTGCAAAAATCAAAATTTTGCATAAAAAATTAATTAATATAAATATTTTAAACATACGCTTTATCAATTTGTGTTAATTAGGAAATATTTCGCAGATATATCAAGGAACCGTCAAAGATTTCGAAGGGTCGGAAACAATGCCTATAGCCATAAAGATGCTACCAAAAGATGCTTCTTCGCAAGAAAAAATAAAATTCTTGGAAGAAGCCAATGTTATGAGCGACTTTCATCACAAACATGTGCTAAGATTGTTGGGCACTTGTGTTGACACGGATTCACCATGGCTCATATTAGAATTAATGGAAGCTGGTGACTTATTGAAATATTTGAGAGAGAACCGAATATTGCTACCGTCAGATCGACACGCTTTGCGTTTGCAATATTTGCTCGCCATGTGTGAAGATGTTGCTCGGGGTTGCTGCTACTTAGAAGAACAGCATTTTGTGCATAGAGATCTCGCGTGTCGAAATTGCTTAATTTCCTCGAGAAATCGCCAAAACCGTATTGTCAAAATCGGTGACTTCGGACTAGCTAGAGATATTTACAAGGATGACTATTACCGCATGGTAAATGCAATTATTCGATAAAGATAAAATTTTTTACTATTTTTGCATTATAATAATATCAGATCAATTTTAAGCTGATTATAACGTGAAGAAATAAACTATTTTTACTTAAATGTGTATAGAGGAAGAGAAATGACTTAACTTTATCTGCACGTAACGCTTACTTTCAAAATGGACGACTTCAGCAAAAGACTTAACTGCGCTAAAATTGTGTTTTAGGAAGGAGAAACCCCGCTTCCTGTTCGCTGGATGGCACCGGAATCTTTGAAGTACCGAAAATTTACTTCAAAAAGCGATGTTTGGGCATTAGGTGTACTAATGTGGGAAATTACGTCATTGGGTCAGCAGCCCTATTATGCCAGAAATGATATCGAAGTATGCATATATGTGTGTGCGGTGGGCAAGCTGTCGAAACCTCTCAACTGTCCATTAGCATTGTACCAGTTGATGCTAAGTTCCTGGAATATGATGAGGGAAAGACCAAAATTCAAACATTGTCTCTATAATATCGTAACTTTAAGAGACAACATAGAAGACGCAATGCTGAGTTCGGTGGATATTATCAGACGTGTACAGGTGAATCGATCATAATTCTTTGCATGCATATCATTGCATGGAGCAATGAATTTTTGATATAATATCGACTAAAAAATATTGCAAAAATATTGCTTTTATTTTTGCTCATGTCTCATAATATATTTAATATTATTTTAAAACTATTTGTTTTACTAATGATTACAACGTTAGTCAGATTATAATATAATGGTAATATAGTATGAATGGGCACTTCGAGTCGAGCGTGTAAGACACAGAGACAGTCTGAAGTCAGAGAAAGGCATAGAGAAATAATAAAGCGTGCTTATCGTGCATCGTCTTTAACTACCTTACGGAATTTTCCTTCTCTTGCTTCTCTTCGCCCATCTCCAATCTCCAATCTTTATCTCCCTAATCATTCTTCTCTTTCTCTTTCTTCCGATTACTTGTCAACTTCCCTGTACTGCAAACGTTTTTGCAAACTCAGCTAACGTTTCGAAAGAAAACACTAGGACCCATGTGTTGCGAGACTCGTATGTGTGCACTCGAACGTCTGATCTTTGTCGAGCTTTGCAAATCAAGATGGAATATGATCGTCGTGTATTTCTCTCTTTCTCTCTCTTTTCTATGTATCTTTTTTCAATTCTTATTGTTAGTAAAATTATTTTTTTCTGTCTTATTGTTAGCTTTCGCCTTCTGAAATACCTGAATACCTTCAGCTGGAAGATCTTGTCGAAAGCACAGCCAACCATATCTCCGAACGCTTAACCGGCAATGATGCCTCAAATGATGTGTTATGCCTCGCGGTGCGAGCGCATGAAGAATTCGGGATCGTTGCCGAATGAGGAGCTAGGGCCCCGGAATCGTCAGGGTCTCGGGGTCGAAAAACTTAATTCTTGTACACTTTTCAACTCTTTATTTCAATTAAACAAGTTCACTTGATACACTGGCGCGTGTTTATTTGATACACCTTTCTGCGCTAGGTTATAAAGTATCGTTCGCGGCTCACGGCGCGTTAAATTATGTTTCGTTGATCTCTCGCGACTTTGGCGCGTTAAACGATTCCCGTATTAGCGATAATTTAATTGATCTGGTATTACTCAGATTTGATATACGACTGCCCGGCGCGCATCCGCGGCGGGCCTTTTATCTCTTCGTTATTTCCGGGATTTTCGGGGGCGCGACCAAAGTCCAAGTGCAAGCGAAGCAGGTTTAAAGTTGAACCTCTTCGCTTGCACTTTCGCAAGTTTTTTGGGCGATCGCGCGTGAATTGCTATGCGAGCATTCCGCGCGGTCAATGCCCTTTTATTTCGACATTTCATATTGAAAAATGTGGTTATAGCTTCCGGGCTATAACACCCCTCCCCCGTAGAAAAAAGAAAAACGGAGGTACGGAGTTTTTCTCTATCCCAAAAAATAGTTTTACTTAAGTATATTACAGTAGTGTTTTCCCGTGTACATATTTTTATTATAATCGTTTGTTCTTATTACTAAAATCTCGTACTTTGACTTCTTCTTAATATAGACCTCGGTATGCGAAAGTCGTCTTCGAAGAATGAGACTGAGGGTCGTCTTAATGGTTTTTGTTTATTTCTCTTTCTTAGTACTATGTAAATTATTATTGCTATGGTAATTACTGTTATCAATATTCCGCTCGTTGCCATTGGGTAAACGAATTGTTTTTTCGCATAGAACTTATTCTCGTTGTTTTGTAAATCTTTATTCATATCTTTTAACTTATTTCTCAATTCCACTAGCTCGGATTGATGCTGTAGTATGTTTTGTTGTTCCTCGTCTAGTGTGTTCGTATTGTCTCGTATGTTTGTTGCGTGTATTTGTTTATTTGCCATGTCTTGTCGTTTAAGGCCGTTATATCTAATTTGGTAACGATTTTCCATGTTTTCGTTACTTGCTGCAGTTGTCCTATTTTCTCGAAGTACACTCCTGGATGGTTGTGAAATTCCTAGATTTCGTATCGGTGATTTGTATCTTGCTGCTCGGTTAGCGCTGATCTCATCCCGAATATGAGTATTCTGGAATTACATATTTTATCCTTATATCGTTTTTGTCGGATATAATTTCAAAAGTTTTTTATTTCATATATTTTGTGCGGTGTTACTGAAATTTTTCTTCAGTCAGTTTTTTACTGTTCACCCGCACGTTTCCTTTCAATAATTACGTATAATTTATAAAAGATGGTGTGCGCGAATTTGCCTAAGCGCGAGAGTTATTTTGTTTTTCCACTACCTGTGGAGGAGGAGGAGGCTCCCAACGGGGGGCTTTTCTCCTACGCGGAGATGTATGCTGTGCTGTCTCGCCTTGCCGAGACATATGATTGGGGTCCGGCTAGGGGTTGGTTGGTCGAGGGTGCAGGGTGGTTTTACCCCCTTACTCTGTTCGACCGATTTTCCCCGGGGTTTACATGGGAAGTTCCCTCGATTTCGGAGGTTTTCCGTCGAGTCCGCCTCAACTTTACATTTGATATGTTATGGCGGTTTTTCCTGGAGCGCCGCTTGGAATAGGGTAAGTGTCTTTTTATTTATTCTTTTATTAGCGTTTTTATTTTATTTGCATGTGTTTGTAGCGTTTTCTTTCGCGAGCTTGGGCGTTAAATTCGAGTATCCGGTGTTAATATAATATTCTGGCGGATATTATTTCTTTTAGTCATTATTTTATTATCTTACGGGCTTTCGGTTTCTCGGGTTTTTTATGCTGCTACTGAAGCTTCTTTCCTTAGTCTTCTTTTGACTGTCACTCTATCGTTGCATCTTTTCATTATTAAAAAATAAAAATGTCGTGCAAGGATTGTGGCGAGGTTTTCTATATGGGCAATCGCACTCTCTTGTGTGAGTGGTGCGAACGCGGGCCCGTTGTGGGGCTTGAATCATCTAGTGACCCGGTCATTCGGGCTCTTTCCGCTGTGTATAGGGGTGGTAACACCCCTTTTTCTTTACGTGTTACCCTGGATGTGGCCAGTGGTCGGCGTACTGTGTCCGAACTGGTGCCGTGGAGCCGGGGCTTCGTCTACGATGCTCCTTACCTGGCTCGGTACAGGGAGATTGCTCCGGATTGTTTTCCCTGGATGCGGCTCACTGAGTAAGTGTTTTATTTTTTATTACCCGTCTATAAACGCTTTTAGTCTGTTTGTGTGCATGCGTATTGTCTTTCTACCCTTTTTAACCGTATAGTTCACGTCGGAATTTTTTTCAATTATTGTGTACGGCCCTGTCCATAGCGCGTCTAATTTTTTCGATCGTCCGCGTCGTAGTGTCTCGTCATATACGAGTACTTTGTCGCCTACTTTAAATTTAATTTCTTTCGCGGTTTTGTCGTAATATTCTTTTGATTTTTGCTTTTCTTCTTTTATATTTTCCCTTGCGTTTTGGTTTGTTGCCCGCAGCCTTTCCCTTAATTCTTGCGCGTAGTCTTCGTAATTGTACGTCGCTCGCGGGGGCTTAAACAGTGCCGTAGGTAGGCTGGCTTGGTGCCCGTAGACTAGCTCGAACGGTGTATAGCCCGTGGCTGTGTGCGGGGTCGTGTTATAGGTGAACATTGCGTAGGGTGTCCACTCGTCCCAGTTTGTTTGATCTGAATTTATATAGTGACGAAGGTATTCGGCGAGGGTGCGATGCGATCTCTCTAGCGCTCCGTTACTTTCCGGATGATAGGCGGTTGTTTTTATTTTTTCGATTTTAAGTAATTTACAAGTGTTTCTAAAGATTTCACTCATAAAATTCGTGCCTTGATCCGTTAAGATTTTATCCGGTAGTCCGTATTCGAGTACGATTTTTGTAACGAATTCCTTACTTATTGTATTCGCTTCCTGATTCGCAATCGGTATCGCCTTACTAAATTTCGTGAGGCTATCTTGAAACGTTAGTAAATATTTATTTCCGCTTGTAGTTTCCGTTAATGGTCCGACGATATCTAACGCGCATTTTTCGAACGGTTTTGTGGGAGTATCTGTAATGATAAGCGGTGCTTTATTTCGTCGCGATAATTTATTTTTTTGACACGACTCGCATTTCGAGATATATTTCTCGACGTCTTTCGTTATACCCGGCCAATTGTGATTTAGCCGGATTCGATTTATCGTTCTTTCTACTCCTTGATGTCCTCCTGTGGGGGCATCGTGATATTCGTAGATTATTTGCCGCTTTTCCTCCTCTGTGTAGATTTTTGCGTCTTCTTTTTCTTTTACTTGGAGGATTTCTTCCTCTCTCTCTCTTCCGTTTCCGCGTCTCTTGTTATCTGTCGGCTCAACGCGTCGGCGTTCGCGTTCGCTCGTCCGGCCTTATGAATGATTTCATAGTCGTATTCTTCTAATTTTAACCTCCAGCGGATTAATCTTGAGCCGGGATCTGTTACATTGAATAGCCAGATCAATGGTTTATGATCTGTAATTATTTTAAATTTTGTTCCATAGATATATGGTCGGAAATGCTTTACTGCCCATACGATGGCTAGTAATTCTTTCTCTGTCGTATTATAATTTTGTTCCGCACGCGACAGTACTCTGCTTGCGTAAGCAACGGGGCGGTCACTGCCTACCTGTCCTTGCGATAGCACGGCTCCGATTGCATAGTCGGAGGCATCAGTGGTCACGTTAAATTCTTCACTGAAATCTGGGTATTTCAACACTGGCGCCGTAATTAATTTTTCTTTTAATGCTTCAAATGCATTCTGCTGCTCTGCCGCCCATGCGAATTTTTCGCTCTTCTTCGTTAATTTCGTTAACGGTTTGGCGATTCGCGAAAAGTCTTCGATGAACTTTCGATAATAACCTGCTAACCCTATGAAGGCTTGGATGTCCTTCACCTTTTTTGGTATCGGGAAATTTTTTACTGCGGTTAGTTTCGATGGGTCCGGCATTATTCCGTTTTCGGATATGATGTGCCCTAAATAAATTACCTCTTTACGCAGGAATTCGCATTTCTCCGGTTGCAATTTCAAATTGTTTTCCCGTAATCTCCGCAGTACTTCCGTGAGTCGTTTGTTGTGGTCCTCTAGGCTGGATCCATAAATTACGATGTCGTCGAGGTAGACTAGACATCTTAGCCCTTGCATCCCTATCAGCACCGAATTCATCAATCGTTGGAAGGTTGCTGGTGCATTCCTTAATCCAAACGGCATGCGATTGAACTCATAGTGTCCGTAGGGGGTTGAGAAGGCTGTCTTCTTTTTATCATGCTCGGCCATTGGTATCTGATGATACCCCGATGCTAGATCTAACGTAGTGAAATACTTGGCGTTTCCTAGTTGATCCAATATATCGGTGATATTTGGTAACGGAAACGAGTCGCCTATCGTTAGATTGTTTAGTCGTCGGAAGTCTATTACTACGCGGAGTCTCGGTTTTCCGGATGCGTCAGGTTTCTTCGGCACTACCAGTAATGGTGCGTTCCATTGACTAGCGCTTTTCCTGATTATTCCGTCTTCTAACATTTCCTGTACCTGTTTATTTACTTCCGTCTTATGCTTCTCGGGAAGTCGATACGGTTTCATGTTAACCGGGGCGGTGTCGGCGCGCGTGCTTATCTCGTGCTCTATGGTCGCGGTGCAGGACAGTGGTTCTCCGCTCAAATGGAATATATCGCTGTACTCCTCGCATATCCTATGTATCGCTTGTTTTTCTTCGTCATTTAAATGGTCGGTCCGTAATATTTGTCAGATCTCATTTTTTCGTGACGAATAATTTCGCGTTTTTTCGGACTGTATTGTATAGATCGCGTGTGGGTTATCTACGTCTATATCTTCTATTTTTACTAGCGGTGTGCGAATTTCAATTATCTCGTCCGTGGTATTTATAACGCTGATCGGACACGAGTAGTTTTCTGGTTCGACTAGGCATCGTCCGATGTAGATTCCTGGCGCAGGCTCTTCCGCTTTTATGACGCCTATCTCGTTGCGATCGGTCGCGGCTTGTACAATTGTTTCGCTGCGCGGTTTTAGCGTAATTTTATTATACGGCATGAGTTTTAATACGGCGTCTCCTATTTTGAGTTCCCGCTTTTTATAGTCGCATGATACTTGCTGTTTTCGGAGAAAGTCGATTCCCAGGATGCCCTCGTATTCCATAGGGAAGTCATCCTTCACGACGTAAATCGCGTGCTTAATTTTACGACCAGCTAAGTCGATTGTCGCGTACATTTTACCTATCGTCCGTGCCTTATGTCCGGTTATTCCGACGAGTGTAATTTTATCTTTGTAAATCACGGTCTCGCCCTTTAGTTGTTTAACTTTTATTAGCGAAATAGTTGCTCCGGAATCATATAGCATATTTACTTTTCCGTTTTTTGTCTCGCGGATCGGTAAGGTAATTAAATCTAGGCCGGCTGTTCCTCGCGGTGTTCGTCGTATATGCGTTACTTGATATTCGAGCGCGCGCGTCTTCTTACTTTTCTCTTCGCGTTCTTCCTCTTCGTCGCTGCTACGCTCGGTATCCGTATCCTTTTTTCGCGCTTGATATATCTTTTGTTCGCCTCTCTTTTTTTCGTTGTGCGATTTTTTATCGTTATTTTCGCGTTTCGCGTGATCGGGCGTTTTCGCTTTCGGTCGGCCGTTTAGTGACCAACATTCGTCGCGGTTGTGTCCGCGTTTTTTGCAGTGTTTGCAAAATTTTTCGACCGAGTTAACGCGTGATTTATCCGGTTTCGGTAATGCATATTTGCTATTGCGGCAATCGCGCCCGTAATGTCCGGTTTTCCCGCATTTATAACATTGCGTTGTCGTTCCTCGGTTCTGTCGTGAGGAGTGCGTTTCGCTTTTATTCCGGCTGGAAAAATTGTGTGCTCGCGTCGTTGTCGGCCCTATAAGTTTTTCTTCCGTGCTCGCGCCGGTTATCGCCTCCTGCAGCGTTGCGTATCGCTGTAAGCGGACGAGGATTTTTAGGTCGTCGTGTAATCCGAGTTGGAAATTTAATAAAGCTTGCTTCTGTATTGTATCTAATATTGCTCGTTTATATGCGGCGGAATGGTTTTCGCCTTCTATCATCGAGTCGTATAATTTCATTGCGAGTTTATCGACGCGTTGCCCGAAATTTTGCGCTGATTCGGCGGTTTTTTGTTTTAGCGAGTTAAATTCAAGCTGTAAGTGCGCGGTGCTTTGCTTGCTTTGATAACTTTTTTCGAGTTGTTGCTTTAATTCGGCGTATGTTTGTATGTCTCGCGTCTCAAAGTCTTGCATGGCCTTTCCCTTAAGCTTGGTGTATAATATCGCTTGTACTAGAGATTCTTCCTCCGCGGGATTTATGTTCTGTATCGCGTATGTACTGGCGTTTAGAAATTCTTGTAGCTTATTGCGCGAAGATCCATCGAATTCCGGGATCATTATTCTCGCTTCTTTTAGTGACATGTAATTCGGCGCGGTACCACGTCGGTTTCTTATGTCTCGCTCGGTTCGCCCGTACGTCATGTGATACTCGTCGTTATCATTTTCTCGACGGTCGTATGGGTGACTCTCCGCATTCTCTATACGCGTTATTCGCGTGCTTAACGCATTCATATCTGCGCGAAGTAGATTTAATACGTCCAGTATTTGTGTGTGGTCGTTTCTGTCGGTATTGTGTTCTGTGTGTCGGATCTCGCAATCGTGAGCGTGTACGTGTATGTCTCGACGGTTCATGCGCTGCTCCTCCTTAAGGGTGCGCGGATCGCGCCTCTGTTCGCGGTTGGTATTTAGTACCGGATTTGTCTCGCGATTTGTGGGCGGTTCGTGCACGTCGGCTAATACGACGCGTTCGTCTATGTGCCGTATGCTATTTCGAAGATGTTCGATTTCTCGATCGATGTCGTCATTCGTCGCGTTCGCTGGCGGCGTATACATAAGCGACATTATTTCGTCTTCGTTATTTTCGTTCGGGTCGAACACACTGCTATCGTAAGACGTTAAAGAAAATTCGCCGCGTTGCGATACGTTGCTCGGCGTTCGGCTAATGCGCGGTCTTATTGGCTTTTGGTTCGCGGTAACTGAGTCGAGCTCGTGTTTCGCGAATAAGCTTTCGTCGAAGCTAGAAAAAGGAAATTCGCGTTCTACTACTACGTTCGCCGGTAGTTCAGAATCGCTATCGCTAGAATAGTACGCGTCTAATTTTCTGCGCACTTTTTCGAGGTTTGATTGAACTCTCGGGATCGCTTTATTAATTAATATGTCGGCGTCGCGATTAGTAAATGGCAGGTCGTATTCGCTCGCGACGTCTTCGGGTTCGCTATCGCTCGAGTGTCGGGTTTCTAACTCTCTACGCGCGTCGGCGAGTCTTTGTCGTTCTCGCAGTACGCGTAGAGTTAATCGGGCAGGTTCGCTATGTAACCACGTTCGATTCGCTATCGGTGGTACGTTAGCGTTTTCCGAATGCATGCGATAAAAGTGTATTATTCGGACTTACAGTACTACGGCTCGCATCGTTACGCTTTGCGCTGGCTGCTGCTGACGCTGCGGTTCCTCGCTCGTTGGCGGGTACGGCTGGCGGCCCGGCGTTGTCCGTTGATACGGCGGGTCGTCGCTCGCTGCTGGTGCGTTGTCCGTGCTGTTGTCGTAGGTCGGGGTGCCTACTCGGGTGTCTGCTGCTTGGCCGTGATTCTCTCACTGCTCTGCTTTCCCGTGTTGTCCGTTGTCCTTGTCCGTCAGCTGTTACACTGGCGTGCCTGATTAACCACCTTGGTTTTGTTGCAGGTCTTAGGAGCCACGGGTCCGGTGACGATCCTTCGGCAGATCCCACCGCTGCCACCAATTTTGTTATGCCTCGCGGTGCGAGCGCATGAAGAATTCGGGATCGTTGCCGAATGAGGAGCTAGGGCCCCGGAATCGTCAGGGTCTCGGGGTCGAAAAACTTAATTCTTGTACACTTTTCAACTCTTTATTTCAATTAAACAAGTTCACTTGATACACTGGCGCGTGTTTATTTGATACACCTTTCTGCGCTAGGTTATAAAGTATCGTTCGCGGCTCACGGCGCGTTAAATTATGTTTCGTTGATCTCTCGCGACTTTGGCGCGTTAAACGATTCCCGTATTAGCGATAATTTAATTGATCTGGTATTACTCAGATTTGATATACGACTGCCCGGCGCGCATCCGCGGCGGGCCTTTTATCTCTTCGTTATTTCCGGGATTTTCGGGGGCGCGACCAAAGTCCAAGTGCAAGCGAAGCAGGTTTAAAGTTGAACCTCTTCGCTTGCACTTTCGCAAGTTTTTTGGCCGATCGCGCGTGAATTGCTATGCGAGCATTCCGCGCGGTCAATGCCCTTTTATTTCGACATTTCATATTGAAAAATGTGGTTATAGCTTCCGGGCTATAACAGATGTTATAGAATCTTTGACATAATCGCTTCTTTGACCGAGCAATTTTTGAGATCTTTGATCGACACTTGTAATCGATTCTACAGTTGTTTGTCGAGCCATCTGTTGTGTATGAGAGCACTCTACTTCCGGCGCTGCACTCGTATCGACATACCTACCTATGTTATCGATCTAACTCATGGTTAATAATCCACGATTCCGCGTATTCGTAACAACGTGGTACTAAATCGATAAACTATTGTATCAATAAATACAGTTCTAGATTAGATAGTTCTATATTCATTCCATCATAAAGAACCCGCATACACAATAAGTGGTGTCAGAAGCGGGATTATCTAAAAATTCGATCGAAAAAGCAGTCGACTGGAAGGAAGGATAAGTAAGGTTAAGTGACGATTCATAATCAACGCGGACTCATATAATTATTAAGGATGGAAGTTCCACCTAAGCTCTTACAAGCCCTTAGCAGTATGATTGCTAGTGCTCTTCAAACATCGGCAACAAATGTAGCTGCTTCAACAAGTTCGACAGGATCGACGAGGCCGCCTACATTTTCTACGGCAGAATACCGATCGTCCGAAGGAACAACAGTCGAGGATTATTTCAAACGCTTCGATTGGGGACTGCAGCTAAGTAAAATTTCAAAGGAACTTTATGGTAGTTACGCTCGAGTTCATATGGGCGCAGAATTGAATAACGCACTCAAATTTCTAGTCTGCCCGCGTAAACCAGAAGATTTAACGTACGACGAAATAAAATTGACACTCACTAATCATTTTGATCGTACTAAAAATAAGTATGCTGAAAGTATAAAATTTAGACATATAACTCAGCAGAAAAAGGAAACTATTGCTAATTTTGTATTACGTCTTAAGCAGGGTTCTGCCCATTGTGAGTATGGCGAATTCCTTGATAGAATGCTGATCGAGCAACTGTTACATGGACTGGAATCTCGAGAGATGTGCGACGAGATTATTTCTAAGAAACCAACGACATTCACTGAGGCGTGTGAGGTTGCATATACACTGGAAGCGACACGCTACACTGCTGATGAGGTTAAAATTACTGGACCAACAAAGATATCAGAACAAATGCATAAATTGGGAATTGTTCCATCAAAAATGAAGTATAATAAAAAGGCTCTACGCTCGAGATCGCAATTACGCAGTCAAGGCTCACAACGAGTTCGAAGTACGTCACGACAGGACAAACAAAATAAGTCAGATAAATGTCGCCCTTGCAATGGATGTGGAGGACTACATATGCGCGACCAGTGTCAATTCCGTCAAGCTAAATGTTTTAACTGTGATAAACAAGGTCATATTGCCAAAGTCTGTAGAGCGAAGAAAAGCAGACAAGATACAGCATCAGTGACGGAGCAAGCAAATACGACAACACAGCCAGCAGAATCAATTGACTCCTTACAACTATTCAGTAAAGTATCTGAGGTAAACACGATCAATCCATTAGGTAAGCAAATGCTCAATGTACAGATTGATGGCCATAATATACCTATGGAATTAGATACCGGTGCACCATGCAGTATTATTAGTAAGAAAAGATTATCGACAATTAAACCTAATTTTGTATTACAAAGTACAAAGCGACAATTTACAAGTTACACAGGTCACCCCATTAAATGTATCGGCCTCATTGTAGTCAACGTCATGATTGGTTCGACAACACGAAGATTGGATTTTTACGTAGTAGATGATGATCGAGACACACTCCTCGGACGCGAATGGATTATACACTTCATTAAGGATATAAATTTTGCTGAATTATTCTTGATATCCAACAAAGTCCACACAATAACTTCCACTACATCATGCTTATCATCTGAGCAGAAGAAGCAACTTGACCAATTGCTGGCCCGCTACGAAGATGTCTTTAGTAATACACCCGGTAAACTCAAAGGACCGCCAGCTACGATACATTTTAAATCAGGAGCGACACCTGTTTTTGCTAGGGCACGAGAAATACCATTAGCTTTACGAGAAGCATACGCTAAAGAGATTGACGCCAAGATTGCATCGGGTTTCTACGAGAAGGTAGAGCATTCGGAATGGGCATCGACAACACATGTAGTAACAAAAAAGAACGGCAAGATACGTATTACTGGAAATTACAAGCCAACGTTAAATCCTCGCATTGTCGTAGATGAACATCCAATTCCAAGAGCCGAACATTTGTTTAATCAAATGAAAGGTGCTAATCTCTTTTGTCATTTAGATATTACAGATGCCTATACACACTTACCCGTTGATGAAGAATTTGGTCATGCTTTGACACTCAACACGCCGACTCATGGACTAATTCGACCTAAACGTGCAGTTTATGGAGCAGCAAGTATACCTGCTATATGGCAACGTCGAATGGAATCTGTTCTTCAAGATCTTCCAAATGTACTGAATTTTTTCGATGATGTACTTATATTTGCAGACGGATTCGATAATCTCTTGACAATTCTTGATGCAATTCTGGAGCGGATAAGATCATATGGTCTACGGCTCAATCGTTCTAAATGTATTTTTGCTACATCTACAGTAGAATTTTTAGGACACAAAATCGATAGCCATGGTGTACATAAGTCTGAGAAACATATAGAGGCGATTCGTGACGCACCAAAACCTACTACACGAGAAGAACTGCAACTATTCTTGGGCAAAGCTACTTACTACAGGTCATTTATTCCAGATCTCTCAACAAAGGATCGCCCGCTGCGAGATATGCTTCTTAATGAATCCTTCACATGGACGAAAGATGCTGAAAAAGCATATATGGATATTAAAAACATTTTAATTTCGCTACAAGTTCTCATGCCATACGATCCATCACTTCCACTATTGCTAGCAACTGACGCCAGTAAAACAGGATTGGGTGCAGTCTTGTCGCACAAATTAAATAATGGAGAAGAACGTCCTATTGCATATGCTAGTCGTACATTAAGCAATCCAGAGCAACGATATCCGCAAATCGATAAGGAGGCACTGGCTATAGTCTGGGCTGTGCAAAAATTTTTTTACTACTTATATGCTCGCCATTTTACTCTGATTTCAGATCACAAGCCACTGATGCAGATTTTACATCCGGAAAAATCACTTCCGGTATTATGCATTAGTCGCATGGCAAATTACGCTGATTACCTTGCCCATTTTGATTATGATGTAGTATTCAAACCAACGAAGGCAAACGCAAATGCAGACTACTGTTCCCGCGCACCATTACCAACAACGACGACTATCAGCAAGATCACGGCTACAAAGGAGAAAGAGACAGTTCATGATGAGTTCGATGAATTTGTCTTTTGCCAAATAAAGCAGTTTCCGGTTCGTGCCGAACACATTGCTCGAGAAACACGGAAGGATCTACATTTAGGAAAAATTCTTCAATTATTGGAAACAGGTCAGAGTTTAGCTAGCGCGAATTACAAGGCCCCAGAAGTAAACTACACAGTAGCAGCCAATTGTTTATTGTTCGAGCACCGAGTTGTAATACCAGAGTCATTACGGCAATCAATACTCAAGGATCTACATGCAGCACACGTGGGAATTATTAAGATGAAAGGTATTGCACGTTCTTATGTATATTGGCCCGGTATCGATGCAGATATCGAGCGCATTGCTAAGTCATGCCATGATTGTGCCAAACACGCACATACTCCACCGAAATTCCGTGAGCACCATTGGGAATATCCAAAAGGCCCTTGGCAACGCATACATATTGATTATGCAGGCCCGGTAGCAGGCATGATGCTACTCATTATAGTTGACGCCTACAGCAAATGGAGGATTGAAGTAAAAGTCACCAATTCAACTACTGCGACAACAATTGCAATTTTAGACGGATTATTTGCATCTTACGGGATACCAATCACCATTGTATCCGACAATGGACCACAGTTCACAGCTACGGAGTTTAAGACATTCCTACAGGACAGCGGTGTTAAATATCATAAACTGACAGCACCGTATCACCCGGCAACGAACGGCCAGGCAGAACGTTACGTTCAGACAACTAAAGATGCACTCAAAGCGATGTCCACAACAAGAGGATCATTGCAGCAGAACATAAATGAGTTTCTACGTCAATATCGGAAGGCTCCGCATACAACGACAGGTCAGCCACCTGCACTACTTTTCCTGGGACGAAATATACGCACAAGAATTGATCTTGTCCGACCTGATAGTGTGGATACGAAGGTCACTGAAAAGCAACAAGCTAAATTTATCACATCATTTCGCACTTTTAAACCGAAGCAGGTAGTCTACTTCCTCTCGGGTAACCCTCGCATGGACAAGTGGGTGGTAGGAAGAATTGTCACACGATTAGGAGACCTTCATTACGAGATTGATTACCAGAATAAGCGTGTTAAACGACACGTTGATCAAATAAGATCATTCCTGGGAGTTGAAACAATATCAGAGCCTACGGATAACAAACCAACTCAAATTAGCAACAAAACACCAAACTATCCTCGGAAGATTCACTTCTATGAAGATCCCTCAATAGCTGATTCAACCCCATTTACGACGGCACCTTCGACTCCGAATCAATCGGGAAGCCTCACACCGTCAACCCCAGAACGATCGAGAAAGTCCAGCAAGACCTGCAGCATTATTAGTGGAACAAGGCTCCCCTAAACAACCTGGAAGATCGCCACCATTACGCAAATCAACGCGTACTAGACGTCCACCGCAACGATATTCACCATAGTAATGTTCATCAGGAGCGCACGGCAATCAATCCCAAAGGAGGGAAGAATTGTTGTGTATGAGAGCACTCTACTTCCGGCGCTGCACTCGTATCGACATACCTACCTATGTTATCGATCTAACTCATGGTTAATAATCCACGATTCCGCGTATTCGTAACAACGTGGTACTAAATCGATAAACTATTGTATCAATAAATACAGTTCTAGATTAGATAGTTCTATATTCATTCCATCATAAAGAACCCGCATACACAAAACCATCGATAGCCAGTATTGCTAAAAACGATAATGTAATAATCTCTTTAATCATTTTTTTTATTCTGTTATTAATAATCTTCGTCGAATTTATTGGTCTAATCATAAAGTCGTACCGCAAATTTTCTTATTTAACGAGTGCTCGATTAAGATCGGCAAGTCGGCAATCTAGGAAAAGGCGATAAAGAAGAAGATGGAAAAGCAAAAGGGTTAGGACAAGGGTAAAAGGGTAAAGACAAACATTTTACAAAAACTTTATTCCCGTTATAATTACTATAATGTGTTGTATATCTACGGTCATTCTTATATATGCTTTATGTTTGTGTGATGTAAATTTTTTTTTGTATGCTGAAAGCATTCATGTTTGCTTCTCTTTTCATTCTCATTTTTGTAAGATAACAAGTTAGTCGAATAAATATTGTTCGATTGATCGAGTGTGTCTTTAATGTTTTATCTATGCCATTTTTCTGTACTACTTTCCTTAAGCATAAATTTATCAGCGAAATTAATGTGACATTGAATCAGGGTTAGAGATTGAATTAGATATGTAGAATATAATAAACAGCAAATGAAATGTATAAAAAGGAAAACATATTTTGTAGTCGTAAAAATGTTCGATAAAGATGGTTAAGCTTAACTTTTCGAAAACACTTGCATAATTTAGCTGCATAACTTTAACACATTTTTCCTATATCCACAGATATATATAGGTGTATTAGGATGGTCTTTATCTTTCGACTTTCGAATTTTTTCCGCGTCACTCCCAGTATGTTTCCAATCCACAAAAAAATAATCCCTGCCAAATTTTAGCTCAATTGGACAACGGGAACCCGTGCCCCCGGCTCGTTAAACATTTGAGTACCCTTGTATTAAACTTTCTACACTATCAACATTGGTTTTTGAAGCGTATTTTCCACAAAAATCGGCCTAGAGGACTTGTTTTTTTTCAATATGTGTGTCTTGCTTTTTTGCATTGTTTGAGACCTTATAAGTCTCATTTAAACAATTAGGTGAATTGTTAATGACTAAAAAACAAAAATAAATAGTTATTGCAATAGTTATTGTTTGAACTGAAAAAAATGATATATGGGCTACAAAAGTTGTAGTAGTATGTTTGTTAGGAAAGAACACGGCCGAAGACGGCCAATATCTATCTCTTTCTATTCAACATGGTAATGCTGGTTAGAAAAAGAGAGAGATTGGCCGTTTTCACGCTCTATCTCTCTCATCTTTTCTGACCACACTTAGTATAGGCGGATGGTGCAGTCCATGCTCTATGTCTATGGTACCAGCAGAGAGAAGCCTGAGAGACGTCACGGCCCGGTTTTAGGAGGTCCATATATTTGGCCCCTCATCTTCAACAAAATACAAAAACATTCATATATTCGAATTGTACATCATTTGTACATGAATGTACTATGATTTTTAGTATTTGTACACTCTTGGTTAATTAAAAAAAAAATAAAAAAGTTTTACTAACAAGACTTCTAAAAGTTAGCCCCTCATTATTTAAAAAATAGTGATAAATCACAGTTTATTGTGCTTAATTGTTTGTACATCATTTGTACATTCTTAATAATTAATTTACTTTTCATTTAAATATTTCTTTTTTGTTTAAAATATAAATAAATAATTTTTATTCGAATTCGGCGGGTAAATCTTCAAAGTGCGTTTACATTGGCGTCAATTCTACCAATGTTAAGACTCAAACATAGTAGCCAACTTTTAAAACAAAAAAATTGCTTTGCAATACTTTATATAAATGCTCACTTACGAAATTCTTTACGTGAATTCATTTTGACAGACTTGGTTATGTCGTCTCTACGATATTTCCTTTGTATTGAATAAAAGTCATAAATTTCTAAATACGTAATAGATAGTACAATTTGTTACAAATTAATATATATATATATATATATATATATATATATACCCAGTAAACGCTAGATATTCCTAGAATATTCATAAAATGTTCCTAAGATCCAAAATTAACATCCCAAGAATATTCCAAAACATTCCGGAATATTTACAGAATGTACAAGGAATGTTCAAATAAGCGCGAAATGTCCCATTTTTTTATCCATATTTTGAATGTTCCAGAAATATTCTCAGGACATACATGAAAAACATTCGGAGTATAACCTACGTATATTCCACCATATATTCAAAATGATATATATTATACTGATATATATAGTAGATAATGATATATATAGTAGATAATGATATATATAGTAAAGATTGTTGTAAGAAAACGGTTTTATAAATTATTTAGATGATATTCATTTATGAATATTGTTCATTTATTCAAAGATATATTTTAATACAGACAAGCAATGCGTAATGGCCACGTAATAGCTGTGTGCAGTACACAAAAGATGCCACGAGACATCCGTCTTGCCTTGTAGTTAAGACTCTTCTTCTTCTTCTTAATTGTATATGACCCCGACACTGGGGGACACTTACGAAACGCAAATAATTAAAATGAATACCGCATGATGAAACACTGACTCGAATATAAAAATGCATTGCACGATGTGTAACGCGCAATACGGGCTTACGTATACGTGAACGCAAGAGTCAACCAAGTAGCCGCTGCGCTCGCAGGGTAACAAGATGCATGCGAACGTCGGTTTTCACCAATGTCCGATAAGATTGATCCAATAATATTCCATGGAATATTTCGCGTATGTTCCATACATATACCAAATGTACACTGAATATTCCTTATTGTATATACAACTAGTGTTCATCGAATATTCTGAATATTTCACGATTATTTGAATGTTCTGTGAACATTCCTCTACTATTCCGGTATATACGGAACTTTTGGAATACGAACGGAATATTTCAGGAATATCTAGCGTTTACTGGGAATATTACAGAATGCTCTATACAGACATGAAATTATTCATGACAGCTAGACTTTTAAAATTACATTAGATCTAAATAATAAGTTTACAATCATATCTTTGAATTGATTTAAATACCCAGTAAACGCTAGATATTCCTAGAATATTCATAAAATGTTCCTAAGATCCAAAATTAACATCCCAAGAATATTCCAAAACATTCCGGAATATTTACAGAATGTACAAGGAATATTCAGATAAGCGCAAATGTCCCATTTTTTTATCCATATTTTGAATGTTCCAGAAATATTCTCAGGACATACTTGAAAAACATTTGGAGTATATCCTACGTATATTCCACCATATATTCAGAATTATATATATTATATAGTAAAGATTGTTTTAAGAAAACGGTTTTATAAATTATTTAGATGGTATTCATTTATGAATATTGTTCATTTATTCAAAGATATATTTTAATACAGACAAGTAATGCGTAATGGCCACGTAATAGCTGTGTGCAGTACACAAAAGATGCCACGAGACATCCGTCTTGCCCTGTAGTTAAGACTCTTCTTCTTCTTCTTAATTGTATACGACCCCGAACACTGGGTACGAAACGTAAATAATTAAAATGAATACCGCATGATGAAACACTGACTCGAATATAAAAATGCAATGCACGATGTGTAACGCGCAATACGGGCTTACGTATACGTGAACGCAAGTGTTAGAAATACAGAGATATAAGGCCTTGCACAAAGACAGGTATTGAAACTCGTTAAGAAGATAACTTTTATTGAAACTTTCGACTATTTGTCTCGATGTATCGCATGCTACGTCACAACTCTCGTGTTCTCAAAGAGAATCCCGAATGTCGCCCCTCGTCGTCCCTGTCTCCGGCCTCACGCCACGTCATCCCCTCCACTTCGTCCTCTCGTACAGCGGCGCTCGGGGCCTTCCGGCGCGCGATTCGAACGCACCATTTGCCCATTTTCTTACATTCGGCCTTCCTGCTCCGATTGCTGTCCTCAGCATATTCCGATGTTCTCCGATAGGCCCGCCTAATACCTAATCCCGGTGGTCCATCGATCTCGCAGCGGGATCCCTATTGCCCGTGTCTAGACTTAGACCGTGCGCCAGGTGCGACCCGAATCGCATCGTAGTAATTGACTTGAATCGGCTCCGTTGAGCCAATCAAACCAATCCGTATTAACTGACTCGGATCGACTCCGTTGAGCCGACCAAAACCAGTCCGTATTAACTGACTCGGATCGACTCCGTTGAGTCGACCAAGACCAGTCCGTATTAACTGACTCGGAGCGACTCCGTTGAGCCGACCGAGACCAGTCCGTGTTACGTCTTCGTCTGCCTATTCTCCTTGGACCGTGATCCAAGGCTTTATTCTGTCAGCAGCTACAACCGTCCGACTTCGTCTACCTCCCTCTCGTAGATCCTCGACCTTGTAACGGTCGTTGATGAGGACCCTGCGGATTCTAAACGGTCCTTTAAATTTTGGATGCAGTTTCCTGCTGCTACCCGTTGCCGGATCACTGGTGATCTGTACCAATACAAGATCCCCGTCGTGGTATTTGGTAGCCTCTCGTCGCGCCTTGTCGTAGCGCTCCTTTTGTGCCTGTTGCTCCTGACCAATGTGTACTTTGATCTCAGTGCGTAGTTCGTCTAAATCTAATCGGTGCACCGTATCTTGTATCTGGGACAGGAGTGGCGCCTCAGTGGGACTCCTAGTCTCACAACCTATGAGCGCTTTCATCGGGGTAGTGTTTATGCTCTTGTTGTGTGTCGTGTTTAAAGCACTCTGTACTTGCTTAATAAGTGCATCCCAATCGCGTGGATCTCGTCCAGCCGTTGTCGTGGCTAAGGCCTGCACAATCGTCCTGTTATACCTTTCGCACTGGCCGTTCGCTCGTGGAGTTGCAACGGCGTTTAGTACGTGTTTGATCCCGTAAGTGTCACAAAATATACGAAAAGTCCGGGATGTAAAAACTGTTCCTCTATCGCTTACGATCCTGTTGGGAACTCCAAACAAATAGATCAGGTTGGTTAAAATCTTTGTGACATAACATGTCTTTTGACTCCTTACCGGCTCTATGAGAGTAAACTTGGTAAAAGCGTCGACTAATACAAGAATAAATTTGTTTTGCTTACGGCTCGTCTCGAAAGGGCCGACGTGGTCGATATGCACGGTGTGAAATGGTATCGGCACCTTTTTGATGATGTTTAACTTACTTGTCTCTTGCCAGCTGTTCGTTTGTAATAGGCGCAATTCAAGCATGCATTTATGTACTTCGTCACGAAGCGTCGCATATTTGCAAACCAGTAATTTCGCTTGATTCGTTCTAGAGTCTTTTCAACGCCTAAATGCCCGGCGTTGTCGTGACACAGCCTGCAAATTTGCATGCGTGCCTCCCTCGGCACCACCCATACCGTGGTTCCATTATCCAGTCGTCGATGTACCTTGTTATCCTTCAGTACATACTCCTCGAAATAGTGTTTCGTTTCGTGTGTCGTTCTTCCTTCTGCGAGAATAGTCCGTATCCGCGACAATTGCTCGTCCTGCAATTGGGCCGCCAGCACCCAATCACCCTCCGTTATATCCACCTGTGATACTTCTATCGGAAGCTGCATCGGGTTTCGGCTGAGGGCGTCCACGTGTGCCATCTTAGACCCGGCACGATACTCGACATCGAAGGTGTATTCCTGCACTTCAAGCCACCATCTGCCGATGCGAGGTAACAAATCTTGTTTGGCGAATGTTAAACGTAATGCATTACAGTCAGTCACCACCTTGAACTTCATTCCCAGTAGATATACTCTAAAGTATCTCAAGGTTAGTACTACTGCCATTGTTTCTAACTCATACGAGTGATAGCAGCGTTGATCCGTTGTCGTCTGTCTACTGAAATAAGCCACTGCCGTCATTTAGCCATTATTTTCCTGTAACAGCATGGCTCCTACGCCTACCGCACTCGCATCAGTATGCACTTCAGTCCGCTTATCAGGGTTGAATATCGTTAACACTGGCCGGGTCGTTAATTTATTTTTGACAGTGTTGAATGCCAGCTCTTGTGCCTCTCCCCACATCCAAGGTACGTTCTTCCTGGTGAGCCTCGTCAGCGGTTCCACAATGGTCGCAAAGTTTTCGACAAACTTTCGGAAGTAACTCGCCAAGCCCAGTATCTGCCGTACCTGCTTCACCGATCGAGGTCTCTCCATACGTGTCAATGCCTGAATTTTGTTCTGACCTGGTCGAACTCCTTGCTCACTAATCTCTCGACCTAAGTATTCTATGGACTCCGCAAAGAATGTACACTTTTCCAATTTTAAAGTTAAATGATGTGTACGAAAAGTATTCAATACCTGGCGTAATTGCGCTACTCCCTCCTCTACTGTCCGGGACGGTATAATCACGTCATCCAGATATGGAAATGCTATGGAAAAGCTATGGAATTTTTAAAAGTACCTAGAACCTTGTCCATTAGTCGTTGGAAGACAGCGGGCGCATTGGTTAAACCAAATGGCATCCGTAAGAATTCGTAATGATTCTCCGGCGTTACAAATGCCGTTTTTTCTATGGAATCTGCCGCCATCGGTACCTGATAATACTCAGAAGCCAAGTCTAATCCTGTAAAATACTTATTACCCCCTAGCTTATCGATCTGCTCTTCAATTAGCGGCATCGGATATTTATCCTTGATCGTGATGGCGTTTAACTTACGAAAATCTACACACATGCGGTACTCGCCGTTCTTTTTTTTTTATTAATAATATAGGGCTCGCGTAAGGTGAATTTGATTCGCGGATAATATCGTTATCTAAAAGTTCTTGGTTGATATTTCTCACTATACTCTTTTCGTTTTTGGCTAAACGATACGGGCGATAAACAATGGGTACGTCAGACGTACAACGAATACTCAATGACGCCGCGTCCGTTTTTCCTAATTCCGACAATGATATGCACTCTCTAAATTCTTGAAGCAAGGCCGTACCTTGCTGTCTCGCTTCTTCGCTGATCGCGACCGTAGGTATTGTAATTGTATCGTCTTTTCGTATACTCGAATAATTGACATCGACAATATTCTCATCTTTAACATTAATCGCGGGCAATTGTTTGAATGATAATTTATTCCCTTTTTTAACAGTAATAATGTGCTCCTGCTCAAGGAAATCGCGACCGACAATTACGTCATATATCAGGTGATTATCCGACACCACAATAGCGTCAACTCGCGCCACCGCGTCCATAACCCTGATCTCGCAACGCGTCGATCGATTACTTGTAATTATTTGACCCGCGAATCCCCTCAGCACACTGTCCGATGTTATCGTTACGGCCATGCTGTATTTTTCAACAACGGACGTCTGTATTAGGATGCAAGCGCTTCCCGTATCTATTAATCCTTTAACTTCACGCCCGTTAATAATTATCGATCTTTCATATAAATTTGACGTGCCATTAACTTTCCCTACAGCATTCACGTCCTTTTTAAAGGGGCACTTCTCGGTGAGATGTCCCAAACGTTTACATTGTTCGCATTCTATGTGCGGCATGCGACACTTTCTCGCGATGTGTCCTGACTTCCCGCAATTGAAACATTCGCGGTTTAGTTTTATCGTCCGTCTGTTGAGCGTTTTCGTCATCTACCGTGTGTGGTTGATCGGTTGACGCGAACTTTGCTACCCGATTCTTCTTATCGCTTTTAGTATTCGCGGTAGTTTTATTCTTTTCATTTTTCGACGGTAAATTTCCTAAAGTTGTCATGTACGCGTATAAGTCATTCGCATTGTCGTGTTGTGCGAAGCGCACCGTTCTCGCGACGTTCTCGTCAGTGATCCCGCCGATTACCGCGTCAATGAGATATTTATCCGGTATCGTTATATCTAATTTTTGCATCTTACTTAACTTTTGGAAACAATAGTCCCCGAGCGCTTGTCCGAAAGCGCTTTCATACAGTGCGGTTTCTCTAAATAATTTGTTAAATGGAACGGACTTACGAAATTTTTGTTTTAACGAATCTTTTTCTCATTCCATGTACCGGTTAATCGGGGCTGCGCGTCATACCACTGCCGGGCATGGCCTCTCAAACGTCCCGGGATTAGACGCATAATCGCTCGATCGTCCCAATTATACTGAACAGCCAAGTCGTCTACGTGTTCAATCCATTTTTCAATGACTAAATCGTCCTTCGTTGGGTCGAACAGGGGAATCATCAACTCATCCCCTTTATGTATACACGAATCTCTCGTGCGCGATGCTGACCATCGATCCAGGCTGTCGACTATACGTTCTAGACGTTCTAGCCGTTCGAAACGTTTGTTCTGTCGTCTCCTCTCGTCTTCTGGTGTCAAGGAAGGCGAACGACTTTTCTTCCTCTTCGAGCGGCTCCGCTCAGGCTCACGACGCGACTTGTGACGGCCCATAATGGCTGCGCGTATTCGTAATACGTCGTAATTCGTAATACGTCGAGTCGGTCAAGCACGTACGTTCTTTATCCCACTTCTGATTTGTTAGAAATACAGAGATATAAGGCCTTGCACAAAGACAGGTATTGAAACTCGTTAAGAAGATAACTTTTATTGAAACTTTCGACTATTTGTCTCGATATATCGCATGCTACGTCACAACTCTCGTGTTCTCAAAGAGAATCCCGAATGTCGCTCCTCGTCGTCCCTGTCTCCGGCCTCACGCCACGTCATCCCCTCCACTTCGTCCTCTCGTACAGCGGCGCTCGGGGCCTCCCGGCGCGCGATTCGAACGCACCATTTGCCCATTTTCTTACACAAGAGTCAACCAAGTAGTCGCTGCGCTCGCAGGGTAACGAGATGCATGCGCACGTCGGTTTTCACTAATGTCCGATAAGATTGATCCAATAATATTCCATGGAATATTTCGTGTATGTTCCATACATATACCAAAATATGCACTGAATATTCCTTATTGCACATACAACTAGTGTTCATAGAATATTCTGAATATTTCACGATTATTTGAATGTTCTGTGAACATTCCTCTACTATTCCGGTATATACGGAACTTTTGGAATACGAACGGAATATTTCAGGAATATCTAGCGTTTACTGGGTAATAAATATGAATAGAGAAATACAGTTTTTAAATCAGTTCAAAAGTATGATGGTAAACATTTAAGTTTAATGTGATTTTAAAAGCCTAGTTAACATATCATTTTATATGTATAGCGCATTCTATACTTGTATTATACTGATAATACAAGTAAAGACATATATTTATATATGTATTCTTATGTGAAATTTTCATTATGTTACAGCGTTTCCACAAAAAGAAAGTCGTGTATTGCTTTCTACAAGTAGGATATAAAGCAAGGAAATAAATAGATGTGAACTGGATTCAACAATAAACCAAGTATGTTTTATAATATTTAATATGATAAATTAATAATTTTGAACTCTCTCTGCTCTTCTATCTATGAATATATCGTGCATACAATTCTTGCTATTTTTCAACGAACCAAGTTATAGGTAAATACATGTATTATTATATTATATACCTATATAATTACCTATAATTACCTTACGCATACGCTATATATAATGATTTAATGAGCATATGTACTAATAATTTATTGGATTAATAATTTTGAATCTTATCTGTATTAGTATATTTTCTTAAACCATTAGTATGTATGCAAGATAACTCGTATAATATAATAATACATGCATTTACCTATAACTTGGTTCGTTGAAAAATTGTGATGAAAAGTGTGAAATAATTACCTAAGATCCACAAGTATTTTTTATAAATAAAAGCGGGCTATCAAGAGATATTATATTCACATAAAAATAATAAAATATCTCACAACACACTTCTCGATTTATGAAAACAAAAATATAAATATATTTACCATTTTTATAATTTTTATAATGTCGAAACAAAATTCTTTAGAAATGCTGATATTTTCATATAATCTAAAATAAAAGTTATTAACTGGTAAACGCCGCTAAGCAGATATATACATATGTACATATCTGCTTAGCGGCGTTTACCAGTTAATAACTTTTATTTTAGATTATAATATGATGAAAATATCAGCATTTCTAAAGAATTTTGTTTCGACAAAATTATAAAAATTATAAAAATGTGATTGACTTTATAATTATATATAGCACTAAATATTTTTTAAATATGTATATATGTATTAAATTTCATATAAATAAAACGAAATTTCTTATAGAAAAATGACATTTTCGCTATAAGAAATTTATTATATATACATATTTAAAAAATATTTAGTGCTGTGTATAATTATAAAGTTTCGACATAATAAATGTGATTGTATGTAATATAGGGTGAATCACGGGAACCTGACAATTTTCAAAATCAAATGACAATATAAAATATAACTTAAATATTTATTTCTTGTTACATAACAATAGAATATAGAATGCCATTTGAGAATATTACTTCATCTCATTCATTTTTTAATAAACAGCACATTTGTCTAACGTTCTCCGCCGTTAATAATAGGTTTAAGGTAATCCAAGTAGTCGCATTTACTTTCTTTGGGATTACCTTAAGTTTCAAGTGTACATTAATAAACTTATAAAAACATTAACGAACTCAAGATCAATATACAGGAAGAAATTACAGCCATATTAGACAACATGGTACAAGCAGCAATGCGAAACCTGCATGATAGATTATAGTACAGGATAAATGGCGGAGTATATTTGACAAATGTGCTGTTTATTAAAAAATGAATCAGATGAAGTAATATTCTCAAATGGAATTCTATATTCTATTGTTATGTAATAAGAAATAAATATTTAAGTTATATTTTATATTATCATTTTATTTTGAAAATTGTCAGGTTTCTCAGTGACTCATCCTATATAATGCGTAATATATATATATAAAATATATAATATACAAATACATAATTTAATACTATTTTGTCTGCATTTGTAATTATAAACATTATATCACATTGTACAGATATAACATTTATTTGAAAATGGAAATGTATGGAAAACGTAAAAGAAAAGATACGTCATGCGTATCAATGCGACATTTAAGAAGATTAGCTGCGCAAGAGTCCGAAATTGTTTCTAATATTTTGGTGTGTGAGATCTCGTCTTATAGTAATGTTACGTCCAGACTCGGAAAAAAAAAGATATAGTCAGACGGAAGGACCGTAACTTACCGTTTCTCGAGACAGATGTTTCTAGGCACGTGCCTCGAGTCAAGTGAATTCTGACGCCCGAACAGGTCAACGACTGGGAAGGTCGTTATGACTCTGTTCGTAGGGCATTCACTTGAAAGTCCCTTTTCGGTAAGAGAATTTAATCCCTTTTACACGGGACGGGACCCTGTGCGATTTCGGAATGAGGAGATGAGAACGGGATTAATTTAAATAAATGAATTTTGTTTTAAACATAATATTTTATTCTAAATTAAATAAGTAAAAATTTTGATTGATATAAAATCTTAGGTTATAGTACATGATACATATATTTATTTTTAACTACTGATAGCGTATGTTAATTAAATAGTGTGTGTGTGTATGTTTGTGAGTGTGTATCTTTTATTTCCGCGGGTGTTACATAAATTCGGAGGTCATCAGTCAGGAAGTCTAGGGTATAGATTCTAGATTCTATTATTAGATTCAAATTTCTGACTGGATAATACAATTGATTTTTAATTAGGCAAATAAAATAGAATCAAAAATGTGTGTGTGTGTAGTGGTTCAAGTAATTTTCTCTATGACGACTGAGGATGGGGTATGAAAATATTCTTTGAAGGTTTCGATAGGAATTGCGAACGGATAAGGAAAAAATCGGGTATACCAAGGGAGGAGGGTCCCACAAGGATATATCCTTGCCGCTAATTCGAGCTCTTCGAAATCAATCGAATCAGGCCCAAACGAGACAGTTCCCTCCGGTAAAGGTAATTCCAGGATGGGGAATCTTTGAGCTAGGAATTCAAAACATCCGATATCGCCTATCTGTTTGATGCGAGCACGAGCCTCCTGGTCGAGATCGGGGGTGTCGTCATCAATGCAGATTACTTCGATATCGGGGTTGGATTCAGGAGGTTGAGGGGAAGCGGGAGGAGAGTCGTCGAGCGTAATTACTGGCGGAGAGTACGAGGATGAGTGTAAATTGATTGAGTAATAATTGTTAGAATCGTAGCGAGAATGATCGGAGGCAGTTAAATCTAAAGTCGCCGCTTGTGCCCGAGCCAATTCCTTCCTCAGGCGACGATTGCGCCGATTTCGCGAACGTTTGGCGACGTTTCGCGAATTTGGCCAAACGGGCTTCACTACCAGGAAGACAATTGTTAATTGTTAGGGGAAGCCGATCGTTTTATTTAAAGAACAACTCTTGGATTAAATAAATAACAATTTTTTCAATTGATAAATGTTAATATGAATATATATATGTATATATATATATATATATCCTCCACATTCACACTCACACTTAATCGCACTCACACATATCGTTGACGAGTTTCCTGGTTATTCCAGCGAGAACTCGCGATACGCACACACATATCGTTGAAGAGTTTCCTGGTTATTCCAGCGAGAACTCGCGATACACACCCATATCGTTGAAGAGTTTCCTGGTTATTCCAGCGAGAACTCGCGATACACACACACATATCGCTGAAGAGTTTCCTGGTTATTCCAGCGAGAACTTGCGATATACACACACATATCGTTGAAGAGTTTCCTGCTTATTGCAGCGAGAACTCGCGATATATATACATCATCGAGTCTCCTCCGCTATAGCGATTAAGACTCTCGATTCAATCACATTCCTTGTCCATCGTTTTCGAGCCTCCAGCTCTATAGCTGCGCGGACTCACGACCTTCCCTCCTTTCCATTTAGAAGAGTTCTCGCTGGAATAACCAGGAAACTCTTCAACGATATGGGTGTGTGTATCGCGAGTTCTCGCTGGAATAACCAGGAAACTCTTCAACGATATGTGTGTGCGTATCGCGAGTTCTCGCTGGAATAACCAGGAAACTCGTCAACGATATGTGTGAGTGCGATTAAGTGTGAGTGTGAGTGTGGAGGAAATTTATAAAGCTTGATGGAGATCAAGGATGATTGAGATGTTGGAATTTGATTAAAAAAGGGGGAGGGAAGGTTGAGACTTGGAAATAGACAATCAAAGATAAGAGATTACGAAAAACATCCAAGAGTTATTCTGAGATGAGTGAATATGATAAATATGATTTGAGACGACTTACTTCTTATAGCGTGCGTTGACGAAGGGATTTTAATATAGCGATGAGGTCGGTCTCTCAGGTCTTGTTCCTTGAGAGGGTCAGCGTCGGCGATAATCGTGGTGAGCTTCAGATCATGGTGAAATTCAGGAGCGTTCTTAGAAGCACCACTGCACTCACTCGCGAACGCAGTGAAAAACTCTAAGTTTTTCAATATTGAATCGCGGAACTGAATCTGTTGCGCGACCGTACTAAGAGATTTAGCGATGATATTTAGAGACGTAGAGCTGATATTTAGAACTGATGTTTGGAGATTTAGCGACTCGGATATGCTAATTAGAGATACAGAGCTGGTATTTAAAGACGAAGAGATGATACGACTTAGAGATGTGATTTTGAGATGCTCGCTCCGAGAAAAATCTCGGTTTATATTGTATTTTTGGTACACGCCCTCCGTTGACGATTATAAATTTTAACGAATTAGGATTCTTTAATTATCCCACTTATGAGTTTTAGCTACCCCCTCCGTAGGGTAGATTAGGAAAGTGTAACGAATCGGAGGGTTTGTTTTAGTTTCTACGAATAGGAGAGCGTCTTCCAAAAATCGGAAATTCTAGGTATTACGCCATCGGCGGCAGCGTTTGTCCGGCGTAATTTATATTTGGGGAAGCGCGTAATGCACCCGCTAATGAAAAGGGGTGACTTTTATTACCCTTTTGAGACAGCGATAATGCGTATGTCGCGTCCGCTGTCCGAGCGCACGTGCAGCTTTCTCGTGCATTTGTCGGTGTCCGTCTTTTCAATTTTTTGTTTATTACGATATCTGGTGTGGGAAAGTGACGGCTTGTCCATATTTTTCGGCTTCAGCTGTCAACAGCTTCCTTCTTAAATATGGACAGAGTGTCACGGAGTGTCTCTGAAATGTAATCTTTATGACTTCTTCACTTTTTTTTATATTTATTGATCCGGATTCTGTCTCATAAAGATGTCGCAGTGTCTATATCTCTATGAGTTTATTAGGTCCACGCGTTGTTTCTTAATCGTTTTGGCGCCTATGTGGCGCACTTGCCATAATAAATTCAAAGAGATTTTGACTTTTATGATTTTTCAAAAAGCTGCACGTGTTCTCAAGTCGTGGGAAAGAAAAGAATCGTGGAGTCTACTGGACGTAACAGTAATATGGACAATAAATGTACAGATTTGAACAATGATTGTACGGTGAATTCAGAAACAATAGATATCAATGCGGAATGGAATGAAAATAATGAAGTATTTGTACAATATGAAAATGATGATACGCTCAGACACTCGGATGAATACAATACAGATTCACAACATTCTTTTGTTAATATTTCTTATAATGAATCAAGTGATGTGGCATTTGAAACTAGAAGTATGAGAGACAACAATTTGCAACATGATCTTGCAATCTGGACTGTAGAACATCAAATAACGCATACTGCTTTAGGAGCATTGTTACATAGATTAAAGAAACATAGTTGTTTTTTAAATTTATCACTGGATGCACGATCGCTTTTGAAAACACCCAGACAACAAGAGATACGTACAGTTTTACCATGGTCGTATTATCATTTTGGACTATCAGATTCTATAAGAAGAATATTAACATTTGTAAAGGACAATGTTAATTGCGTTAGAATAGCTGTGAACATTGATGGGCTGCCATTATCGAAATCGTCCCAGCAACAATTTTGGCCTATATTAGGCTCAGTTTTTCCATATAGCAACGTTTTCATAATTGGAATTTATCATGGCTATGAAAAACCGGCGAATGCCAATGATTTTTTACAAGATTTTGTTAACGAGGCTAAAGAAATAAGTGCAAATGGAATTTACGTCAACGGTCGGAACATACCATGCAGAATTGGAGCTTTAATTTGTGATGCGCCAGCCAAAGCATTTGTTTTGAGTGTAAAAGGACATTGTGGATACTCTAGTTGTACGAAATGTATAACGGAAGGAGAATATGTAAGAAACCGAATATGTTTCCCACAAGTTGATGCACCGCTTAGATCAGATAACGATTTCGTACAAAAAACAGATGATAGTTATCACAAGGCAGATACAACGTGCAGCTTGTTAAATATACCTTATTTTAAACCTGTAACAAATGTCCCGTTGGACTATATGCACTTAATATGCTTGGGAGTTATGCGCAAATTATTAAATTTATGGCTTGATGGAGAACTATATTATCGATTACAACACAGAGCCGTTAACGAAATTTCGACACGTTTAGTAACTCAATTAAAACCATCGATACCCATAGAATTTGCATGAAAACCAAGAAAATTAGATTGTCTAAAATTATGGAAAGCAACTGAATATAGATTAATATTATTATATACGGGTCCGATAGCATTTAAATCTGTGTTAAAGAAAATGTGTATCTACACTTTATGACATTACACGTGATTATGAGGATCTTGTCTTCAGAAGACTTACATGAATATCTAACCTATGCGCAAGATCTGGTTAATTTTTTTATTAAAACATTTATAAAATTGTATGGAGTTCAAAACGTGTTACACAATGTTCACAGCCTAGTTCATCTTGTGGATGATGTCAAGAGATTTGGACCTGTTGATAATTTCAGCACCTTTAAACTTGAAAACTACATGCAGATACTAAAAAAATATCTCAGAAAAGCAGAGAAACCTTTGCAACAAGTTGTGCGAAGATACAGTGAAAAAGAAATTTTATGCACATCACCTGCTTTATCAGATCCTGTTCGGATATATTTAAATTTGACATCGTTGCATTATGAGGGTCCACTTATACCGAATTGCCGCAATCCACAATATAAAAGTGTCAAATGCAATGGATTTACACTAAAAGCTGGGACACTTGCGGATAGTTGTTGTGGCTTAAATTGTGGTGCGATTATTTGCATTAAAAATATAGCATACTGTACACAACGAAATATTCCTATACATATCGGATACGAATTTTTGGAAAAGGAAGACTTATTCAATGCTCCTTGTTCATCTTCAATTATTGGCATTTATTCTGCGCACTCACGCTCTAATTTAAAATCATGGCCATTAAAAAATGTAGTTAGTAAATATGTACAGTTGCCTTGTGGAGAAAACAAATATGCAATTTTCCCACTCATACATAGCAATATGTAAATACTATTTCTATTGCACAGAATGATGGAAAGAAAGACTTCTATGCAGAAAGAAAACTTCTATGCAGTTGTAGAATTTGAAGACGGATTAGAAATAATTCCAAATAATTGGTGCAGACTTGAAACGGGCTGTTTGGCCAAACTTCACAAATAATAAACGATATGACAAGGCTGTAAAATTAATGCAAGAACCGCAATCTACGTGGTTGGAGCATCCAATTTCTAAAATATATGGAACGTATTGTAAGTATTTTTTAAATATATAATTATTATAAATTATGACATGATAATATGTATATGTATATATACATATTTTTTAATAATATAGAAAAGTAATATATCTACTAAGAAAATATAAAATTATTTCTTTTTTAGTTAACTATACATTGGCAAGAAAAAAATTAAAAGACGCTGAAGAGTTATCGGATCTAAATTCTGGTACTGATAGAGATGAATTTTTAAAAAAATCCAGAAAAATTAGAGCCGCTAAGATGTTCGACGAAGATACAAGTAACGACGAACAATCGGATGATACTTCACTTATTTTGGAACTCCCAAAAGTTCCTGAAAAGCGTGCAATAACTAGAACGACGAGAGGTGCAAAAGTGTCACAAACAGGTAAAAGCATAATAAAATAACATTAGAAAAAATAAACTTTAAAAACAAGAAATTATAATAATAAAATACTGGTTTACAAATTGCAGATTGTAATTATATTAATAGCCCTAAAAAAAAGATTCTAAACTAGAAAAGTTAAAGGATACAAGTTCATGGATTCAACAAAAATCACAGGACAATTGTAAGTATGATTTTTTTTTTGAAAAATATAAAATAAAACGCGTATCATTTTTTATGAACAATCTCTGGATATTGAGAGATACACATACATATCTTGCGATCTATATTGAAATTACTCGTAATGTATAAAGTAATGTAAAACTATCTAATAAAACTCTCATTTGTTTCACAATTACAACAGTATAGAAAGCAAAAATCAACATTGGCTCACGTATACGATTGCAATTATAATTTTAAAAATATATGCAAATAGCAAGAAATATTAATCATACATTTTATCAGGTTTTTAACAATTTTATATTTTATTGTAAATTTATAATTTTTTATAAATACAATTAAAAATATGAGAATATGTTTTTCAACGCTATTATATGAGAAGTTAATAATTTAATATAACTTGGTATTGTGTGGAACTTTTTAATGAAGTAGCAGAACAATATAATGTACCTTATAATAAGGATTTGATTTATATAAATAGAAATCGTATATATATTATAAATGTGTTTTGTGATATTATTGCATATATTAGGTTTGATATTAAAAATTAGTGTGTTAAAAATAATTAAAAATACTGTCTATATATTGTTGCTAATTAACATTAAAATTTGATGTGACATTGAAGTATACTACATTGAACATTAAAGTGCAATAAAAGAAGTATTTTTTTTAGGTGACGATGAAGACTTGCTTAATATGTCCGCAGAACAGTCATTTACTACGGACTTAGATTCCATTAATAAGTATACTGAAACACAAGTCACAAGCATGCCAATCGGACAGACAAGGAACACGATACCTTCAAATGAGAATAGTAAACCAGGTAATATATTAACTGTATTCTTTTTTATTTTAATTATGATTATTTGTTATATAATTTAGAATATAACACGAATCACACATAATGTTTATACTAAGAATTTTCTTTGATATTTATCTTAAATTTATATTTTTAATCTCTACAATATTTTAGCTTATTCTTTTTATTTTATAAACGACGATGTACAACAATAATAAAGCGCGCATCGTATTTACTTTCATTATTATAATAGAGCATATTTCATATATATAATATATTATTGTATAATTATTATCTAATATATTAATTTAATATATTGGATATATAATCATACACACAAAACATTTTTGTATATAGTATATATATAAATATATATGTAAAAAGTTTTTAATGTTTTTCTATAAAAGTTTTTAATGAAGACTTGCTTAATGTGTCCGCAGAACGGTCATTTACTGCAGATTTAGATTCCGTTAATAAGTTTGTTGAAACACAAGCCACAAGCATGCCAATCCGACAAAGATGGCAATCCGAGGCAAAGAATACGATACCTTCAAATTGGAATAATAAACCAGGTAATATATTAACTGTATTCTTTTTTTATTTTAGTTGATTATTTGTTATATAATTTAGAATATAACACGAATCACACATAAATGTTTATACTGAAAGAATTTTTTTAAATATTTTTCTAACATTTCTTATATTTTTAATCTCTACATAGAAACAGAAAACTTTCAACGGTTTGTCGTTAGAAAGTTGATAACTTTAGAATTGAAAATGAATTGCATACAAAGGCATCAAAAACTCATCATGGAAAAACTTCCGATTGTTAACTTTAGAGAAGAAAAAGAAGAAGAAAATATAGACATTTTTCAAGACTTGCCATTGCAAAATCAAAATGATGTCCAAGCAATGGAAACAAAATTAATGAATGATAATATTTATCGAAGCCAGATGATGAGTCTAATATTATTTTAATCTTACAAAGTATCTTTGAAAAAAAGAGAATAACTTAAAATTTGATAGAAGATACAATGTTTAGTAAAAGTCTTAGTATTAATTATCGTTAAATAAATTTGTATATCATACTTTTTGAATGTTACGTAAATTACAATTACAATAATTATTAGATTTATTATCCGCTACAATATTTGACGTAACTTAATCTATTTAATGTACGTAAGTTTTTGAAAAACAGTAGATATACATATTTACATTCAACAAACTTTTTCAATAATTTTGTAAAAGAAATTTTACATACACTTATATTGAAACTTTTTTAATCACAATTGCTTTTCAAATTCAAAATTGATATCTTTGTTTAGGGATATTTTATATAAAAATTAGTTTTCTTAAAAAATTAAAATATAATCTAATAAATATAAAAATGAAATTATATAGTTTTGGCTAAATATGTTTCAAAAATAATTATTCATAGACAAATTTTATACTAATATGCAAAGTAATTTTATGTAAAATATTTGAGAGCACATTATTTCCACATTATACTATCACACAAATATTAATTGTTTTGTAAAATTTTTATAACGCAATTTTTTATAATAATTTTAGATTAAACAATTGGCTCATGTTACATGCAAAGAACTAAGGACTTCATGTATACATTTGATGAGGAAAATATTTTCCAACGATGTAGCAGTTCATTACAGCTGGTATGGGGCAAAAAAAAAAGAAAAGTTTTCGCAGCTACAAATTTGTAAAGTAATTTTGTGTAAGTAGAATAAGTTCAAATATAATCTTTATTTTATATTTCTAAAATAATGATTCCTTACAATTAAAAGACATTTCACAAATATCTATAACATTTCTTTTATTTATAATCAAGTAAAAAGAAAGTATACTAAATTAGATTTAAGAAATTCGTCTTAAAATGTATTAATAAATTAATAATTTCTAAAAATATATTACTTCTTTCAGGTGTTATAAGAAAACTTCATCAAAATGCAACGGATGAACAGATTTCCGCTCCAATAAAAATATGGCTAGCCTATGTGTTGTATACTACCCGAGAGCGTGTGTCAAGGTGCGCGCGCACCGCGGGCTCAGTCCGCTGCCGAAGGCAGAACGCAACGGGTGTTCGTTCTAAGCTCGACTCATGTAATTCAGAGACAATTGGTTTCAATAAACAGACTCTTTAATTGACATGTGGTTTCTGATTCCGAACACAACAAATGGCGACGAGGAAACGAAACGAATCACGCGAAGTGAAAAGTAAAAAGTGTAACGAAGAATGAGTGAAGAGTGGACAGAAATCAAGGCACACGTGGCGACGGGAAAGACCTCGTGGATCTATTCCTTGAACAAAAACAAATTAGTGGAAATCTGTGACTATTATAACATTAAAGTAAAATCGACAGCGGACATAGACGAAATACGTAAAACCTTAGCGGAGTTCGTGAAAGAGCATGCCGAGAAAGAAAAACAAAAAATTACAGAGAAAAATCCAGAAAATATAGCACCATCGGCGTCGAAAATAGAGGCAGCACTGGATGACGTCATGGCTCCAAATATAGGCAAACTCATCGAGTTCGAGTCAGAGAAACAAACATGGGAAGATTATATTGAACAGCTGGAATTCTACCTGGAGGCCAATAACATCAGTAACGAATCAAAAAAACGGGCTACCTTACTTACAGCGATAGGTGCGAAAAATTATGCGATAATAAAATCTCTTTGCTCGCCGACCGCTCCAAAAGACGTTACATATCAAGACATTCTCGATAAATGTAAATCGTATTTCGGCCAAAACCTAAACGAACTTCTTGCACGAGTTCATTTCCACAAAAGGATCCAAAGGGAAAACGAAACGCTCAAAGAATTTGTACGCGAAATAAGGAAATTGGCACTAGATTGCAAATTTACGGGACCGGACGGACAACTACCGCTGAATATAATGTTACGCGACCGATTCGTGGCAGGCATACGAAATGAAGAAATGCAAAGATATTTATGCCAACGACACGAGGAGTCGATAAGCGACACAAATCCGGACGGTTTAACACTAGAAAAAGCGTTAGAAATAGCATGTAATGCGGAATCAGCAGAACAACAACAAAAAATCTTTAAACAATCCGAATCAGAGGTAATTCAAAATGTTACTCAAAATACAACAAACAAACAAACTAATAAAAAAAATACTAAACAAAGACAAACTCGAGATCCGTGCTATCGTTGCGGTTACACCAATCACTCGCAAGACAAATGTTTTTACAAGAACGAAAAATGCAGTTACTGCGAAAAAGTGGGACACATAGTTAGAATATGCAAAATAAAACAACGGTCAAACGAAAAACAAACAAAAATAAAACAGGCACAGACTCATCCAATAAACGAAGACTCAAGTGACGAAAGCGACGACGACAACATACTCGCGTGCAACGCCATAGTACAGTCATTACAAGAAAAAAGGAACGACGACGAATACGTCGTACAAATTGAAATAAATTCAAAACTGTGCAAATTTGAAGTAGATAACGGAGCTCATCTGTCGCTTATAAATAAACAAACTTATGAGAAAATTTGGCCAAAAAAGGAACCCACCTGGTTAAAAAAGCGAATTAAACTGTATGGTTACGGAAAAAAACCACTACAGGTAATAGGAGCGACCAACGTACTCGTGCGACATCGACAAATAAAAAAATTACTGCCGATAGTAGTGACAAACGAGACACACGGACCCAACTTACTGGGTAGAAATTGGTTCGCAGAATTAGGCATAACGATGACAGGAATTCACAAGGTGAGTGAAAAAGAAAATAACGGAAATAATATTCTAAAAAAATTTCCGTCCCTCACTTTAAAGACACTCGAGGGCCATAAGGGTACACCGATTCATATCGAGTTAAAAGACAACGCTCACCCCAAATTCTTCAAAGCCAGACGAATACCGTATGGACTGCAGGAAGCGGCAATGGACGCATTAAAGTCAATGGTGCAGCAAAAAATGATCACACCTGTAAATCAATCTGACTGGGCTACACCGGTACTATTCGTAAGAAAACCTAACGGAAGAATACGGGTAGTTGGCGACTACAAATCAACAGTCAACCCAGAAATTCGCGAATCTGAATATCCACTGCCAACGGTCGAAGAAGCACTAGCAACACTCAACGGAGGAGAATATTTTTCCCAAGTTGATCTTCGTGACGCTTATAAACAACTATGCGTTGACAAAGAAACATCCAAAATCCTGACAATTAGCACACCAGGGGGTTTATTCAACGTCAACCGGTTACTGGATGGTATCGCGGCAGCACCGCGAATTTTTCAAAAATTTATGACGACAATACTGTCGGGAATTTACGGAATACAGATCTACCTAGATAACGTAAAGATACAAGGCAAAACCCTGGACGAACATAATCAACGACTAACGGAGGTACTGAAGCGTCTACAAGATTCAAACCTCCGAATTAATGTCAAAAAATCGATATTCAGTGTAAAATCAATAGAATTTCTGGGACACCAAATATCCACAGAGGGCATTCAACCACTCGAAAACAAGGTAACAGCCATAAGAGAAATGAAAGCGCCGACAAACAAACGTGAGTTACAAGTTATTTTGGGGGGAATAAACTTCTACGCTAGATTCATTCAAAACAAAGCAACCATCGCAGAACCACTTCACCGACTATTAGACGCCGACGCGGAATGGAAATGGAGTAAGCAGGAAGAAAACGCTTTTAAAGAACTGAAAAACTAACTCATCGGATCAGGAATTTTAATTCACTTTGACGACAATTTACCAATTGTGCTATCAGCTGACGCCTCGCCGATTGGTATAGGAGCAGTTCTCGCCCACAAATTCACGGACCAGACAGAGAAACCTATAGCATATTTTTCGAAAACACTAAATAAAACTCAACGGCAATACGCGTTAGACCGAGAAGCCTTGGCGTTAGTGCAGGTAGTAACACATTTTCATCAATTTTTATCGGGACGATCATTCGAACTGTTAACAGATCACCAACCACTTCTTGGAATTTTCGAGCCAAAAAAACAGAACTCAGACCAAATATCATCCAAGTTGAAACGATACAAAATTAAGTTATCGGCATACAATTACCAGCTAAAATATCGACCAGCAAAAAAACACGGAAACGCAGATTTCCTCTCGCGATTCCCACTAGAAGAAGAATAGAGGAGGAAGAAAAAATCGGCGACGTGCTCATGCTGGAAGGGGTGACCCGAAATCCTGTATCAGCAGCAGAAGTCGCGGTAGAAACCGACAAGGACGAAACACTCAAGCTCATCAAAAAATGGTTAAACACCGCATGGCCAAAAAAAAAAGATAGAAAAAAAATTCCAAGCTTTTTCGGTAAAACGAAACGAAATGTCAATAGAGAACGAATGTCTCTTGTGGGGATCAAGAGTAGTCGTTCCAAAAAAACTACAGCCGGAAATACTAAAATATTTACACGCAAATCACCCGGGAATCGTGGCCACAAAAGCTTGCGCTCGCTCATACGCATGGTGGCCCGGTATAGACAAAGAACTTGAAACAATGATACAAAACTGTGACCAATGCCAAGAGTTCTGGTACAACCCCCCAAGAGCACCAATACAGAAATGGGAAAGCCCGGGTGAGCCCTGGATTCGACTACACATCGATTTCGCCGGACCATTTCAAGGCCAAACGTTTCTCATCGTAGTCGACGCATACACAAAATGGACCGAAGTAAGTCGCGTCCCTTCAACATCTTCGACCAACGTCATCCGTAAACTTCGACGACTTTTCGCATTCTTCGGTCTTCCCGAAACAATAGTATCAGATAACGATACGGCATTCAAATCCGAGCAGATGGAACAATTTTGTAAAAGAAACGGCATAGAAATTATTTTCATTGCACCGTATCACCCATCGTCAAACGGACAAACCGAGCGGGCAGTCCAAACGACCAAACAATCGCTAAAGGTACTAAAGGAAGGAGACTGGGAAACCAAAATTAGCAGATTTCTCCTGAAGCAACATTCAACACCGTCAACGGCAACGGGAGTTTCACCTGCAGAAATGATGTTAAAAAGAAGACTTCGCACACCGCTGGACCGTCTATCGCCGAGGTCCAGACACCGCCCGATAATCACGAATGAAACTCCAGATGGCGCCCGTCGGTTACACATCAAAGATCAAGTGAGAATGCGAACACACAAAAAAGAGGGACCAAAATGGACCAGAGCCACAGTCGAAAAAAAAACAGGACCCCTGTCGTACGAGGTACGAGAACATCACACAGGAATTATACACAAACGTCACATTGACCACCTACGATATATCCCAAAATTTAAAGACAACGAAAAAAAAAGACCAAACCAACAACCGACAACAATATGGACGAGCATCAAGAACACAAATACAACTTACGTCGAAGAAATCGTTAAACGGCAATAAAAAACCAATTTTTGTTTTTTTTTACTACATACTAAAATATCTAATTTTTGTTATTTTCTATTAATTTCAATCTAGAGGGGTGTTGTATACTACCCGAGAGCGTATGTCAAGGTGCGCGCGCACCGCGGGCTCAGTCCGCTGCCGAAGGCAGAACGCAACGGGTGTTCGTTCTAAGCTCGACTCATGTAATTCAGAGACAATTGGTTTCAATAAACAGACTCTTTAATTGACATGTGGTTTCTGATTCCGAACACAACACCATGCAAAAGAACGTATGGGAAGAGAAAAGGAGCAAAACATAGAAAATCAGGAATGAATACGCCGGTGGATGAAGATTGTTCTACATTCAAACGCGCTGAATGTGCTCACTGCGAATTTTTATTTATATTATGAAGAAAATGCTTATTTAATGTTCTACATTCAAACGCGCTGAATGTGCTCACTGCGAATTTTTATTTATATTATGAAGAAAATGTTTATTTAATGTTCTACATTCAAACGCGCTGAATGTGCTCACTGCGAATTTTTATTTATATTATGAAGAAAATGTTTATTTAATGTTCTACATTCAAACGCGCTGAATGTGCTCACTGCGAATTTTTATTTATATTATGAAGACATATACCACATAACATCGGACATTCTATGTATATGCATTTTTTCTCCATTATGTGAAAATAATATCCTGTATATAGAATGTATGTACATTTCATATACGTGATTTGAATATACATTATGGTACGTATTATGTATATCCATTAATGTATTTCGTATGTATATATACAGCGCACAATATTAAATGTATATACATTTCATATACGTGATTTGAATATACATTATGGTACGTATTATGTATATCCATTAATGTATTTCGTATGTATATACAGCGCACAATATTAAATGTATATACATTTCATATACGTGATTTGAATATACATTATTGCACGTAATAAGTGTATGCATTAATGTATTTTGTATGTTATATACAGTGCACAATACTGAATGTACATGTCGTACGCGTATCATAACGCGTATTAATGTTTTAACGGCCGCACTTTTTCCGCGAAGTCTTTCACGTGCAGCCGGTGGGTTTGTCGCTCAAAGATATTTACTTGCTATTATCTGATAAGGAATTACCATATATGTATATATATATATATATGTATATATATATAAATATGTATATATATAAAAATGTCTAAAGACATCTATGATATATATATATATATATATATATATGTATCATAGATGTCTTTAGATTTTAGATTTTTAATTTTTGTATAAATTTTTAATTTTTTAAGGGGGTTTATTTTAAAAAACGACCCAACTTACAAAAAGACACAGATAATTAAAACCCTATTTATGATAACATCATCAAAGTCGTTTAAAACATTGCTCTCTTTCTCAGTATGTGTTGTATCATTGCTCTTGACAGGAACGTTGTTTGACATCTATTATTTCGATGCTGAGTTTTTACTAATTTTTATTATATGAATATTTCATCTAAGGTTAGTGTTAATTAAGGTTTGCGCTGTTTTCGTTTTCCTTTCTTATTTTGTCATCTCACTCTTCCATTATTGTTTGCTATCTTCCGAATTTAATTAATTTTTGTATATGTTTTTATTTTATTTAAGACTTGAAAAGGACCTAAACCAAGGGTCGAAATGTCGTCTATGACATCATTATAATAAAGACTATTTTTTGCCAGTTGGGTCGTTTTTTAAAATAAACCCCCTTAATTTTTTATTTCACTGGCGACACGAGTATAAATTCAAGATTATTTTAATTTTTTGTATTAATTTCTAAGTTTTAATTTTTCTATTAATTTTTTAATTACAACTTTTACATTTAAACATACATATATTAATAATATTATTATACTACTTTAATATTATTAATATATGTATGTTTAAATGTAAAAGTTGTAAATAAAAAAAAGCGAAAATATCGCTAGCGACAATTTATCGCTAAAAACGAAAAATAAGTGACATTATGAACAGATGCCTTAAGTCTTAAGCAATGCAATGCATTATCACATGTGTGTGGAGCCTTTAGGCTTGATATTCTACTGTTTCATTGTCACTGCTACGTTGTGTGTATGTAGAGCCTCTAGAGCACTGATCTCTATATTAAACTGGATAGTGTATACCATGAAAAAATGAACAAAAGTGTGTTACGCTTTGAAGCCATCTTTGATATAGTAAAATATGCACTTTTGGTGTGTGAAATTAGCACCCAGACATAAAAGTTCCGACATTCACGATATTCACGTGAATGAACTGTATGTACATATATATTACAAAACATATATAACTTTATCTTTTTATTAGTAGATGATGAGACGGTTTTGTAATAACAAATAACTTTTACTTTTTACATTATATCTAGAAATGAAATAAATTAAAATAAATTGTCGTTTCTTAATTTTTTCCTTTACGTATTTTATGCATTTTCTATATATTATATTATATATTAGATATTACAATACGGTTCTCTGTTGGAATTGTGCCAAATTTTGAATATCCTGAAATAAAATAGCAAGTTGAAAATGTGTATAAATATAAAACATAAAATTAACATTGTATTTATATTTATAAATATAGGATAAATAAATAAAAGAGAAATATATATAGAAAAATAATATATAATATATAGAAAATGCATAAAATACGTATTTTGTAAAGGAAAAAATTAAGAAACGACAATTTATTAAAATAACAATTAAGTTTTAAAAAAATTAAGAAACGGCAATTTATTAAAATAACAATTGTTTTAAAAATAATATTAACTTTTTATTGAATTCAGAACAAATATTATTAATAAAACATTACATCAAATAAAAAACAATAATTTCTGAATCTAAATATGTTACATAAAAATAAAAAGTGTTTTTGGCGTGTTTTATATTGCACTTTATGTGAATAATAAATAATATATATAGATATAAGTTATCGAATACATAAAAATACTTAAATATTATTCTATAAGGGTCACGCTTCGACCAACTCCGATTAACTTTAATAGGCGATTAAGCTATATCTCTGTCTCTTTCTAACAACGTATCTGAAAAGAAACAGAGATATAGCATATAGGTCAATCGTCGATTAAAGTTAATCGGAGTTGGTCGAAGTGGCCCTAAGACTACCTTTATGAAAATAATAGTAACTGAAAGACTAACATAAAAAATTTAATACAATATTCATTTTGACTAGTTAATGTCAAAGATTATTTTCTGCTAATATTACTAACTAAACGGCTGTCACTGACGTTCCCAGATAATTCGTCGTGTTAAATGATGACGAATTTTCATTCCAACAGCAATTTCAGATGATATCTTTGTTGCAGCATATAATCTTAAATTCAAGTATACTTTACATACTTGTTTTGAGAGGAAATAAATGTGATTGATATCATTAGCTGCATCATCAAACATGTGCTCGTTTAATTGTGGAAATAATGTACAAGGCAGTTGTACAAGATCATGTAAAACCTTTGAGCATAAGAGAGCGGGAAAATTGGACTCAACAGGAACCATACCGTTAAATTTACCTAAAGAATACTTCAATAATTTTTCCGTTTTTTCACAAATCCGAATTACAGATTCACTGGGAAAACATAAACCTCCATTAGTTTTAGCCTCTATAAGACGGTTCTGTTCGAATTGTGCCAAATTTTGAATATCCTGAAATAAAGCATTTCTGCATGTTTCACATTGGATAATAGATTTTTCTTTATTTATTAATTTTCTAACAACCTAACCGGCAATGTAATCTACACATGCTCGTGAGAAAGTAGAGAGTTGAGGAAGAGTATCAATTATAAAGTTGTCAAATTCATTTAAAAAATGTTCTCCTGCTTCATTTTCTTCGTTATTGTTTCCTAAACCTATTTTTTTAATACTCTAATATTAGCCATTTTGTCATAAATAGTTGGGTCATAAAAATCAATTTTTTTTTACGTGTAGAAGCTACTGTTAAAATAGTCGTGGAATCCATTGCTTCTGCATTTCCATTGATGGCTTGAACCTGATGACGAACTAAAAGTCTTTTGTAAGCTGACATGAATTGTATGGAAGTCGGATTTGGGCACCAACCACCGCAACTTCTAATAGCACAAAAAAACAATTCTAAATGATCTTGACTGCATTTATAAGTCAATAGATATTTCAATTGAGAAGTTTCAGGTTTGACATAATTGTCAAAAATTGCTATTACGGATGTTATTGCTGTAATAAATCCCGTGAAACCAACATACCTTCTTGTACGGACCATTGGGATATAGAAAACGTCCGTTATACCTTGCATATATTCAACATGTGATAAAATCGATGATCGCTAAAATTCCTCATTAAATTTTGTCAAAGGAGCTTTAAATCCTTTAGCAAAAAAATTACGTGAATTTAAAAAGTCAAATATTCTATTGATGCATCTAATAAATTTCACAGTTGCTTCAGAGCCTTTGAATTCTACTAAATTTAGATATTTATCACAAAATTCAATCGAATCTGCAACACTATCACTAAGAGTTTGAGCAGCCAAAGCGACTTTCATTTTCATTTTCCAATAATGGATATGTGCCATTTTCAATTTATTTCCAGCTCTCAATCCTTCTTTTTTTTGTAATTGAGCTAGAGCCTCGATAAATCTCCATTCAATAGAATTTCCTTCAGCATCTTTTAAAATTTTCAAATCTCCTAATGTATTTCTTACAAGTTTAAGCATATGACAAGCATAAAAAATGATATGAATTTTTTCTTGAGTGGACGGATGTGGAAAGAAAGGTTTTAAATTTAACAAGTCGAAAGACGCACCAAGAGCGCGCATTGTCGCGAAATGTTCTGATGGACCGTCTAATGTTAGGGAAACAACTTCGACTTCAATTTCGTGAAGTCGAATCAAAGCTTCTCTGATAAGCCCGGAATTTGTAGCAGAATCGATTCCATTAATTAAAAAATATCCTAACGGAATTTTCCACGACTCATCGAAGCTCACAACCATCATAACTAATGCATCCTTCGCTAATGGAATAGTGTTATTCGATTCCATTTCAGAACCGAAATCCACATATCCACAAATTTTTCCATTGGGAAGACGTTACAATGATTTTTTAATAGATATTTCATCTAACATGAAGGTTACAAGAACTTTTTTGTTAGATTTCTTAGATGCTACAACTTTTTTTTTCAAAGCTTCAAAACTTTCGAAAGTGAAGCCAGGTGTACCATCGATTGATGAATACCAAGAACGAAGGGTACTAGGATCTGGCAAAGCCTTACAAAATTTTTGCCTAACAAACTCGTACGCTTTAGGAGAATAAAAATGGAGAGTCATCGCGAATGACCTAAGAGCTGCTGGATATTTTGCTTTAGATATGCCTTGTTTTTTATTCTGTTGACACTTCCATTGTCTTTTTTTTGGCTTCTTATTTTCTTTATTATTTTCTTTAATTAATTAATTTTGGTTATTAATCAATCTTTTTAGAAACTGGGAAACGTCAGTGCTAGCGATAGAATCTAAACATTCTAAACCGGAATCTGGAATAGCACGAGTTTTTCGTAATTCATCTACAATGTCTTTCAATGAAGTGACTTTTTTTTTTAAACGTGAAATACGCTGTCTCATAACGTGTGCCTGCTTCATTAAAACTTGCATTTTTTTTTGTTGCTGAATGATTTTTTTCCTCATTGTTTTTGGAGATAATCCATAATGATGATCATGATTTACGAAAAAACTTATTTGTTCTTTAATATTTCTTGGTGTTTCTGGGGTCCTGCTGCGAACTGGACTGTTTACTTTTTCAGCAGCTAAGCTGATAAAAGATGCTACATCTTCTTCGCAGTGTTCGACTGTTTATATTCCGATATATTTTATATTTATATAATATATATATTGTTATATATAATATATATATGTGTATATATATATTTATTTATATTATATATATAAATAAATAATATATGTATATACATATATATATATTACATTATTTTTATATATGTTATTTATATACTTTTATATTATTTTTTTATATTTTATATTATTATTATATTATTACAATATAATATTATAATTATATTAATTATATATTATATTATTATAATATTATAATATTATTATTTATATTATTACACTATTTTTATATATTATTATTATTAGATTATTATTATATTATTTTATATTTTTTTCTTATATGTTATGTTATATACTTAATTTATACCTGAAAAACAATCCATCACATCTTCTCTCTCTGAATGTATTGATGCAGAAGGCCTGTTACTTTTTTGAATTTTAGAAGGAGATGTGGAAAATTCTGACTTACGCTTTGTACCGTGATTATCGATCGATTGATTATCGATTATATTATGTATCTCATTCAATTCAGGGGAATTACTTATATTTTCTTGCATTTCAATGAATGTTTCTACAAATGTATATATTTGCTTATATAAATCACTTTTTATTAATATATTTAACTGAAAAGTTATTTTGTAACAATATAAATAAAACTAAATATTTGCAATTAAAACAATTTATAAATATAATACATTATTACCTTCACTATCTATAGATAAAAATAAAGTTGGTACTGCATTTGCTTTCGGAACTAAACCACGACCTGATGATCGTAAACATTTTTCATCAAAATGTTTGCTACACAGCAAACTTTTCTCGTTTGAAATAAAATCTTTCAATTTTATTGCCGCTACCCATTTCTCCAATAATTCGGAATTATTTAAGGGAAATCTATTAAGAAATATTTACCAGTTAAAATACAAATGCTTCGAGATAAACATTACAATTATGTCTTATTATATGTAAAATAAGTCATATTTACATAAATAATACTTTTTTACTTGTGAAATGATCTTTTTTTATCGTGTCCTTTCACTGCGCGACAGTAAACACAAATTGATTTGTATTCCCCAAATAATGTTGGAATACTTCCAATACGTAAATATTTCTTATTTGTTCCTTTTTGAAAAGAATTTGGTTCAAAATGATCCGAACATAATAAAGAATGCTTTTTCGGTACAAAATTTGATCCTAAACCCATGTGTTGCAACCATGACTGTAAAATTTCCTTATTTTTCAAAGGAAATTAAAAAAAAAATTATTCTATAATATTAATTTTGAAAATACATATATAAAACATCACATATAATAAATATAAAAAAAATATATTTTTAAAATATTTTTTTAATATATTATATATATATATATATATATATATATATATATATATTTATATATTTTATATACTATATATATATATATATTTATATATTTTATATTTTATATAAATATATAAAACATAAATATACGTATAAAACAGCACATCAGTACATGACTTTTGTATACTTATGTATGATGTGTTCTACCTTCGGTTCCTTGTTTTGAACCACAAAAAACACAAGATGACATCATTTTCAAAAAGAAATAGATAAATTAAATAAAAATTATTCTTAAAAATAAAAAAAACGATGCAACATGACAATAACATGAAGGTACATGAAGGTATATACATTCCGCGCTGCCGCCATATTAGCATATTTCACTTTATTAAAGATGGCTGCCTGTCATTTTCAATCCATAACACGTCTTTTTACCAAATACACTATCCAGTTTAATATAGAGATCAGTGCTCTAGAGCCTCGATATTTTACTGTTCCGATCTCCGCTTACTGTCCGCCTGCTTTATTACTTCAACTACGTCGGTGCGGACCGGTGACTCGATTAATTGTAAGTGTATTCTGAATATTCCATCTTATTGAAATTTTCATCAAGCCCGCGAGAGGAAACGCAGCTCGCGAGAGTGCAATCGGATCGAAGTAAAGTGAAGGTTAAGCGCGGGGCGAGGAGAAAACGAAAGAGAACTATACCGGTAACTTTTAACAGTGCTCCTCACATAATTCCGAAATTTCGAGATTTTTCAAAGATAAGTATATATTACAACATACATAGTATACTTCTATATATATGTATATGTGCATATATGCTATATATAACACACACAAATACACATATATTGTATGTATATAATTGTGTTTTATTCTTTTGATTACTATATAATTCCTTTTTCTTCTCTTAACCCTAGTTTTAGTCATGGATAAGCTTGAATCAAAGCATAAAATGAAGTTCTCTAGAAAGCTTACAAATAAAATAAATCGATCTTTAGCAATTATTTCCGAGTCATCTCATGATTTTTATAACATTAATATAGATGATAATAGCATTCAAAATATCGCAAATGATAGTAAAACTAACGATAACACAATATTGCACAAAAATTTATGCTAAGTTAGCGACAATGATGTAGACAGTAATATTCCATGTAACAGTGAATTATTTAATAATAAGGATATTAATACATTGATATTAATAAATTCTCACATAATATTAGGCATGTTGAGAATCCTAAAAACGAAGTATCGCTAACTTCGAAAATAGCCAAATGGGCTATAAAGGAAAATGTAACATTGTCGACATTGAGAAATCTACTTTCTATTATACGTGAAATACCTGGATGTGATAACATACCAAAAGATCCCAGAACGCTTTTAAGAACACCTAATAACATAGTTACAACACCTTTAGGTTGCGGAGCATATTATTATTTTGGCATAGAAAAAACTTTAAATTTATTTTGTATGAATTATAAAATCAATATACAACCAAATGAAAAATTTTTATTAGCTGTTAATATTGATGGCTTACCCTTGAGTAAGAGTTCTAATAGTTCGTTTTGGCCTATTTTATGCTCAGTAAAATCGATAAAAATACTTATGAAACATGTGTTTTTAATTGCTTTATATCATGGTTCAGGAAAGCCTACTAATGAATTTTTTAGTGATTTTGTTAATGAATGTATTTATTTATCGATCAACGGAATATTAATAAATTCTGTTAGATATTTTTTTCAAATTTCTATGTTAATTTGTGATTTACCTGCAAAATCTTTTGCTTTAGGTATTAAAAGTCATACAGGCTATTTTTCATGCACAAAATGTGATCAAGAAAATGAATTGTTTAATAATGTAATGTGTTTTACTGAGACTGAAAATTTACGCAAGAGAACCGATAGTTTATTCAGAACTATGGCTCAATCAGAGCATCATATTAATAGAAGCATGCTATTAGATATTCCAAATTTTAATATGATAGACAACGTACCAATAGATTACATGCATAATCTTTTACTTGGTGGTATGAAAAGACTTCTTTGTCACAAACGGTATGATTGGATTCATGGCAAACCACCTCATAAATTACGATTTCGTGATATTAATAACATTTCCGAAAATCTTTTAAAATTAAAGCGATATATTCCTCGTGAATTTTCTAGAAAAACGCGTTCTATACTTGAATGTAAAAGATATAAAGCTACAGAATTTAGATTATTTTTGCTATATACTGGTCCTATAGTTTAAAAAAAAGTCCTATCATCTAAAATCTATAATAATTTTATTACATTAAGTCTTGCAAGTTCCATAATGATAAGTCAATGTAACTCAAAAATAGAAAATTATGTATTATATGCTCATAATTTGATGAAACATTTTGTTTCCCAATCCATTAAAATTTACGGTCCAGATTTTGTATCACATAATATACATAACTTTTTGCATTTAAGTGACTGCGTAAAATTATATGGTTTGCTTGATAATTTCAGTGCCTTTCCTTTTGAAAATTTCATGCAATATTTAAAAAAAAAGGTTCGCAAATCTGCTCAGCCTTTACAACAAGTTATACGTCGCGTGATTGAAGAAGGCAATAATACTAAATTTATTAATATTATAAGCAATGATTCTGTGAAATTACGAATAGAACATTTCAATGGGCCTTTAATAAATAATTGTACATCTCCACAATATAGGCAAGCACAGACAAATCATTATTGCTTAGATATTTCCAAAATAGGCGACAGATTTGTAGAATTAAAAAATAATTTAATTATTGGAATTAAGAATATCGCTTCTTGTAAAAACTCCGTATGTTTAATAGGATACAGGTATAGTAAGCAAGATAGCTTTTATTTAAAACCATGTTCGTCATCCTTATTTGATATTCACTATATAAAAAAGGAGAATAATTCACTTGAAACATGGAATATTGATTTTATCAAAAGAAAATTGGTAGTGCTACCTTATAAACATAAATTCGTTTCATTTCCATTGCTACATTTGTAAATTTGTATTTATTGTTGATTTTAAATATTTTGTATGCATATTTAACTGTAATTTTTTAATTAAAAATAATAATTAAGTATTAAAGATGAGTTGGCTCGTTGTCAAGTTTGATGCCGAGAATACAGTGGAGGCTGTACCAAACACTTGGTACAGTAAGGAAAAATTACAATGTTATTGGCCATCCGGAGGTACTTCAAGGAATAACATAATAGATTTCATTAAAAAAAAGCGATCTCCTCAAGCAAATTGGATACTTTATGATGCTAGTATTTTAGGCTGTTATGGTACAGTATTCCTCTACGCATATATAAAAATATGTTATTATAATATAATCTCTTTGCATATTAAATTATATTAATAAAATTTCTATAGGTAATACAAGAATATATTGAGCATATTTCACATTTCACAAATATATTTGTACTTGTGTTACAATGAAAATAAAACTCTTATTTGCATTGCTTATATAGTTAGGTTTTCGAATTTATATACATAATTTTATTTTATTTTTATATAATGTTATGTATTTTTTATAATGTTATATATATATTTACATAATGTTATATATTTTTTCTTTTAAATTGTATTATAAATTACTTATTTATGACTTGTATTTTTACAGATGATTATAAAATAGCACAAAAAAAGCTAATAAAGCGAAGAACACAAATATTCTTTCTTCCAATAACGAAAATTTAAAGCAGAAGTGTAGAAGTAAGAAAAAGATAAGAAAAAGCCATCATAAAAGATTTGAGAGTGAATACGAATTGTCTTCTGAGACAGAAGTATCTTCATCAGATAATACAATATATCCTCACATTGAAGAAACTCAATTAAGTAATAGTAAGTATATAAACAATATGATAACTATATAGTATTACATTTACATATATTATTTGCAAAGTTAATGTGGCGCGTGTTTATTGAACATTTGAAAAGAGAATTGAAAAACATCATATTACATTATAAAGACAATTCTATAGTATGTTAACATTTATATTGAATAACATATTTATTCATACATTGCTTTATTCCATGCACAGAGGAGACAGATATGGTCGAAAACTTCGATTCTATTAACCAGGGTAATGTTTACAATAAAGGTAATTTATGACAGAAAATAGAAATATAGAAAAATGAATAAAGGAAAATAATTCAGAAAGTCTTTTTTTATGAACACTTTTTTATGCTTTTTTTTGCACATCATCTAGTATGAAAAAAATTTTAATTACATGAAAAGAGTTATATTTATAATTTATATTTTTTCAAGAGAGAAAAATAGTTGATAATAATTCAGCAATTACTCCTACTTCATCTTGTACTACTTCTGCAGTAAGAGCAACACTATAGCATAAATCTCCTCTGACTTTTGGACATAGTACTGGTAAGAGATATTTCGTATGTTATAACATACTATTAAGAGTCAATCCAGACAAACTTGCATAGCTGCATAACTATATGCATAAAGAAAATTATCCAATCGCATTTTACGTGTGTCCTTATGATAGAAATGCGATTGGATAATTTTCTTTATGCATATGATTATGCAGCCATACTAATTTGTCAGGATAAGCCCTAAATATGCTAATTTGTATGTACTATATATACAATATAAAATTATGACTAATATTTAAATACATTACAGAATTTGAAAAACAAGTTTTAAGAGAATTACATATTCTCAGCCTAAAAATTGATGATATTTCTGAAAGTATGAACGTCCTAATAAAAAATAAAGTAGATGACTCACAAAATCCACCTATATATAACAAAGTTCCTGATATTGTAGAATTATTTCCAGTGAATGATGAGTCTTTAGCTCAATTAGAAAATTGGCTAACAAGCTCTGAACAAAATAAGGCAATGTTGGTAAGAAAAATTCTTCCTTCCACTAAAATGTATAAAATATAAGTGTATTAAGAAGTGTATTAAGACGAAATCATATTAAGAAGTCATCAATATGATAGTGTATTAAGAAGTCATTCAATGTTTAATTTTAATAATTTCTTATATATTTTACTTTCCATATTTAATAAAATCTGCTTAAACGTGTTAAATTTATATTATGTTGTATATAAGTATATAAAAGAGTATTATCAATAATATAATATGATCTTGATTTAATTTATTTATATTGTACTATATTTTACTTATTGACTTTGATATACAGCCTTACATTCTATTTATTCTTTTACCAATTTTATGTACATATATTAGAGATTTTATTAATTATATCGCGACTGAGGAAGACTATAAGTCGAAACCCAGTAAACGCTAGATATTCCTGAAATATTCCGTTCGTATTCCAAAAGTTCCGTATATACCGGAATAGTAGAGGAATGTTCACAGAACATTCAAATAATCGTGAAATATTCAGAATATTCTATGAACACTAGTTGTATGTGCAATAAGGAATATTCAATATATATTTTGGTATATGTATGGAACAAACACGAAATATTCCATGGAATATTATTGGATCAATCTTATCGGACATTAGTGAAAACCGACGTGCGCATGCAACTCGTTACCCTGCGAGCGCAGCGACTACTTGGTTGACTCTTGCGTTCACGTATACGTAAGCCCGTATTGCGCGTTACACATCGTGCATTGCATTTTTATATTCGAGTCAGTGTTTCATCATGCGGTATTCATTTTAATTATTTGCGTTTCGTACCCAGTGTCGGGGTCGTATACAATTAAGAAGAAGAAGAAGAGTCTTAACTACAGGGCAAGACGGATGTCTCGTGGCATCTTTTGTGTACTGCACACAGCTATTACGTGGCCATTACGCATTACTTGTCTGTATTAAAATATATCTTTGAATAAATGAACAATATTCATAAATGAATACCATCTAAATAATTTATAAAACTGTTTTCTTAAAACAATCTTTACTATATAATATATATCATTCTGAATATATGGTGGAATATACGTAGGATATATTCCGAATGTTTTTCATGTATGTCCTGAGAATATTTTTGGAACATTCAAAATATGGATAAAAAAATGGGACATTTCGCGCTTATATGAATATTCCTTGTACATTCTGTAAATATTCCGGAATGTTTTGGAATATTCTTGGGATGTTAATTTTGGATCTTAGGAACATTTTATGAATATTCTAGAAATATCTAGCGTTTACTGGGAACGTACCTGTAAAATTAATTTAATATACATATATATATATATACACATATTTTTATTAAATTACTATCATTTTAATCAAAATTTATCAAATATCTTTTATTATCACATAAATGCTGTTTTACAAATTTTGTCTTTATTGTATATATACAAACATATATACATATTTATAAAATATAAATAGCCCATACAGCACAAAACATTGCAGTTACATTGCAGCAATGTTACAATCTTTCAAGTTGCAATGTAACATTGTAGAGACATTACAAGAACATATAATTGTAATATTTCAGGAGAATATTACAGCAACATTTCAGAAAGATTACAAAATAAAATCTATTAAATTTTATTTATAGTCACTAATTTGTTAATTTACTGTGTTACGGTTCTGTTGATCCAAATAGACATTGAGAAATATATGTAATTATTTAAAAAAAAAATATATACTTATATATATATATATATATATACATATATTATTTTATATACAGAGTCCCAAAAGTCTGGAAACGGTCAAATATCTCGAAAACGGTCCACTATAATGAAAGATATAAGTATACCAAATTGAAGGGCTTAAAAAAAGCTATTTAATTATCATATCAGTTTGACCTTGAATAGCACCATCAAAGTTACATAAAAATCACTTTGATATTTTTAAATGGAAACCCCCATTTTTTTATTGCATATTCTTGTAACTTATCTTGAGAGCTTTTCAAAACACTATAATAAAATATTTTTTTCTTAAGTACTTTTTGAGTTATAATAAGGTTTCGAAGTTTACAATTTTTTGACATAAAATGTAAAATATTTTGTAAAATACTTTTTTTTAAAGCAGCTTTATGTTTTGTTTACACCAATTGATGGATCTGATTATTCCGTGCATAAAAGTATTAAGTAAGATTTCCGAAAATTGAATATTTTACAAGATATTTTACATTTTATGTCAAAAAATTGTAAACTTCGAAACCTTATATATAGATACACATATATATAGATATATAATTAAATAGATCTCTTTTAAACATTTTTAATAAAGATATAATTAATTCCAATCGATGTTTGTATATTAATTTATACTTAAATATATTTAAAAAAGATCACAAAAGCGAAATTTTTGCCAGTAAAATAAAAAAAAGTAATATTACTATATGGTTGCAGTAACGTTGCATTTTTTCAAATACATTACATTGCAATGTTGCTATAATGTTTCATTGCAATATTACAAAAAGCGGCCATCCAGCCGTTGCTGCAATCTTGCAGTAATATTGCAGAAACAATTCGCAATTCCCATGCAATATTACAATGTTTCAATGTTAGATCTACGCAATGTTTCTGCAATCTTTCGGTGCTGTATGGGAGAGTACAAATTAATCTAACCTAACCTAACCTAACCTAATATATATATGCATGATATATCGATAACATACTGGAGATACCGTTAACATTCTACAGATATCCTTAGTATAAACCATAAGATCTTCTGAGTATATACTATGAACTAAAATAGAAGGACATTAGAGCATTCTTAGTACATATTTAGTACATCATAGTACGTATCTCGAATGCTCTGAAAATATACGCAATATACTTTTGCGATATCCTCCGAACATTCTCAGTATCTACATGTGCTGTAAGGGTCGTTACACATCGTGCATTGCATTTTTATATTCGAGTAAGTGTTGCATCATGCGGTATTCATTTTAATTATTTGCGTTTCGTACCCAGTGTCGGGGTCGTATACAATTAAGAAGAAGAAGAGTCTTAACTGCAGGGCGAAACGGATGTCTCGTGGCATCTTTTGTGTACTGCACACAGCTATTACGTGGCCATTACGCATTACTTGTCTGTATTAATATATCTTTGAATAAATGCCCGAGAAAAAATGATTAGATATAATCATATATGATTATATCTGGTATATATATAATTATATATAATTATATAAGTTTTTATATGGGTTCATATCTAATTATACATGGCCTCATGTGCAGTCAGTGGTCCCATATACAACCAGATATAGCACCATATCTAATTGTATATAAATGTATGTGACGCCAGATATAATGATATGTGAGTAGTGCACCCTATATATAACTAGATATAGTATTAAATAGAACTATATATGCAGTCATATATAGCCAGATATATTCATGTGACTAATCTGGTCCTATATACAACCAGATATAGCACCATATCTAATTGTATATAAATGTATGTGACGCCAGATATAATGATATGTGAGTGGTGCACCCTATATATAACTAGATATAGTATTAAATACAACTATATATGCAGTCATATATAGCCAGATATATTCATGTGACTAATCTGGTCCTATATACAACCAGATATAGCAATATATCTGTATAGATATAGATTCGCAAGTCAACAGATATAATCCTGTGTGGCTAGTCCATCCCATATACAATTATATTATAATATCCCTAATAGCAAAGTCTGTTCGAACAGATTTTGCCAAACATCTGCTACAAATTTTTGTCAGCAGAAAGACTGCAGATTGTATACAAAATCTGTTATATCAGATAATGATAGCAGAATGTCAGCAAAATTATTACAAAACCTGCTGACATAATTTGACAGCAGATCAGTAGCAGAGACCGAGCAGAATTTGCACAAAATTTGCACAAAACAAGGATTTGCTAACATGACTTGACGTCAGATTGTTGTCAGAAACCGAGCAAGATATACGTGCGCGCAATATGACTGCAAATTGGCAGCAGAAACCGAGCAGAATCTGCAGCTTTTAGCCATTTATAAAATTTATTAAAATAGTGTAGTTTATTTGCTTACCGCTATGCGGCGCATTATTCACTTTCTATACCCATATTCGAATTCTTGTCATGAGCGTATATAAAGCTTGCAAAATGTAGTTAATAACATATGTAATTATTTCTATCAGTTTAATTTCTGATACGATTTCCGTACAGGGGAATTCAGATATTGAACTGATTTTTGGAAAATCGGACAGATAAGTGTCCAATTTTCACTTATTATCTACTTAAGATATAAAATAGAAATTAACTTCCATATAAATAAAATCTTTAATTTTATAAATTAAATTATTTAAATTTTCCTATATATATATTACATTAATATATGTTATTAATATTATATATTTATGTTATTAATACAAATTGTATAATTATATGTGGTTATATATAATTATATACAATTATATACGATTATATCGGGCCATTTTTTATATCTAATTATATCTAATGTCAATTTTATATAAACATATATGATTATATCTGATCATTTTTTCTCGGGTGAACAATATTCATAAATGAATACCATCTAAATAATTTATAAAACCGTTTTCTTAAAACAATCTTTACTATATAATATATATCATTCTAAATATATGGTGGAATATACGTAGGATATACTCCGAATGTTTTTCATATATGTCCTGAGAATATTTCTGGAACATTCAAAATATGGATAAAAAAATGGGACATTTCGCGCTTATCTGAATATTCCTTCTACATTCTGTAAATATTGCGGAATGTTTTGGAATATTCTTGGGATGTTAATTTTGGATCTTAGGAACATTTTATGAATATTTTAGGAATATCTAGCGTTTACTGGGCTTGATATAGATTAATGAAAATTTTAATATAGATTATATATATATAATGAAAATAAGTTTTATTTTTATAATATTTTTGTATTAAAAGATGGCGACAATAATACACAACATTTTTTTGTGTTGCATAAATAGCTGCCCTAACAGCACACATGTTCAAAAGATGTTCAGAAGACATCCAGAGGATGTAAATATCCTCTGGATGTTTTCTGAATATCTTTTGAACATGTGTGCTTTTAGGATGTATTGGTATGATTCATGTGTTAATTTTTTATTTATTATTACAGTGAAACGTCCCAAAATGCCACGTCGTTCAACTACGCTGAAAGAGAGGATTGCGTTAGTTGAAAAATATATTAATAATTTCAAAAAAAAACCTTATCTTATATCTACAGCTAATATTTGGAAACTGATGAGTAATGAGTTAAATGGGCGATGATCTGCTTTCAATGCTTATGTGAATGTAAGTCAGAACCGAACGGTATTTTATCCACGGCTTTATCCAATAAAAATCCAAAAAAGAATACCTTTTTATAACGACACTGATGTCACGTGCAATTCTACTATGAATTTGTCGACATTAAGTAACAACCACGAAAATCTAAGTGAATTTGAAACAGATGAAATACATGATTTAGGGCGGAATTCATAGACGTATCTTGAAAGTCAAGACGGGCTTAAGCTCGTTCTCAAAACCACGATCGATTCATAATACTTCCTTAAGACCGACTTTCAAGTTTAAACTTAAGCTCAGTCTTAAGTAAGCAAATAACGTTGCATAGATAAATCTTAAGAGCGAAATGGCATTATTCAATACACAATTCTTTCTTAAGATTTGTCTTGAGTCTGTCTTCGTCAAGTCCAGTAAATAGTCGATTTGAAACGGATTTGACAGGTTATGTGTCACATTGAATTGCTTCACTCGTTTAATTTGACAGTGTGTCAGTCTGATAGTTTTACGGTTAATATATTTTACGAAATTAAAGAAGACGAAGAAAGAAGAAAGAGAAAGGTATGTATAATATTATATATTGTATAATTACCATTTTGTAATGTAAAGAGTGGCAGAGCGAGTAATTATCTTAATCTTTACATTATGTAGATAATATATTATTATAATGGTTTATATTAATGTTATAAGTTATTGGGGGGAGGGGCAGAGGGAGAGGGAGAGGGAGAGAGGGAGAGGGAGAGGAAGAGAGGGAGAGGGAGAGGGAGAAGGAGAGGGAGAGAGGGAGAGGGAGAGGGAGAAGAAGAGGGAGAAGGAGAGGGAGAAGGAGAGGGAGAGAGGGAGAGGGAGAGAGGGAGAGGGAGAGAGGGAGAGGGAGAGGGAGAGGGAGAGGGAGAGGGAGAGGGAGAGGGAGAGGGAGAGGGAGAGGGAGAGGGAGAGGGAGAGGGAGAGGGAGAGGGAGAGAGGGAGAGGGAGAGGGGAGAGAGAGAGAGAGAGAGAGAGAGAGAGAGAGAGAGAGAGAGAGAGAGAGAGAGAGAGAGAGAGAGAGAGAGAGAGAGAGAGAGAGAGAGAGAGAGAGAGAGAGAGAGAGAGAGTAAGAAGAATAGAATATTTATTTAGCTTTCACAGCTATTTTTGTATTACATATAATATATCTTATAATCTAAATTCCTCAGACATAATATAATCTCTTAACATTCGTTTAAAAACAGCAATACTTGTGCATTCCTTCACTACAGTCGGTAGAGCATTGTACATTTTTATACCTTCATAAAACAAACTTTTTTGTGCATTACATGTTTTCCTAAATTGAATTACAATATTTTCTGACTGCCTTGTTTGTCTACCGCTAATGTTACCTACTATTTATATTTTATCACTTAGCTGCCTTGGTAATATCCCTATCACTATTTTAAATATAAAAATGCATACATTAAAATATAATCTCTGTTTCACAGACATAAATTAAAGCGCTTGTAGCATCTACAATTTTAGTGCGTCGCTCACATTGCAGTATCACCCTCATTGCTCTATTCTGTGCCACTTGCAATCTATGTAGTTGCGTTTCGTTCATACCAACTAGTAACGTTGCACAATATTCAAAATGTGGTGCTATTATTACTTTATATAAAAGACATCTAGTATATATTGATATGTCACTGCCTATTCTATTTAAAAAGCTGATTTTTTTCCCTACCTTCTTTAGTATATAATCACTATGTTCTTCTAGTCGTAGACAACTATCAATAATTACGCCGAGATATTTGATTTCCTCTACTCGCTCAATAATAGTTCCATCGCAGCATTTTAGAATAGTATTTCCTAGTAGTTTTTTCCTTCCGCTTCTAACAATCATATTTTTTGTTTTGTTTGCATTCAATTTTAATGTATTTACACTCATCCATTCTTCAACTACATTAGACACACATAATACCATAACGTCTAGTGAACATCTTCATTCAACACCCAAACATCCGGTTTCGATACCCACAGTCACTTCCTTCTCCCTCAACCCTCCTTTCTCCACCTCTCCATCCTCTTCGTCGGAAATTTTTCTCGATTCTCGGAATTTCGATATTCCTACCACTTCTATTTCTGGTTTAAAAAGTAAATGGTTTGTAAACTTAACTTCACATAATTTTCCATATGAAGTACAATGCCTCCTACAACTTGGTGAAAATTTCAACTTGCCATTTAAAAATAGAGATAAAACCATTGTTGAGTTTGTGAAAAGTGTCGAATATGGCATAAGCAAAGTACCAACGGTTTTACAAATGAGTATCAGAAATAGAACGTTACCGTTAATCAACAATCTAACGAGCCTAACCCATCAAAAATCACCTCAATATACTTTTTTACACAAATCCGTGATGACCACTAAGAAATTTTTACAAGATAATCCGGACATCATTTTTACCAGAGCTGACAAAGGCAACACCACAGTTGCCATGGACAGAAATAAATATTTTAACAAAATGACCGACATGCTAAATGACACTAACACCTATACCATAATCAAAAAAGACCCGAGTAATAAATTAACTAATAGCCTCCGTAGCCTGCTCACAGACTGGAAGAAGAATAATTATATTTCTGAGAGAACGTATAAAACATTGAATTGTTCTGACGGGACATTACCGAGAGCGTACGGGTTACCAAAGATACACAAGCCGGACTGCCCTCTCAGGATAATAGTTTCTTCCAAAAGTAGGTCTTTATACAACTTAGCAAAATTTCTGCAAGACATGATTCACGACTCCATACCCGTAGCCGAGAGTCATGTCGCCAACAGCTTTCAATTAATAAATAAACTAAAAAATAAATACATAGACGACCAGCATAAATTGATATCACTCGACGTGGTATCTTTATTTACGAACATACCATTGGATCTTGCAATGGACAGTGTCAATGATAGATGGTGTCACATAGAGAAAAGTTGCGACATCCCGAGAGAGAATTTTTTAGCAGCAGTCCGGCTCGTGTTAAATTCCACATTCTTCTCATTTAACAATTGATATTACCAGCAAACATTTGGAACCCCCATGGGCTCACCATTGTCACCAATCATTGCGGACATCACATTGCAGGATTTGGAAAAAAAAGCGATTGCAAATTTACCTGTAACACTTCCGTTTTATGTCCGTTACGTCGACGATATTGCGATGGCGGCGCCCTCCACCATGATTGTGGAGATACAAAAGATTTTTAACTCATATCATCCAAGACTACAGTTCACTATGGAAGAGGCCGTCGACAACAATCTCAACTTTTTAGACGTCACTATTATAAAAAACAACAATACGCTAAATTTTGACTGGTATCACAAGCCGACGTTCTCGGGACGTTACTTAAATTTCGAGTCACAGCATACTCTCTGCCAAAAAAGAGGCACAATAATTGGTCTGACTGACAGAGCGTTTCTTCTCTCTAATCCGAGATTCCACCAGAAGAATTTAAATTTTATTATTAACCTATTACTTGATAATAATTATCTATTAACTTTCATATTTAACACTATTCATGACAGACTAAAATTTCTTATTTTTAACAATGACAAGAACACTACAAAAAACACTCAAGACAAACTCAATAAAGAAAAAGTTGCATATTTTAATATTCCATATGTGGAGGGAATCTCGGATCAGTTCAACAGAATAATTCGTGACTTAGATATAAGAATGTCGTACACGGGAATAAACAAGCTTAACAATTATATTAAAGTACATAAAGACAAACAAAGCAATGAGTTCCGGAAAAATGTTGTTTACAAAATCTCGTGCAATAATTGTGATGCCTCATATGTGGGCCAGACCCGTAGATTTTTAAAAACCAGAATGAAAGAGCACCGCAACCATATTAATAGGAACACATCGCAACGGTCAGTGATAACGGACCACAGATTGACGAACCACGAATTCGATTGGGAAAATGTAAAAATTTTAGACGAAGAACCGATTTTAGCGAAAAGACTGCTGTCAGAGATGATATACATAAAGAGACAAAAGAACAGCATTAATTTGCAGACCGACACGGAACAATTAGAACAAATTTACATTCCGATTATAGATAGCTTACGGCTTGTTTAGTTTTCTTTTTCTTTTTCTCTTAATGTTCTTTTTTTTTGTCTTTTTGTCATCAATAATCCAAAAAACATGTTTATGCGAACCACAGTTGTTGTTTGACATTTATATCTGACAGTATAGATAGTATTATGATCGATGTGCGACGTGAGTTAAAGCAATTTCTCAGACTGGTGCGTAAGGATCTCGTGGCTTTCTGTGCGGCTCTGCGATTGTCTTTGGTGAGTTGCCTCTTGTAATGTTTTATAACAGCAATTGATATATTGCTATTTGATACAGCGATGTGCATTATTTGTCAATGCACATCCCGCTTCCTACCGGCGGGTACCGATCGGGAGGCGTCTCTAGAGGGAATCGCGGGGTAGCTTGGATGCCGCGTAGACACATTGCTAGTCGTCTCATTATTCGTAATTCAAGCGTACGTTTTGATTTTTTTCTTTTTTTATATAATCCGATCACCGGTTATGGTTATAATGTTTCTCATGTCATGTAATTCACTTGTTTATACAGTTACTGAAGATGGCCCGAAGCGGGACCGAAACGTCTAATTATATAATAAAGGGTAGTTTAATCTAAACAATTGTGTTTACTCACGCCTTTACCTATGCGGGCTGGCTCTTATTAGCCGTTTATTTTATTATTAGACATATTATTCATTTTATTCTCTAATTCTTCACAACTTTCTCCCGATACATATATTATTGTGTCATCCGCAAACATTTTTATATTACACTCTTCCCGACAAGCTACAACAATATCATTTATATATACAATAAATAACAAGGGCCCTAGTACCGATCCCTGCGGCACACCATACTCAGTAGCGACTAATTTGGACCATTCATTATTAAATTTAACCTGTTGCTTTCTATTACATAAATATGATCTTAACCATTCTAACACATTTCCTCTTATACCATAGTCATGTAGCTTTTTTAACAATCTTCCTCTATCAACAGTCTCGAAAGCTCGTTTGAGATCCATAAAGATTACTCCTACCATTTTACCTCTACTAATTATTAATTTCCATTCATCAATAATGACTTGTACTGCCGTTTCGTAAGAATGACGCTTTCTAAAGCCGAATTGGTGCACAGTTATGACGTCATTACTGTCAAAATAAGCTTCCAATTGATGTTTTACAACTAACTCTAATACTTTTTCATATGTCGGCAAGATATTAATTGGCCTATATTCACTAGCCTTCTTTGGGTTTGTTAACTTTGGTATTGGAACGATTGTTGATGTTTTCCACCCATCAGGGCACTGACCATTACTAAATGAACTATTTATTAATCCCATTAGTTCTTCCTTGATTACTGGAAATGCTGCTTTCAAGATATCACTAGATATCCCCTTATCAGTTCCTTTTTTGCTAGGTAAACCCATAACGATTTTTTCTAATTTATGTATATTTACACATTCAAAATTTGCAAAGGTTCCCTCATTTTCCTCAACACAAGTAGTTACATTATTTACAGCGTTTGCTGCTCCTACTATATCAACGTCTATAGAATTAATAACACTTTTAATGCTCTGTACATAGAATAAATTGAATTTGTCCGTTGTACTATATTCCTCTAGATTTTCTATTATTTCAAAATCAATATTATTTATTACTTTACTAGTAACTGTCTCACCCTTTATAACCTCTTTTAATGTTTTCCACATTTTCCTATGATCTTTCTTATTCTTATCAATCATATTTTCATAATAGTCTCTCTTTTTTGATCTAATAAGTTTAACAATTATATTCCTTTCGTTCTTGTACTGTTTCCAATCCTGCTCCTTCCCCGTATATACTGCTTTCCTATAAGCTTCATCCCTCCTATCCGCAGCTATTCGTATATCCTCAGTTTTACCTTCCCATACCTTCGGTATTTTATAATTTTTCTTAGGTGCAACTATATCTAACGCATTCACTATAATCTCTACAAATTTCCCTGCTCTCTCATTTACATCTAGCTCTTTATTGTGTACTATATTACCTTCAAACCCATATTAAGCTGGCCCCCCCACCAACGCCAAATAAAGTCGCATCTATCAAATAATTTAGTGCTAATTATGTGCTAATTTGTTGCCGTAGTCCGGATTTTGTTGCTCAAACCGTTTAGCAGGAATTTACGTTCAAAGTGGGAGGGGGCCGGCTTGACATTAAGCTAGCCCCCCTCATAGTGAAAAAAATATATAGAAGGCTCGAATTCGAATATCAATTAAACCAGAATTTGTTGCTATTTTGTTGCTCTAAGATAACGTGAAAACATTTTGAAAAAATTATATTATTTAATTAATACCACTATACACTCAGTCTCGCCGCGCCGTGCCATCCACTTGTGCGAAGTAAAAGTAACTAAAAAAATTTGTTGCTCGCATGTTTTTGGTATTAAAATAATCTGTAGACAATATACTATCGAAATATATAAGAGATTGAATTTGTTGCTCGTTTTAAAGTATTAAAAATCGACACTTTGTCACCGCGGACCCTATACGGCGCGCATTATCATAACGTAAATTAACTAAAAGAATTTGTTGCTCGCATGTTTTTGGTATTAAAATAATCTGTAGGCAATATACTATCGAAATATATAAGAGATTGAATTTGTTGCTCGTTTTAAAGTATTAAAAATCGACACTTTGTAGCCGCGGACCCTACACGGCGCGCATTATTATAACGTCAGTTTACTAAAAGAATTTGTTGCTCGCATGTTTTTGGTATTAAAATAATCTGTAGACAATATACTATCGAAATATATAAGAGATTGAATTTGTTGCTCGTCTTAAAGTATTAAAAATCACATACGAAATTTCATTTTTCTTAATCGCGCCGGAATGTTCGGCAACGCTTTGTATTGTCGGAAAGTAGATAAGGAATAAGCGGTTCGTTTTGAGATCAGAGCCCCGTCGAAAACAACTATCTCGCATTACCTCAATCCTCTTTTTTTTTTTTCTTACTTTTTCGGTATTGCGCATTATTTGCTGTGCGCTGTGCGAGTCAGTGTTCTCTCGATCGTAGCAGTAGCGACATCGTGATTTATTTTCGAGTTTGCGTTAAATTAGTAACGCGTGAGAGAGTGTGACTTTTTTAAACTATTAGTTTTTATTTACAATATTACACTGTGAAGATGCGTGGAAGACCGACAATAATAAATAAAGATCTTTTAATTGACATTTTAATGAAATACAAGGACCAAATTGTGGAGAAAGATCAGAAGATTATTTTGAAACACAATGAAATTTGGATAACAATGGCAAAGGAATTGGAAAATCGCTTAACACCAAATTCATTGTATGCATTTGTAACATGCAATAGATATAAAATAAGAGAAAAGTTAACTGAGCGGCCCCCTGTCTCTCCTTATCAGCAAATGGAGAACATCGATTGTAATGTGCAACAACGAATTTTAGACGTACCAAGCATTGCTTCTGAAACAATAGGCGAATCAACCGAATCAACATTAAACGAAACTAATGAACCTTTAATTAATAACGACGTATCAAGTTTCACAATTACAATGGCGAAAACGGATTTTACTTCCATGATTATTCACAAGACGTATAGACGAAAAGATAAGAATCGACCTTCTTCTACGCGACAATATACAATATTGCAACCCGGAACGTGGCAACAGGTATTCGGGGAAAAAATTTGGGAAAGTACAAAGTTATCTTGCGGTTTTAATTTTAAACGAGTTAAATTAGCACGTGATGGAGAATCGGGATACGCTTACGGTATATGTAAATGTGGATCGTTAATAAAGTGTACTATTGATAATACAGATAAAATAACTACAAGAATAAAATGTAAATTTATTAAAGGGGAAGGGCGTTGCGGCAAGCGATATTTAAGAAATCCCATTAGACGAACTATTATTGAAAAATTGCAAGGAGCTAGTATAATGAAATATAGAGCGGAAATGGCAGAAAATTTAATGGAAAGTAATGATAACGTAGAGCCTCTACATTTATTTAGTGCAAATGTTTTGCGGGTTGCTAAATATGATGTTACGCAAGCAAATTATTTTAATAAAGATCCAATAAAAGCGTTAGAAATTATGCAATTAGGACCGTTACAGAATATTATTCATAATATTGGATTAAGTCCATTTTTCGTACATTACTGGTCAAATTATCAATTAGATGTATATAGAATATATACATCCGATGAAACAGCATGCATTTGTATTGACGCTACTGGTAGTATTATTAAAAAAATTAAAAAGCCCGATAAATCAAAGACAGGACATATATTTTTATACAATTGTGTAGTTAATTCGCAAAAAAGTGGTCTATTTCCAGTATCACAGATGTTATCGGAAAGACATCATACAAATATTATTCAATACTGGTTAACGGAATGGTCACGATCTGGGGCACCACGACCACGTGAAGTTGTGTGCGATTATTCACGCGCATTATTAACAGCAGCCGTGCGAAGTTTTACCAATTATTTTACGCTTGACGAATATGCGGACGCGTGCAAAGAAAATAATTTACCTGCTTGCTATATACGTATCGATGTAGCACATTTTATTAAAAAATATGCAAATTTTTTGAAAGATTCGCGTTCTCGTATAAAACAATTTTATTTATCCATATTAGGGCAATTAATTTTATGTCGAGATATTGAAATTGCAGAAGATTTAGTAAAAGGAATTTTAATTATTGCGCGGAGCGAAACAGAAGGTGAGACAATGGAAAATAAAAAAACAATATGTGAAGAATATAAACTAAAAATGAAAGATCTTCTTACAAAAGATTTTCCTGAAGAATTAAGTACGGAAAGTTTAAAAGATTATAATGATGTGCACACACAGGACAAAGAAGAAAATAATTTCAATAAATGGAGTCATTGGGCAAGAAATATCGATGATAAAGTAAAGATTTTATTAGCTGATAATGAGGGAGACAGAGAAAATGCTCATTACATGCCAAAATTAGCTGATTATCTTATAAGAGATATAAAATTACTGTCTTTATGGTCTTGCATATACCGAGATAAGTTTGGATTTGGTCGAGTACCAGCTAGCAGTGCTAACATCGAGAGCGATTTTAATATAATAAAAAACATTATGTTAAAAACTGAAAAAACTCCTATGCGTGCAGATGAATTTATAATGAAGCACGTGAATTTCATGAGTGGTTGTATAAAAATAGCAAATGTAAATACTCAAGAGATTGTATCAAAAGATAGAGTAGAATTAGAAAAAGATATTCACAATAATGAAGAGGATAACGAGATCGTTGGGCAAAATAATGTAAGAAGCAAAAAAAGATGCCCAGCTTGTGAAAATGGACATGAACCGACCGGCGGACACACGTGTTATGTATGCAAAAAATACGTACATGCTTTGGATGGATGTTCTATGTCGATAGGGGAAGAAGAGGGATATGGACAGCAACGGATATGTGTTGATTGCCAACAAATTAATAATGTTCAAGATATAATTGCCACGAAAGAAATTGAAAATTGGCGTGGCTTGGCAACAGCTGACACACAACCTAAAGGGAGATATTTACAAAAGGAGAGTATACGAAATGAATTTTTGTTAGAAAGTAATATATGTAAAATACCAATAATGAAAAATGGTAATAATTTATCTTTAAGATCAGTTCACATTGGGAAAGAAAAATATTCATTAACAAATACTTGTGCATTTGATAGTATTTTACAATTATTTATTGCTGCTTATTTTGACACAGAAAGTATTAGAGATTTTATATCCACTGACAATGAGATAGATTTTAAATTTTTCGAATTAATTAAAGAAGTAACATCTTATGGTATTAAAAAATCATCTTACAGACTTTGTGCAATAATCTTAAAAGAAATATTTACGAGGAAAATGTTACCTAATAACTGTATTCTTATTAATTGCGAAGTGTCAATTGGTTTTTTGTGTAGAAAATTGTTTCAGAGATATCCATTATTCGAGGAAGTTTCAAAATGTACCAGGGGTTGTCCTGAAAGAGTTAAAGCATTGCCATTGATACAAGTGAAACTTTCAGCATTATTGGAGAACAATATTGATCAAATCGAAAAAGACATCACAATTCAAGGATTGCGATCTTGTTGTTAATCGGGTTGTGAGGGATTGGAGAACACCACAATTTCCAATATAGGTATTTGTTAACTTATTATAGATTATGTTAAAATAGTATATAAAATAATTTAAAATTATCTAATAATATTTTTCTATATGTATAAAAACATTTCTTTTAAATTTACAATTATGTGTTTCTCAATAAAAGATTAGTATAATTATAAAGTAAAGTATATACATGTAATTTTTAATTTTGCAATACAATCTTTCTAGATAACTACATCCAAAATATTTGTATTCAAATTGAGAAAAATAAAAAAAAAAGTAAATTTTATTTTTCAAGTATACATGGTTATAAATCTTAATTCTCAGTAATATTTTTATTTTCTCTGTTAGACTAATTTACAAAAAAAATTTATTCCAAATTAATAAACAAACAATTAAAAATATTAAAATTAAATTGATTAATTTTGATTTTTTAACATAAATATAATATATATTATATATTATACATATCATAATATAAATTAATTAATAAAATATACATAATTTTCAGGACGATTTATTATAATGGAGATATACTCTGATAACCCTGAAAATGGAGAGGAATATGCTATTCCAATAAAAAATATACCAAAGAGGATCAAATTTTCATTTATGGCAACGGAATATACTCTTGCTGGAATAGTTAACTTTAAAGCGCCTATGAAAAAAACTAGAAATAGTATAGATGGAGGTATTGGTCATTATACTGCCATCAGTTATCGACGAAACAAGTGGATAAAATATGACGATTGTATAGAATCAGAAACAATTTTAAGTGATAATTATATTGCGTGTCCACATATTATTTTGTATATTGCATAATAATTATAAAAGAAACAAGAACATTGTTAATACACAGACACACAGACACACAGACACACAGACACACAGACACGCACGCACGCACGCACACACAATGATTGTATGAGAACGTGAACTTCCATATTTACTTATGTAATTTCTAATATATGTATATAAGATAGATCTTTTATTTTAAACTTTTTTTTAAATTTGATATGTTTAGTTCACATTTTTTATTAAAAATTTATTTAAAATTATTATATATTAAGTTCTTTTATATTTTATATAATAAATTTTATAATATTATATTTCATTATATATAGAGTTCTATTACATTTATTAGTTTAAAACTTAATTATTTTTTCATCTTTCAAGGTAATTATATCTTACGTAAATTTCTTATGTAGTAAACATTTCAATAATATATTTATATATTTCGTTAGTATATTGTCTACAAATTATTTTAATACCCAAAACATAAAGTCGCATCTATTAAATAATTTAGTGTTAATTATGTGCTAATTTGTTGCCGTAGTCCGGATTTTGTTGCTCAAACCGTTTAGCAGAAATTTACGTTCAAAGTGGAGAGGGGGGGGGGGCGGCTTGACATTAAGCTAGCCCCTCTCATAGTGAAAAAAATATATAGAAGGCTCGAATTCAAATATCAATTAAATCAGAATTTGTTGCTATTTTGTTGCTCTAAGATAACGTGAAAACAGTTGAAAAAATTATATTATTTAATTAAGACCACTATACTCTCATTCTCGCCGCGTCGTGTCATCTATTTGCGCGAAGTAAAAGTAACTAAAAGAATTTGTTGCTCGCATGTTTTTGGTATTAAAATAATCTGTAGGCAATATACTATCGAAATATATAAGAGATTGAATTTGTTGCTCGTTTTAAAGTATTAAAAATCGACACTTTGTCGCTGCGGACCCTATACGGCACGCGTTATCATAACGTAAGTTAACTAAAAGAATTTGTTGCTCGCATGTTTTTGGTATTAAAATAATCTGTAGACAATATACTATCGAAATATATGAGAAATTAATTTTCTTGCTCGTTTTAAAGTATTAAAAATCGACACTTTGTCACCGCGGACCCTATACGGCGCGCATTATCATAACGTAAGTTAACTAAAAGAATTTGTTGCTCGCATGTTTTTGATATTATAGTAATCTGTAGACAATATACTATCGAAATATATAAGGGATTGAATTTGTTGCTCGTTTTAAAATATTAAAAATCGACACTTTGGTTATGATAATGCGCGCCGTATAGGGTCCGCGGTGACAAAGTGTCGATTTTTCATATTTTAAAACGAGCAACAAATTCAATCCCTTATATATTTCGATAGTATATTGTCTACAGATTATTATAATACCAAAAACATGCGAGCAACAAATTCTTTTAGTAAACTGACGTTATAATAATGCGCGCCGTGTAGGATCCGCGGCGACAAAGTGTCGATTTTTAATACTTTAAAACGAGCAACAAATTCAATCTCTTATATATTTCGATAGTATATTGTCTACAGATTATTTTAATACCAAAAACATGCGAGCAACAAATGTTTTTAGTTACTTTTACTTCGCGCAAGTGGATGGCACGGCGCGGCGAGACTGAGTGTATAGTGGTATTAATTAAATAATATAATTTTTTCAAAATGTTTTCACGTTATTTTAGAGCAACAAAATAGCAACAAATTCTGGTTTAATTGATATTTGAATTCGAGCCTTCTATATATTTTTTTTACTATAGGGGGGGGGCTAGCTTAATGTCAAGCCGGCCCCCCCCCCCCCGACTTTAAACGTAAATTTCTGCTAAACGGTTTGAGCAACAAAATCCGGACTACGGCAACAAATTAGCACATAATTAGCACTAAATTTTTGATAGATGCGACTTTATTTGGCGTTGGTGGGGGGGCCAGCTTAATATTACCTTCAATTAGCCTACTAAATTCATTCATATCAAATTTGCTGAAGTCCCTACTAATGAAGAGAGAGAGAGAGTGAGAGAAGGGAAGGGAAGAGAGAGAGAAGGAGGGAGGGAGAGAGGGCGAGAGAGAGGGTGGGAGAGAGGGTGGGAGGGTGGGAGGGGGGAGAGAGAGAGAGAGAGAGAGAGAGAGAGAGAGAGGGGGGGGGGAGAGGGGGGGAGAGAGAGAGAGAGAGAGAGAGGGGGGGGGCGTAGTGGAAAAGAAGATAACGTAAAATAGTACGGTTTATATAATGACAATAAATTATAATGGTTATTGTAATAATATATGTATATACATATGTATACATATATATGTAAAATTATATATTACATAATATTATTTTATATTGTATTATACAAATAATTATACAGGGTGTCCCAAAAGTCCCGGAACGGTTAAATATTTTATAAACTATGCACTTTAGAAAGAAATGTTTCAGACAAAAGTTGTAGGGCTTAAACAGATCTATTTACTAGTCTTATCAGTTTGACCACAGGTGGCGATGCCAAGGTTACGTGAAGGTCACTTTGAATTTTTTAAATGGAATCACCTATTTTTTATTGAATATTCTCTTTAAGCCCTACAACTTTTGTCTGAAACATTTCTTTCTAAAGTGCATAGTTTGTGAAATATTCGACCGTTCCGGGACTTTTGGGACACCCTGTATATATAAATATATTATTTATATAAATAATATTATATTTTATTATATTATATATATCATATTATAATATTATATATATCTATCTATATATATAAGTACCGTCTGTCTGTCTGTCTGTCTGTCTGTCTGTCTGTATGACCGCGAACTCCTTCCGCATTTGTGGACCGATCTTCACGAAATAGGTACCAAAATTTCGCAAATTTTCCGGGGGTGGCTGCTGTGTGGTTTTTTTTAGCTTTGCACCCCCACCCACGCACCCACCCACGCAAACACGCATTTATTGACCGATTTTCTCGAAATTGGTGTCAAAATTTTGCAAATTTTTCGAGGATGGAGACGATGGTGGTTTTTTTAAGTTTTTTACACTTCCACCCACGCACCCACCCACGCACTCACGCATTTATGGACCGATTTTCTCGAAATTGGTACCAAAATTTTGCAAATTTTTCGGGGATGGCTATTATGTAATTTTTTTTAAGTTTTACACCTCCACCCACCCACCCACGTACCCACCCACGCACCCACCCACGCAATCACGCATTTATTGATTTATTTCCACATTTATGGATCGATTCTCTCGAAATTGGTATCAAAATTTTGTAAATTCTTCGGAGATCGCTACGTCGTGGTCTTTTTTAGTTTTACATTCTCACCCACGCACCCACCCACGCAATCACACATTTATTGACCACGCAATCACACATTTATGGACCGATTTTCTTGAAATTGGTACCAAAATTTTGCAAATTTTTCGGAGATAGCGACGTCGTGGTCTTTTTTAGTTTTACACCCCCACCCACGCACCCACCCACGCAATCACACATTTATTGCCCTACTTCTACATTTATGGATCGATTTTCTCGAAATTGGTATCAAAATTTTGCAAATTTTTCGAGGATGGAGACGATGGTAATGTTTTTAAGTTTTACACCCCCACCAACCCACCAACCCACGCACCCACCCACGCAATCACGGATTTATGGACCGATTTACTCGAAACTGGTACCAAAATTTTGAAAATTTTTCGGGGATGGCTACTATGTGTTTGTTTTTTTAAGTTTTACACCTTCACCCACCCACCCACGCACCCACACGCACCCACCCACGCACTCACACATTTATGGACCGATTTTCTCGAAATTGGTACCAAAATTTTGCAAATTTTTCGGGGATGGCTACTGTATGGTTTTTTTAAGTTTTACACCTCCAACCACCCGCCAACCCACGCACCCACACACGCACGCACACACACGTATGCATACGAATACGCACGCAAACACACATACCCAATTTTTCAGAAATCACATTTTGGTTCTGGCGTTCTTGGGTAAGAGCATTTATTTATTAATCGTTGTCAAATTTAAAAAATCACTTCTTATGGGTAATAACATTTTATATTTCTTGACGTGAGCCATTTTATAAATGACTATAAATAAGTTGCTGGTTTCACATCTTAGTCAGAACCAAAAGGTGATTTCTGAAAAATTGTGTATGTGTGTGTGCGTGCGTGTGTGCGTATGGGTGCGTGTGTGTGCGTGCGTGTGTGGGTGCGTGGGTGAGTGGGTGGGTAGAGGTGTAAAACTTAAAAAAACTACAGTAGCCATCCACAAAAAATTTGCAAAATTTTGGTTCCAATTTCGAGAAAATCGGTCGATATATGTGTGAGTGCGTGGGTGGGTGCGTGGGTGGGTGGGTTGAGATGTAAAACTTAAAAAAACCACATAGTAGCCATCCCCCAAAAATTTGTAAAATATTGATACCAATTTCGAGAAAATCGGTCCATAAATGTGTGAGTGGGTGGGTAGGTGGGGGTGTAAAACTTAAAAAAACCACATAGTAGCCATCCCCCAAAAATTTGCAAAATGTTGGTATCAATTTCGTGAAAATCGGTCGATATATGTGTGAGTGCGTGGGTGAGTGCGTGGGTGGGTGGGTGAAGATGTAAAACTTAAAAAAAAAACAACATAGCAGTCATCCCCGAAAAATTTGCAAAATATTGGTACCAATTTAGAGATAATCGGTCAATAAATGTGTGAGTGCGTGGGTGAGGGTTTAAAATTAAAAAAAACACATAGTAGCCATCCCCGAAAAATTTTCAAAATTTTGATACCGATTTCGAGAGAATCGGTTCATAAATGTGGAAGTAGTTCGCGGAAAATTTGCGAAATTTTGGTACCTGTTTCGTGAAAATCGGTCCACAAATGCGGAAGGAGTTCGCGGTCATACAGACAGACAGACAGACGGTATTTATATAAATAGATAGATATACATATAAGAAAGCTTTGAGGCCCGCGCGAAGCGCGGGCCGAAAAGCTAGTCTATATATATAAGTACCGTCCGTCTGTCTGTATGACCGCGAACTACTTCCACATTTATGGACCGATTCTCTCGAAACAGGTACCAAAATTTTGCAAATTTTTCGGAGATGGCTACTATGTGGTTTTTCTTTATGTTTTTCCCACCCACGCATCCACCCATGCATCCACTCACGCGCATGCGCATTTATGGGCCGATTTTCACGAAATTGGTACCAAAATTTCGCAAATTTTTCGGAGATGGCGACGTCGTGGTCCTTTTTAGTTTTAACCCCCACCCACCCACGCAATCACGTATTTATTGACCTATTTCCACATTTATGGATCGATTCTCTCGAAATTGGTATCAAAATTTTGCAAATTTTTCGGAGATCGCTACGTCGTGATCTTTTTTAGTTTTACATTCCCACCCACGCACCCACTCACGCAATCATAAATTTATTGACCACGCAATCACACATTTATGGACCGATTTTCTTGAAATTGGTACCAAAATTTTGCAAATTTTTCGGAGATAGCGACGTCGGGATCTTTTTTAGTTTTACACCCCCACCCACGCATTCACCCACGCATTCACGCATTTATTGCCCTACTTCCACATTTATAGATCGATTTTCTCGAAATTGGTATCAAAATTTTGCAAATTTTTCGAGGATGGAGACGATGGTGGTTTTTTTAAGTTTTACACCCCCACCAACCCACCAACCCACGCACCCACTCACGTAATCACGTATTTATGGACCGATTTACTCGCAATTGGTACCAAAATTTTGAAAATTTTTCGGGGATGGCTACTATGTGTTTGTTTTCTTAAGTTTTACAATTCCACTCACGCACCCACAACGCACTCACACATTTATGGACCGATTTTCTGGAAATTGGTACCAAAATTTTGCAAATTTTTCGGGGATTACTACTGTATGGTTTTTTTAAGTTTTACATCTCCACCCACCCGCCCACCCACGCACCCACACACGCACGCACACACACGTACGCATACGCACACGCACGCAAACACACATACACAATTTTTCAGAAATCACCTTATCAAGATATCTTTAAATTTACGGAAGTTAGATTAACCACAGAAATTTATCATAAAACACCTTTCGTGAAAATTTTTTATTCCAGATTTCTTTTCAAATGAGTTTCTCTCTCTTTCTCTTCTCTCTCTCTCTCTCTCTCTCTCTCTCTCTCTCTCTCTCTCTCTTTCTTAATATCATTATTTCTCTTTCTCATTTTTTAGAGAAAATCAGTCCATAAATGTGGAAGTAGTTCGCGGTCATACAGACATACAGACAGACGGACGGTACTTAGATTTTTTTAAAGATTTCTACAACAATGTGTTTAGAATGTTCCAAAACATTGAAAAATAAAATTTTTTTATACATACATAAATACATAGATACAAATACATAAAGCGTTTAAAAATTACACCGTTTATATTTTTTGACGTGAGTCATTTAATAAATGACTATATAAATAAGTTGCTAATTTCACATGTTAAATGTCATTCGTGAAATAAATAGAATGATTAAAAAAGAAAATATTATTATGGCTGAAAATTTAAATAAATCGAATGAATGTGAGAATGTAATGAATGAAAATAATAGAGATGAAATACAAAATATTACGATTGATGAAATAACTGAACGGAACGAAATAGATAGAGAAACTGAGAAATTTAAAAATGGTAAATACTAAAAAATAATTAATTAGTTAATTTCTAAAAAATAATTTTATTTAATTTAATTGTACTAAATTCTTAATAATTATAATCTAAAATATTAAAAAATTGCAGTACTTGAAGATGGGCTTGACTATTTATTATTAAATGCATTAGAAGAATTTGAAAAAGAAGAAGCATATAAGAAGGAAGGGTATAAGACGGAAGAATTTAAAGAGGAACAAAAGATAGAAAATAGAAAACGTAAAGAGGATGATGATAAAAAGAAGAATAAGAAGCATAAAAAAATTTGATTTAAAAAAGTGTTTCAGAATATTATACATATAAAATATTATATCATGTTTATATCAAATTTATATTTTAGTATCTATATATAAATCTCAATTGACTCTATTGTGAGTGATGATCCACAGGAGCAATTGAATTTTCCGACTGAGTTTTTAAACTCTGTGACACCTTCTGGGATGCCAGTTCATCGACTTAAAATAAAAGTCAGTGCTACAATTATCCTATTAAGGAATTTAAATACTAAGAAAGGATTCTGCAATGGCACAAGATTCATTGTTACTGATTTGAAACCTAATCTTATTTATGCGGAGGTTCTGACTGGTCCTGCCCAAGGTCAGATTGTCTTCATCCCAAAGATCGATTTCATTACAAATGACTTGGAAGTTCCATTTAAGCTTAAATGGAGACAGTTTCCTATTCGAGTGCCATTTGCTATGACAATTAATAAATCCCAAGGACAAACTTTACAAAAAGTTGGGATTTATCTGCCACATCCTGTATTTGCTCATGGTCAACTCTATGTAGCATTCTCTAGAGCAACCAAAAGGGAAAATGTCAAAATTAAGATCGATGAAATAAGTAATCAAGGACATCTCATTGAGAAAAATCTCAAATCTTTTACGAAAAATGTCGTATACAGAGAGGTTTTATAAATTGAAGAATTAGAAAACTGTATGAGAGCTAATAATATAGCGGGTCAGCGGTGGGTACTTCAGCCGTAAAAAAAATCTTTGTAAGTAAATAATAGAAAATATAAGAAATATTATATGTCAAGTAAAATATTTATGAGAATGCTCTATTATATGAACTTCAGCTCGACATAATCTAAAAAATTCTATTAATAGCATATATATATTTTTTTAATTTTTCGTATCATATATTTATACTAGCTTTTAAATCCGCGCTACGCGCGGAAGTACATCATATTATTCGATGTCTATATGTGTGTCAGTTTATATTATAAATAGAAATTGTTTTTTGACGAAATTCTTTTTTGACGAAATTATTTATCTATTAAATCGAGAAAATCGGTCCATAAATGAATGAGTAGTTCGAGGTCAGACAAACGGTACTTATATATATAGATAGATGAAATATTTATCTATATTTATATATATATATATATATACAAGAAAGCTAGTCTATTTATATAAGTATCTATATATATAAGTACCGTCTGTCTGTCTGTCTGTCTGTCTGACCGCGAACTCCTTCCACATTTGTGGACCGATTTTCTCGAAACAGGTATCAAAATTTCGCAAATTTTCCGGGGGTGGCTACTATGTGGTTTTTTTAGTTTTACACCCCCACCCACCCACGCAATCACGCATTTATTGATTTATTTCCACATTTATGGATCGATTCTCTCGAAATTGGTATCAAATGTTTGCAAATTTTTCGGAGATCGCTACGTCGTGGTCTTTTTTAGTTTTAAATTCCCACCCACGCACCCACCCACGCAATCACACATTTATTGACCACGCAATCACACATTTATGGACCGATTTTCTTGAAATTGGTACCAAAATTTTGCAAATTTTTCGGAGATAGCGACGTCGTGGTCTTTTTTAGTTTTACACCCCCACCCACGCACCCACCCACGCAATCACGCATTTATTGCCCTACTTCTACATTTATGGATCGATTTTCTCGAAATTGGTATCAAAATTTTGCAAATTTTTCGAGGATGGAGACGATGGTGGTGTTTTTAAGTTTTACACCCCCACCAACCCACCAACCCACGCACCCACTCACGCAATCACGGATTTATGGACCGATTTACTCGAAACTGGTACCAAAATTTTGAAAATTTTTCGGGGATGGCTACTATGTGTTTGTTTTTTTAAGTTTTACACCTTCACCCACCCACCCACGCACCCACACGCACCCACCCACGCACTCACACATTTATGGACCGATTTTCTCGAAATTGTTACCAAAATTTTGCAAATTTTTCGGGGATGGCTACTGTATGGTTTTTTTAAGTTTTACACCTCCACCCACCCGCCAACCTACGCACCCACACACGCACGCACACACACGTATGCATACGAATACGCACGCAACACACATACCCAATTTTTCAGAAATCACATTTTGGTTTTAGCGTTCTTGGGTGAGAGCATTTATTTATTAATCGTTGTCAAATTTAAAAAATCACTTCTTATGGGTAATAATATTTTATATTTCTTGACGTGAGTCATTTCATAAAAGACTATAAATAAGTTGCTGGTTTCACATCTTAGTCAGAACCAAAAGGTGATTTCTGAAAAATTGTGTATGTGTGTGTGCGTGCGTGTGTGCGTATGGGTGCGTGTGTGTGCGTGCGTGTGTGGGTGCGTGGGTGAGTGGGTGGGTAGAGGTGTAAAACTTAAAAAAACTACAGTAGCCATCCACAAAAAATTTGCAAAATTTTGGTTCCAATTTCGAGAAAATCGGTCGATATATGTGTGAGTGCGTGGGTGGGTGCGTGGGTGGGTGGGTTGAGATGTAAAACTTAAAAAAACCACATAGTAGCCATCCCCCAAAAATTTGCAAAATGTTGGTATCAATTTCGAGAAAATCGGTCGATATATGTGTGAGTGCGTGGGTGAGTGCGTGGGTGAGTGCGTGGGTGGGTGGGTGAAGATGTAAAACTTAAAAAAAAACAACATAGCAGTCATCCCCGAAAAATTTGCAAAATATTGGTACCAATTTAGAGATAATCGGTCAATAAATGTGTGAGTGCGTGGGTGAGGGTTTAAAATTAAAAAAAAAACACATAGTAGCCATCCCCGAAAAATTTTCAAAATTTTGATACCAATTTCGAGAAAATCGGTTCATAAATGTGGAAGTAGTTCGCGGAAAATTTGCGAAATTTTGGTACCTGTTTCGTGAAGTTCGGTCCACAAATGCGGAAGGAGTTCGCGGTCATACAGACAGACAGACAGACGGTATTTATATAAATAGATAGATATACATATAAGAAAGCTTTGAGGCCCGCGCGAAGCGCGGGCCGAAAAGCTAGTCTATATATATAAGTACCGTCCGTCTGTCTGTATGACCGCGAACTACTTCCACATTTATGGACCGATTCTCTCGAAACAGGTACCAAAATTTTGCAAATTTTTCGGAGATGGCTACTATGTGGTTTTTCTTTATGTTTTTCCCACCCACGCATCCACCCATGCATCCACTCACGCGCATGCGCATTTATGGGCCGATTTTCACGAAATTGGTACCAAAATTTCGCAAATTTTTCGGAGATGGCGACGTCGTGGTCCTTTTTAGTTTTAACCCCCACCCACCCACGCAATCACGTATTTATTGACCTATTTCCACATTTATGGATCGATTCTCTCGAAATTGGTATCAAAATTTTGCAAATTTTTCGGAGATCGCTACGTCGTGATCTTTTTTAGTTTTACATTCCCACCCACGCACCCACTCACGCAATCATAAATTTATTGACCACGCAATCACACATTTATGGACCGATTTTCTTGAAATTGGTACCAAAATTTTGCAAATTTTTCGGAGATAGCGACGTCGGGATCTTTTTTAGTTTTACACCCCCACCCACGCATTCACCCACGCATTCACGCATTTATTGCCCTACTTCCACATTTATAGATCGATTTTCTCGAAATTGGTATCAAAATTTTGCAAATTTTTCGAGGATGGAGACGATGGTGGTTTTTTTAAGTTTTACACCCCCACCAACCCACCAACCCACGCACCCACTCACGTAATCACGTATTTATGGACCGATTTACTCGCAATTGGTACCAAAATTTTGAAAATTTTTCGGGGATGGCTACTATGTGTTTGTTTTCTTAAGTTTTACAATTCCACTCACGCACCCACAACGCACTCACACATTTATGGACCGATTTTCTGGAAATTGGTACCAAAATTTTGCAAATTTTTCGGGGATTACTACTGTATGGTTTTTTTAAGTTTTACATCTCCACCCACCCGCCCACCCACGCACCCACACACGCACGCACACACACGTACGCATACGCACACGCACGCAAACACACATACACAATTTTTCAGAAATCACCTTATCAAGATATCTTTAAATTTACGGAAGTTAGATTAACCACAGAAATTTATCATAAAACACCTTTCGTGAAAATTTTTTATTCCAGATTTCTTTTCAAATGAGTTTCTCTCTCTTTCTCTTCTCTCTCTCTCTCTCTCTCTCTCTCTCTCTCTCTCTCTCTCTCTTTCTTAATATCATTATTTCTCTTTCTCATTTTTTAGAGAAAATCAGTCCATAAATGTGGAAGTAGTTCGCGGTCATACAGACATACAGACAGACGGACGGTACTTAGATTTTTTTAAAGATTTCTACAACAATGTGTTTAGAATGTTCCAAAACATTGAAAAATAAAATTTTTTTATACATACATAAATACATAGATACAAATACATAAAGCGTTTAAAAATTACACCGTTTATATTTTTTGACGTGAGTCATTTAATAAATGACTATATAAATAAGTTGCTAATTTCACATGTTAAATGTCATTCGTGAAATAAATAGAATGATTAAAAAAGAAAATATTATTATGGCTGAAAATTTAAATAAATCGAATGAATGTGAGAATGTAATGAATGAAAATAATAGAGATGAAATACAAAATATTACGATTGATGAAATAACTGAACGGAACGAAATAGATAGAGAAACTGAGAAATTTAAAAATGGTAAATACTAAAAAATAATTAATTAGTTAATTTCTAAAAAATAATTTTATTTAATTTAATTGTACTAAATTCTTAATAATTATAATCTAAAATATTAAAAAATTGCAGTACTTGAAGATGGGCTTGACTATTTATTATTAAATGCATTAGAAGAATTTGAAAAAGAAGAAGCATATAAGAAGGAAGGGTATAAGACGGAAGAATTTAAAGAGGAACAAAAGATAGAAAATAGAAAACGTAAAGAGGATGATGATAAAAAGAAGAATAAGAAGCATAAAAAAATTTGATTTAAAAAAGTGTTTCAGAATATTATACATATAAAATATTATATCATGTTTATATCAAATTTATATTTTAGTATCTATATATAAATCTCAATTGACTCTATTGTGAGTGATGATCCACAGGAGCAATTGAATTTTCCGACTGAGTTTTTAAACTCTGTGACACCTTCTGGGATGCCAGTTCATCGACTTAAAATAAAAGTCAGTGCTACAATTATCCTATTAAGGAATTTAAATACTAAGAAAGGATTCTGCAATGGCACAAGATTCATTGTTACTGATTTGAAACCTAATCTTATTTATGCGGAGGTTCTGACTGGTCCTGCCCAAGGTCAGATTGTCTTCATCCCAAAGATCGATTTCATTACAAATGACTTGGAAGTTCCATTTAAGCTTAAATGGAGACAGTTTCCTATTCGAGTGCCATTTGCTATGACAATTAATAAATCCCAAGGACAAACTTTACAAAAAGTTGGGATTTATCTGCCACATCCTGTATTTGCTCATGGTCAACTCTATGTAGCATTCTCTAGAGCAACCAAAAGGGAAAATGTCAAAATTAAGATCGATGAAATAAGTAATCAAGGACATCTCATTGAGAAAAATCTCAAATCTTTTACGAAAAATGTCGTATACAGAGAGGTTTTATAAATTGAAGAATTAGAAAACTGTATGAGAGCTAATAATATAGCGGGTCAGCGGTGGGTACTTCAGCCGTAAAAAAAATCTTTGTAAGTAAATAATAGAAAATATAAGAAATATTATATGTCAAGTAAAATATTTATGAGAATGCTCTATTATATGAACTTCAGCTCGACATAATCTAAAAAATTCTATTAATAGCATATATATATTTTTTTAATTTTTCGTATCATATATTTATACTAGCTTTTAAATCCGCGCTACGCGCGGAAGTACATCATATTATTCGATGTCTATATGTGTGTCAGTTTATATTATAAATAGAAATTGTTTTTTGACGAAATTCTTTTTTGACGAAATTATTTATCTATTAAATCGAGAAAATCGGTCCATAAATGAATGAGTAGTTCGAGGTCAGACAAACGGTACTTATATATATAGATAGATGAAATATTTATCTATATTTATATATATATATATATATACAAGAAAGCTAGTCTATTTATATAAGTATCTATATATATAAGTACCGTCTGTCTGTCTGTCTGTCTGTCTGACCGCGAACTCCTTCCACATTTGTGGACCGATTTTCTCGAAACAGGTATCAAAATTTCGCAAATTTTCCGGGGGTGGCTACTATGTGGTTTTTTTAGTTTTACACCCCCACCCACCCACGCAATCACGCATTTATTGATTTATTTCCACATTTATGGATCGATTCTCTCGAAATTGGTATCAAATGTTTGCAAATTTTTCGGAGATCGCTACGTCGTGGTCTTTTTTAGTTTTAAATTCCCACCCACGCACCCACCCACGCAATCACACATTTATTGACCACGCAATCACACATTTATGGACCGATTTTCTTGAAATTGGTACCAAAATTTTGCAAATTTTTCGGAGATAGCGACGTCGTGGTCTTTTTTAGTTTTACACCCCCACCCACGCACCCACCCACGCAATCACGCATTTATTGCCCTACTTCTACATTTATGGATCGATTTTCTCGAAATTGGTATCAAAATTTTGCAAATTTTTCGAGGATGGAGACGATGGTGGTGTTTTTAAGTTTTACACCCCCACCAACCCACCAACCCACGCACCCACTCACGCAATCACGGATTTATGGACCGATTTACTCGAAACTGGTACCAAAATTTTGAAAATTTTTCGGGGATGGCTACTATGTGTTTGTTTTTTTAAGTTTTACACCTTCACCCACCCACCCACGCACCCACACGCACCCACCCACGCACTCACACATTTATGGACCGATTTTCTCGAAATTGTTACCAAAATTTTGCAAATTTTTCGGGGATGGCTACTGTATGGTTTTTTTAAGTTTTACACCTCCACCCACCCGCCAACCTACGCACCCACACACGCACGCACACACACGTATGCATACGAATACGCACGCAACACACATACCCAATTTTTCAGAAATCACATTTTGGTTTTAGCGTTCTTGGGTGAGAGCATTTATTTATTAATCGTTGTCAAATTTAAAAAATCACTTCTTATGGGTAATAATATTTTATATTTCTTGACGTGAGTCATTTCATAAAAGACTATAAATAAGTTGCTGGTTTCACATCTTAGTCAGAACCAAAAGGTGATTTCTGAAAAATTGTGTATGTGTGTGTGCGTGCGTGTGTGCGTATGGGTGCGTGTGTGTGCGTGCGTGTGTGGGTGCGTGGGTGAGTGGGTGGGTAGAGGTGTAAAACTTAAAAAAACTACAGTAGCCATCCACAAAAAATTTGCAAAATTTTGGTTCCAATTTCGAGAAAATCGGTCGATATATGTGTGAGTGCGTGGGTGGGTGCGTGGGTGGGTGGGTTGAGATGTAAAACTTAAAAAAACCACATAGTAGCCATCCCCCAAAAATTTGCAAAATGTTGGTATCAATTTCGAGAAAATCGGTCGATATATGTGTGAGTGCGTGGGTGAGTGCGTGGGTGAGTGCGTGGGTGGGTGGGTGAAGATGTAAAACTTAAAAAAAAACAACATAGCAGTCATCCCCGAAAAATTTGCAAAATATTGGTACCAATTTAGAGATAATCGGTCAATAAATGTGTGAGTGCGTGGGTGAGGGTTTAAAATTAAAAAAAAAACACATAGTAGCCATCCCCGAAAAATTTTCAAAATTTTGATACCAATTTCGAGAAAATCGGTTCATAAATGTGGAAGTAGTTCGCGGAAAATTTGCGAAATTTTGGTACCTGTTTCGTGAAGTTCGGTCCACAAATGCGGAAGGAGTTCGCGGTCATACAGACAGACAGACAGACGGTATTTATATAAATAGATAGATATACATATAAGAAAGCTTTGAGGCCCGCGCGAAGCGCGGGCCGAAAAGCTAGTCTATATATATAAGTACCGTCCGTCTGTCTGTATGACCGCGAACTACTTCCACATTTATGGACCGATTCTCTCGAAACAGGTACCAAAATTTTGCAAATTTTTCGGAGATGGCTACTATGTGGTTTTTCTTTATGTTTTTCCCACCCACGCATCCACCCATGCATCCACTCACGCGCATGCGCATTTATGGGCCGATTTTCACGAAATTGGTACCAAAATTTCGCAAATTTTTCGGAGATGGCGACGTCGTGGTCCTTTTTAGTTTTAACCCCCACCCACCCACGCAATCACGTATTTATTGACCTATTTCCACATTTATGGATCGATTCTCTCGAAATTGGTATCAAAATTTTGCAAATTTTTCGGAGATCGCTACGTCGTGATCTTTTTTAGTTTTACATTCCCACCCACGCACCCACTCACGCAATCATAAATTTATTGACCACGCAATCACACATTTATGGACCGATTTTCTTGAAATTGGTACCAAAATTTTGCAAATTTTTCGGAGATAGCGACGTCGGGATCTTTTTTAGTTTTACACCCCCACCCACGCATTCACCCACGCATTCACGCATTTATTGCCCTACTTCCACATTTATAGATCGATTTTCTCGAAATTGGTATCAAAATTTTGCAAATTTTTCGAGGATGGAGACGATGGTGGTTTTTTTAAGTTTTACACCCCCACCAACCCACCAACCCACGCACCCACTCACGTAATCACGTATTTATGGACCGATTTACTCGCAATTGGTACCAAAATTTTGAAAATTTTTCGGGGATGGCTACTATGTGTTTGTTTTCTTAAGTTTTACAATTCCACTCACGCACCCACAACGCACTCACACATTTATGGACCGATTTTCTGGAAATTGGTACCAAAATTTTGCAAATTTTTCGGGGATTACTACTGTATGGTTTTTTTAAGTTTTACATCTCCACCCACCCGCCCACCCACGCACCCACACACGCACGCACACACACGTACGCATACGCACACGCACGCAAACACACATACACAATTTTTCAGAAATCACCTTATCAAGATATCTTTAAATTTACGGAAGTTAGATTAACCACAGAAATTTATCATAAAACACCTTTCGTGAAAATTTTTTATTCCAGATTTCTTTTCAAATGAGTTTCTCTCTCTTTCTCTTTCTCTCTCTCTCTCTCTCTCTCTCTCTCTCTCTCTCTCTCTCTTTCTTAATATCATTATTTCTCTTTCTCATTTTTTAGAGAAAATCAGTCCATAAATGTGGAAGTAGTTCGCGGTCATACAGACATACAGACAGACGGACGGTACTTAGATTTTTTTAAAGATTTCTACAACAATGTGTTTAGAATGTTCCAAAACATTGAAAAATAAAATTTTTTTATACATACATAAATACATAGATACAAATACATAAAGCGTTTAAAAATTACACCGTTTATATTTTTTGACGTGAGTCATTTAATAAATGACTATATAAATAAGTTGCTAATTTCACATGTTAAATGTCATTCGTGAAATAAATAGAATGATTAAAAAAGAAAATATTATTATGGCTGAAAATTTAAATAAATCGAATGAATGTGAGAATGTAATGAATGAAAATAATAGAGATGAAATACAAAATATTACGATTGATGAAATAACTGAACGGAACGAAATAGATAGAGAAACTGAGAAATTTAAAAATGGTAAATACTAAAAAATAATTAATTAGTTAATTTCTAAAAAATAATTTTATTTAATTTAATTGTACTAAATTCTTAATAATTATAATCTAAAATATTAAAAAATTGCAGTACTTGAAGATGGGCTTGACTATTTATTATTAAATGCATTAGAAGAATTTGAAAAAGAAGAAGCATATAAGAAGGAAGGGTATAAGACGGAAGAATTTAAAGAGGAACAAAAGATAGAAAATAGAAAACGTAAAGAGGATGATGATAAAAAGAAGAATAAGAAGCATAAAAAAATTTGATTTAAAAAAGTGTTTCAGAATATTATACATATAAAATATTATATCATGTTTATATCAAATTTATATTTTAGTATCTATATATAAATCTCAATTGACTCTATTGTGAGTGATGATCCACAGGAGCAATTGAATTTTCCGACTGAGTTTTTAAACTCTGTGACACCTTCTGGGATGCCAGTTCATCGACTTAAAATAAAAGTCAGTGCTACAATTATCCTATTAAGGAATTTAAATACTAAGAAAGGATTCTGCAATGGCACAAGATTCATTGTTACTGATTTGAAACCTAATCTTATTTATGCGGAGGTTCTGACTGGTCCTGCCCAAGGTCAGATTGTCTTCATCCCAAAGATCGATTTCATTACAAATGACTTGGAAGTTCCATTTAAGCTTAAATGGAGACAGTTTCCTATTCGAGTGCCATTTGCTATGACAATTAATAAATCCCAAGGACAAACTTTACAAAAAGTTGGGATTTATCTGCCACATCCTGTATTTGCTCATGGTCAACTCTATGTAGCATTCTCTAGAGCAACCAAAAGGGAAAATGTCAAAATTAAGATCGATGAAATAAGTAATCAAGGACATCTCATTGAGAAAAATCTCAAATCTTTTACGAAAAATGTCGTATACAGAGAGGTTTTATAAATTGAAGAATTAGAAAACTGTATGAGAGCTAATAATATAGCGGGTCAGCGGTGGGTACTTCAGCCGTAAAAAAAATCTTTGTAAGTAAATAATAGAAAATATAAGAAATATTATATGTCAAGTAAAATATTTATGAGAATGCTCTATTATATGAACTTCAGCTCGACATAATCTAAAAAATTCTATTAATAGCATATATATATTTTTTTAATTTTTCGTATCATATATTTATACTAGCTTTTAAATCCGCGCTACGCGCGGAAGTACATCATATTATTCGATGTCTATATGTGTGTCAGTTTATATTATAAATAGAAATTGTTTTTTGACGAAATTCTTTTTTGACGAAATTATTTATCTATTAAATCGAGAAAATCGGTCCATAAATGAATGAGTAGTTCGAGGTCAGACAAACGGTACTTATATATATAGATAGATGAAATATTTATCTATATTTATATATATATATATATATACAAGAAAGCTAGTCTATTTATATAAGTATCTATATATATAAGTACCGTCTGTCTGTCTGTCTGTCTGTCTGACCGCGAACTCCTTCCACATTTGTGGACCGATTTTCTCGAAACAGGTATCAAAATTTCGCAAATTTTCCGGGGGTGGCTACTATGTGGTTTTTTTAGTTTTACACCCCCACCCACCCACGCAATCACGCATTTATTGATTTATTTCCACATTTATGGATCGATTCTCTCGAAATTGGTATCAAATGTTTGCAAATTTTTCGGAGATCGCTACGTCGTGGTCTTTTTTAGTTTTAAATTCCCACCCACGCACCCACCCACGCAATCACACATTTATTGACCACGCAATCACACATTTATGGACCGATTTTCTTGAAATTGGTACCAAAATTTTGCAAATTTTTCGGAGATAGCGACGTCGTGGTCTTTTTTAGTTTTACACCCCCACCCACGCACCCACCCACGCAATCACGCATTTATTGCCCTACTTCTACATTTATGGATCGATTTTCTCGAAATTGGTATCAAAATTTTGCAAATTTTTCGAGGATGGAGACGATGGTGGTGTTTTTAAGTTTTACACCCCCACCAACCCACCAACCCACGCACCCACTCACGCAATCACGGATTTATGGACCGATTTACTCGAAACTGGTACCAAAATTTTGAAAATTTTTCGGGGATGGCTACTATGTGTTTGTTTTTTTAAGTTTTACACCTTCACCCACCCACCCACGCACCCACACGCACCCACCCACGCACTCACACATTTATGGACCGATTTTCTCGAAATTGTTACCAAAATTTTGCAAATTTTTCGGGGATGGCTACTGTATGGTTTTTTTAAGTTTTACACCTCCACCCACCCGCCAACCTACGCACCCACACACGCACGCACACACACGTACGCATACGCACACGCACGCAAACACACATACACAATTTTTCAGAAATCACCTTATCAAGATATCTTTAAATTTACGGAAGTTAGATTAACCACAGAAATTTATCATAAAACACCTTTCGTGAAAATTTTTTATTCCAGATTTCTTTTCAAATGAGTTTCTCTCTCTTTCTCTTTCTCTCTCTCTCTCTCTCTCTCTCTCTCTCTCTCTCTCTCTCTTTCTTAATATCATTATTTCTCTTTCTCATTTTTTAGAGAAAATCAGTCCATAAATGTGGAAGTAGTTCGCGGTCATACAGACATACAGACAGACGGACGGTACTTAGATTTTTTTAAAGATTTCTACAACAATGTGTTTAGAATGTTCCAAAACATTGAAAAATAAAATTTTTTTATACATACATAAATACATAGATACAAATACATAAAGCGTTTAAAAATTACACCGTTTATATTTTTTGACGTGAGTCATTTAATAAATGACTATATAAATAAGTTGCTAATTTCACATGTTAAATGTCATTCGTGAAATAAATAGAATGATTAAAAAAGAAAATATTATTATGGCTGAAAATTTAAATAAATCGAATGAATGTGAGAATGTAATGAATGAAAATAATAGAGATGAAATACAAAATATTACGATTGATGAAATAACTGAACGGAACGAAATAGATAGAGAAACTGAGAAATTTAAAAATGGTAAATACTAAAAAATAATTAATTAGTTAATTTCTAAAAAATAATTTTATTTAATTTAATTGTACTAAATTCTTAATAATTATAATCTAAAATATTAAAAAATTGCAGTACTTGAAGATGGGCTTGACTATTTATTATTAAATGCATTAGAAGAATTTGAAAAAGAAGAAGCATATAAGAAGGAAGGGTATAAGACGGAAGAATTTAAAGAGGAACAAAAGATAGAAAATAGAAAACGTAAAGAGGATGATGATAAAAAGAAGAATAAGAAGCATAAAAAAATTTGATTTAAAAAAGTGTTTCAGAATATTATACATATAAAATATTATATCATGTTTATATCAAATTTATATTTTAGTATCTATATATAAATCTCAATTGACTCTATTGTGAGTGATGATCCACAGGAGCAATTGAATTTTCCGACTGAGTTTTTAAACTCTGTGACACCTTCTGGGATGCCAGTTCATCGACTTAAAATAAAAGTCAGTGCTACAATTATCCTATTAAGGAATTTAAATACTAAGAAAGGATTCTGCAATGGCACAAGATTCATTGTTACTGATTTGAAACCTAATCTTATTTATGCGGAGGTTCTGACTGGTCCTGCCCAAGGTCAGATTGTCTTCATCCCAAAGATCGATTTCATTACAAATGACTTGGAAGTTCCATTTAAGCTTAAATGGAGACAGTTTCCTATTCGAGTGCCATTTGCTATGACAATTAATAAATCCCAAGGACAAACTTTACAAAAAGTTGGGATTTATCTGCCACATCCTGTATTTGCTCATGGTCAACTCTATGTAGCATTCTCTAGAGCAACCAAAAGGGAAAATGTCAAAATTAAGATCGATGAAATAAGTAATCAAGGACATCTCATTGAGAAAAATCTCAAATCTTTTACGAAAAATGTCGTATACAGAGAGGTTTTATAAATTGAAGAATTAGAAAACTGTATGAGAGCTAATAATATAGCGGGTCAGCGGTGGGTACTTCAGCCGTAAAAAAAATCTTTGTAAGTAAATAATAGAAAATATAAGAAATATTATATGTCAAGTAAAATATTTATGAGAATGCTCTATTATATGAACTTCAGCTCGACATAATCTAAAAAATTCTATTAATAGCATATATATATTTTTTTAATTTTTCGTATCATATATTTATACTAGCTTTTAAATCCGCGCTACGCGCGGAAGTACATCATATTATTCGATGTCTATATGTGTGTCAGTTTATATTATAAATAGAAATTGTTTTTTGACGAAATTCTTTTTTGACGAAATTATTTATCTATTAAATCGAGAAAATCGGTCCATAAATGAATGAGTAGTTCGAGGTCAGACAAACGGTACTTATATATATAGATAGATGAAATATTTATCTATATTTATATATATATATATATATACAAGAAAGCTAATCTATTTATATAAGTATCTATATATATAAGTACCGTCTGTCTGTCTGTCTGTCTGTCTGACCGCGAACTCCTTCCACATTTGTGGACCGATTTTCTCGAAACAGGTATCAAAATTTCGCAAATTTTCCGGGGGTGGCTACTATGTGGTTTTTTTAGTTTTACACCCCCACCCACCCACGCAATCACGCATTTATTGATTTATTTCCACATTTATGGATCGATTCTCTCGAAATTGGTATCAAATGTTTGCAAATTTTTCGGAGATCGCTACGTCGTGGTCTTTTTTAGTTTTAAATTCCCACCCACGCACCCACCCACGCAATCACACATTTATTGACCACGCAATCACACATTTATGGACCGATTTTCTTGAAATTGGTACCAAAATTTTGCAAATTTTTCGGAGATAGCGACGTCGTGGTCTTTTTTAGTTTTACACCCCCACCCACGCACCCACCCACGCAATCACGCATTTATTGCCCTACTTCTACATTTATGGATCGATTTTCTCGAAATTGGTATCAAAATTTTGCAAATTTTTCGAGGATGGAGACGATGGTGGTGTTTTTAAGTTTTACACCCCCACCAACCCACCAACCCACGCACCCACTCACGCAATCACGGATTTATGGACCGATTTACTCGAAACTGGTACCAAAATTTTGAAAATTTTTCGGGGATGGCTACTATGTGTTTGTTTTTTTAAGTTTTACACCTTCACCCACCCACCCACGCACCCACACGCACCCACCCACGCACTCACACATTTATGGACCGATTTTCTCGAAATTGTTACCAAAATTTTGCAAATTTTTCGGGGATGGCTACTGTATGGTTTTTTTAAGTTTTACACCTCCACCCACCCGCCAACCTACGCACCCACACACGCACGCACACACACGTATGCATACGAATACGCACGCAACACACATACCCAATTTTTCAGAAATCACATTTTGGTTTTAGCGTTCTTGGGTGAGAGCATTTATTTATTAATCGTTGTCAAATTTAAAAAATCACTTCTTATGGGTAATAATATTTTATATTTCTTGACGTGAGTCATTTCATAAAAGACTATAAATAAGTTGCTGGTTTCACATCTTAGTCAGAACCAAAAGGTGATTTCTGAAAAATTGTGTATGTGTGTGTGCGTGCGTGTGTGCGTATGGGTGCGTGTGTGTGCGTGCGTGTGTGGGTGCGTGGGTGAGTGGGTGGGTAGAGGTGTAAAACTTAAAAAAACTACAGTAGCCATCCACAAAAAATTTGCAAAATTTTGGTTCCAATTTCGAGAAAATCGGTCGATATATGTGTGAGTGCGTGGGTGGGTGCGTGGGTGGGTGGGTTGAGATGTAAAACTTAAAAAAACCACATAGTAGCCATCCCCCAAAAATTTGCAAAATGTTGGTATCAATTTCGAGAAAATCGGTCGATATATGTGTGAGTGCGTGGGTGAGTGCGTGGGTGAGTGCGTGGGTGGGTGGGTGAAGATGTAAAACTTAAAAAAAAACAACATAGCAGTCATCCCCGAAAAATTTGCAAAATATTGGTACCAATTTAGAGATAATCGGTCAATAAATGTGTGAGTGCGTGGGTGAGGGTTTAAAATTAAAAAAAAAACACATAGTAGCCATCCCCGAAAAATTTTCAAAATTTTGATACCAATTTCGAGAAAATCGGTTCATAAATGTGGAAGTAGTTCGCGGAAAATTTGCGAAATTTTGGTACCTGTTTCGTGAAGTTCGGTCCACAAATGCGGAAGGAGTTCGCGGTCATACAGACAGACAGACAGACGGTATTTATATAAATAGATAGATATACATATAAGAAAGCTTTGAGGCCCGCGCGAAGCGCGGGCCGAAAAGCTAGTCTATATATATAAGTACCGTCCGTCTGTCTGTATGACCGCGAACTACTTCCACATTTATGGACCGATTCTCTCGAAACAGGTACCAAAATTTTGCAAATTTTTCGGAGATGGCTACTATGTGGTTTTTCTTTATGTTTTTCCCACCCACGCATCCACCCATGCATCCACTCACGCGCATGCGCATTTATGGGCCGATTTTCACGAAATTGGTACCAAAATTTCGCAAATTTTTCGGAGATGGCGACGTCGTGGTCCTTTTTAGTTTTAACCCCCACCCACCCACGCAATCACGTATTTATTGACCTATTTCCACATTTATGGATCGATTCTCTCGAAATTGGTATCAAAATTTTGCAAATTTTTCGGAGATCGCTACGTCGTGATCTTTTTTAGTTTTACATTCCCACCCACGCACCCACTCACGCAATCATAAATTTATTGACCACGCAATCACACATTTATGGACCGATTTTCTTGAAATTGGTACCAAAATTTTGCAAATTTTTCGGAGATAGCGACGTCGGGATCTTTTTTAGTTTTACACCCCCACCCACGCATTCACCCACGCATTCACGCATTTATTGCCCTACTTCCACATTTATAGATCGATTTTCTCGAAATTGGTATCAAAATTTTGCAAATTTTTCGAGGATGGAGACGATGGTGGTTTTTTTAAGTTTTACACCCCCACCAACCCACCAACCCACGCACCCACTCACGTAATCACGTATTTATGGACCGATTTACTCGCAATTGGTACCAAAATTTTGAAAATTTTTCGGGGATGGCTACTATGTGTTTGTTTTCTTAAGTTTTACAATTCCACTCACGCACCCACAACGCACTCACACATTTATGGACCGATTTTCTGGAAATTGGTACCAAAATTTTGCAAATTTTTCGGGGATTACTACTGTATGGTTTTTTTAAGTTTTACATCTCCACCCACCCGCCCACCCACGCACCCACACACGCACGCACACACACGTACGCATACGCACACGCACGCAAACACACATACACAATTTTTCAGAAATCACCTTATCAAGATATCTTTAAATTTACGGAAGTTAGATTAACCACAGAAATTTATCATAAAACACCTTTCGTGAAAATTTTTTATTCCAGATTTCTTTTCAAATGAGTTTCTCTCTCTTTCTCTTTCTCTCTCTCTCTCTCTCTCTCTCTCTCTCTCTCTCTCTCTCTTTCTTAATATCATTATTTCTCTTTCTCATTTTTTAGAGAAAATCAGTCCATAAATGTGGAAGTAGTTCGCGGTCATACAGACATACAGACAGACGGACGGTACTTAGATTTTTTTAAAGATTTCTACAACAATGTGTTTAGAATGTTCCAAAACATTGAAAAATAAAATTTTTTTATACATACATAAATACATAGATACAAATACATAAAGCGTTTAAAAATTACACCGTTTATATTTTTTGACGTGAGTCATTTAATAAATGACTATATAAATAAGTTGCTAATTTCACATGTTAAATGTCATTCGTGAAATAAATAGAATGATTAAAAAAGAAAATATTATTATGGCTGAAAATTTAAATAAATCGAATGAATGTGAGAATGTAATGAATGAAAATAATAGAGATGAAATACAAAATATTACGATTGATGAAATAACTGAACGGAACGAAATAGATAGAGAAACTGAGAAATTTAAAAATGGTAAATACTAAAAAATAATTAATTAGTTAATTTCTAAAAAATAATTTTATTTAATTTAATTGTACTAAATTCTTAATAATTATAATCTAAAATATTAAAAAATTGCAGTACTTGAAGATGGGCTTGACTATTTATTATTAAATGCATTAGAAGAATTTGAAAAAGAAGAAGCATATAAGAAGGAAGGGTATAAGACGGAAGAATTTAAAGAGGAACAAAAGATAGAAAATAGAAAACGTAAAGAGGATGATGATAAAAAGAAGAATAAGAAGCATAAAAAAATTTGATTTAAAAAAGTGTTTCAGAATATTATACATATAAAATATTATATCATGTTTATATCAAATTTATATTTTAGTATCTATATATAAATCTCAATTGACTCTATTGTGAGTGATGATCCACAGGAGCAATTGAATTTTCCGACTGAGTTTTTAAACTCTGTGACACCTTCTGGGATGCCAGTTCATCGACTTAAAATAAAAGTCAGTGCTACAATTATCCTATTAAGGAATTTAAATACTAAGAAAGGATTCTGCAATGGCACAAGATTCATTGTTACTGATTTGAAACCTAATCTTATTTATGCGGAGGTTCTGACTGGTCCTGCCCAAGGTCAGATTGTCTTCATCCCAAAGATCGATTTCATTACAAATGACTTGGAAGTTCCATTTAAGCTTAAATGGAGACAGTTTCCTATTCGAGTGCCATTTGCTATGACAATTAATAAATCCCAAGGACAAACTTTACAAAAAGTTGGGATTTATCTGCCACATCCTGTATTTGCTCATGGTCAACTCTATGTAGCATTCTCTAGAGCAACCAAAAGGGAAAATGTCAAAATTAAGATCGATGAAATAAGTAATCAAGGACATCTCATTGAGAAAAATCTCAAATCTTTTACGAAAAATGTCGTATACAGAGAGGTTTTATAAATTGAAGAATTAGAAAACTGTATGAGAGCTAATAATATAGCGGGTCAGCGGTGGGTACTTCAGCCGTAAAAAAAATCTTTGTAAGTAAATAATAGAAAATATAAGAAATATTATATGTCAAGTAAAATATTTATGAGAATGCTCTATTATATGAACTTCAGCTCGACATAATCTAAAAAATTCTATTAATAGCATATATATATTTTTTTAATTTTTCGTATCATATATTTATACTAGCTTTTAAATCCGCGCTACGCGCGGAAGTACATCATATTATTCGATGTCTATATGTGTGTCAGTTTATATTATAAATAGAAATTGTTTTTTGACGAAATTCTTTTTTGACGAAATTATTTATCTATTAAATCGAGAAAATCGGTCCATAAATGAATGAGTAGTTCGAGGTCAGACAAACGGTACTTATATATATAGATAGATGAAATATTTATCTATATTTATATATATATATATATATACAAGAAAGCTAATCTATTTATATAAGTATCTATATATATAAGTACCGTCTGTCTGTCTGTCTGTCTGTCTGACCGCGAACTCCTTCCACATTTGTGGACCGATTTTCTCGAAACAGGTATCAAAATTTCGCAAATTTTCCGGGGGTGGCTACTATGTGGTTTTTTTAGTTTTACACCCCCACCCACCCACGCAATCACGCATTTATTGATTTATTTCCACATTTATGGATCGATTCTCTCGAAATTGGTATCAAATGTTTGCAAATTTTTCGGAGATCGCTACGTCGTGGTCTTTTTTAGTTTTAAATTCCCACCCACGCACCCACCCACGCAATCACACATTTATTGACCACGCAATCACACATTTATGGACCGATTTTCTTGAAATTGGTACCAAAATTTTGCAAATTTTTCGGAGATAGCGACGTCGTGGTCTTTTTTAGTTTTACACCCCCACCCACGCACCCACCCACGCAATCACGCATTTATTGCCCTACTTCTACATTTATGGATCGATTTTCTCGAAATTGGTATCAAAATTTTGCAAATTTTTCGAGGATGGAGACGATGGTGGTGTTTTTAAGTTTTACACCCCCACCAACCCACCAACCCACGCACCCACTCACGCAATCACGGATTTATGGACCGATTTACTCGAAACTGGTACCAAAATTTTGAAAATTTTTCGGGGATGGCTACTATGTGTTTGTTTTTTTAAGTTTTACACCTTCACCCACCCACCCACGCACCCACACGCACCCACCCACGCACTCACACATTTATGGACCGATTTTCTCGAAATTGTTACCAAAATTTTGCAAATTTTTCGGGGATGGCTACTGTATGGTTTTTTTAAGTTTTACACCTCCACCCACCCGCCAACCTACGCACCCACACACGCACGCACACACACGTATGCATACGAATACGCACGCAACACACATACCCAATTTTTCAGAAATCACATTTTGGTTTTAGCGTTCTTGGGTGAGAGCATTTATTTATTAATCGTTGTCAAATTTAAAAAATCACTTCTTATGGGTAATAATATTTTATATTTCTTGACGTGAGTCATTTCATAAAAGACTATAAATAAGTTGCTGGTTTCACATCTTAGTCAGAACCAAAAGGTGATTTCTGAAAAATTGTGTATGTGTGTGTGCGTGCGTGTGTGCGTATGGGTGCGTGTGTGTGCGTGCGTGTGTGGGTGCGTGGGTGAGTGGGTGGGTAGAGGTGTAAAACTTAAAAAAACTACAGTAGCCATCCACAAAAAATTTGCAAAATTTTGGTTCCAATTTCGAGAAAATCGGTCGATATATGTGTGAGTGCGTGGGTGGGTGCGTGGGTGGGTGGGTTGAGATGTAAAACTTAAAAAAACCACATAGTAGCCATCCCCCAAAAATTTGCAAAATGTTGGTATCAATTTCGAGAAAATCGGTCGATATATGTGTGAGTGCGTGGGTGAGTGCGTGGGTGAGTGCGTGGGTGGGTGGGTGAAGATGTAAAACTTAAAAAAAAACAACATAGCAGTCATCCCCGAAAAATTTGCAAAATATTGGTACCAATTTAGAGATAATCGGTCAATAAATGTGTGAGTGCGTGGGTGAGGGTTTAAAATTAAAAAAAAAACACATAGTAGCCATCCCCGAAAAATTTTCAAAATTTTGATACCAATTTCGAGAAAATCGGTTCATAAATGTGGAAGTAGTTCGCGGAAAATTTGCGAAATTTTGGTACCTGTTTCGTGAAGTTCGGTCCACAAATGCGGAAGGAGTTCGCGGTCATACAGACAGACAGACAGACGGTATTTATATAAATAGATAGATATACATATAAGAAAGCTTTGAGGCCCGCGCGAAGCGCGGGCCGAAAAGCTAGTATATATATATATATATACAAGAAAGCTAGTCTATTTATATAAGTACCGTCTGTCTGTATGTCTGATCGCGAACTCCTTCCGCATTTGTGGACCGATTTTCGTGAAACAGGTACCAAAATGTTGCAAATCTTTCGGAGAAGGCTGCTAATATGGTTTTTTTTAGGTTTTGCCCACCCACGCATCCACCCACGCATCCACCCACGCATCCACCCACGCGCATGCGCATTTGTGGATCGATTTTCACGAAATTGGTAACAAAATTTTGGAAATTTTTTGGAGATGACTACTAGGTGGTTTTTTTTTATTTTCATCCCACCCACGCATCCACCCACGCGCGCGCGCATTTATGGACCGATTTTCACGAAATTGGTACCAAAATTTCGCAAATTTTTCGGAGATGACTACTAGGTGATTTTTTTAAAATTTTTATCTCACCCACGCATCCACCCACACATCCACCCACGCACTCACAAATTTATTGATAGATTTTCACGAAATTGGTACCAAAATTTTGAAAATTTTTTGGGGATAGCTATTATAGTTGCTTGTTTTTAAGTTTTATTTCACTCACGCATCCACCCACGCACCCACCCATGCACTCACAAATTTATTGATAGATTTTCAAGAAATTGGTAGTAAAATTAGACAAATTTTTCGTGGATGGCTGCTATGTGGTTTTTTTAAGTTTAACATCCACGTCACCCACCCACGCATCCACCCACGCGTATTTATGGACCTATTTTCACGAAAACTAACTTTGTACTAAAATTTCAAAAATTTTTCAGGGATGTTTGTTATTAGGTTTTTTTTAAGTTTTACATCCACACTAACCCACCCACGCGTTCGCGAATTTATTGAAAGATTCAATAGAAATTCATTAAAAAATTTAGCAAATTTTTCGTGGATGGCTGCTATGTAGTTTGTTTTAAGTTTTTATTTATTTTTTTTTATTTATTTTTTATTTATTTTTTTTATTTTTTTTTATTTTTTTTTTATTTATTTTTTTTATTTTTTTTTATTTATTTTTTTTATTTATTTTTTTTTTATTTATTTTTTTTTCAAGAAAAAAATTTTTAATAAGATTTGTTCGCGAATTTATGAAAAGATTTAACAAATTTTTTATGGATGGCTGGTATGTGGTTACTTTTAAGTTTTTAAGAGATGGCTGCTATGTGGTTTTTTTAATTTTTACACCAACGCTCACCCACCCACGCACCCATCCACGCGCGCGCGCATGATACACTTAAATATTTAAGATTATTCTTTGTAAGTCATTTTAAAAATGAATATATCTATTAATATAAGTTGCTGGTTTCATATGTTATGTCATACGTTAAATGTCAAACTGAATGGAATGGATAGATCGAACGAAATAGTAAATGTTATTATGGATGAAATGAGTGGAAATGAAACAGAAAGTGTTCAGATTAATGAAATATATTCACAGATTGAAATAGATCAATTAAGAAATATTGAAGAATTTAATAATGGTAAGTAAAAAGAATAATTAATTATTTAATTTTTGTATAAATGTATCAGTGTTTAACTATTAATTAAATTATTAATAATTATTTAAACTAATCCATCTATTGTACATTTATATCATGTCATGTATAATTTAAAATTTACAGTAAATTTATAATTTCAGTTTTTGAAGATGGATTTGATGAATTATTAGTACAAGCTTTAATAAAATTTGAAGAGCAAGAGGAAAAGAAGGAAGATTTTTTAAGCAAACAGGAATTTAAGAATGAGAACAAAAAGGAAAATAGGAAGCGAAAACATGAAGATAATGAAAAAAATAAAAAGAATAAAAGAAATTAAATATTACATATAAAAATTAGATTTTTAAATGTTTTGCATATGATTATCATGGACATATATAAATTTATAAATATATACAGGAATTTAAGAATGAGAACAAAAAGGAAAATAGGAAGCGAAAACATGAAGATAATGAAAAAAATAAGAAGAATGAAAAAAAATTAAATATTACATATAAAAATTAGATTTTTAAATGTTTTGCATATGATTATCATGGACATATATCAATTTATAAATATATATATTTATATTTAAAAAAAGTTTAGATTAAAATTATTTTTAATATATCTATATAATATTTGTACTTATTTATTATATATATATATTAAAAATTAGGCTATTGAGGTATAGTTAAATTAAACGATGTGT